>OZ004693.1:11356717-11771162 GCA_963924545.1 Pogonocherus hispidulus | reverse complement strand
TGTACCTATTGAGCCCGTTAAGAAAAGCCAGAAACTGGAGGAACTGGAGCAGAGCATCAAGAAGGGGACATTCTTCGAAGACGACAAGACGAAGGAGATTCTCGAGAGAGCCAAGAGTGCTACGAGATTGCTGAAATACCAGCACATTCTAAATCCATATGGAAACGACTTCAGCAGGCGATACTAGCCGAGCGCACGCAACTAGGACTCAGCTAAGCGTCTCGACGCCAATGCCAGTTCAGTCACAGCGGTACCGTCGGGGTGATAACGTCTTACACCGCAACGAACCGAATCGAAACGAATTTAAATTGTAAATTATATTTTTTGTTTCACTTTTCCTGTCAGTTGTATATTGAACGCGTGGGTACTCATTTGTTATTTGTCCGATTCACTCTGTCCAATTTGTACCATCACATTTTCATATTAAATTTAAAAAAATAACAAATGTTTTTTTAATTAATATTGTAAAACTGCTTGTCGAATGTCCCTAAATAAACAAAATAAAAGTTGGTGTTGACTGTTTTCTTAAATCAAAAATAATAGAAAATTATTCAGTAATAATTGTAAAAGTGAAGTTAATTTAAAAAATAACTCAAAATGGTTAATTACGTGTTGTCTTTCTGCAAGATTACTGGTGCTAGTAAAATTTTCACTAGAAATTTTTATTTACCTCTCCTAAAACCACTGACTCCCAGGGAAGCTCTGCGCACCCTAAGAATCACTGGAAAATGGCTACTGGGCGCCAAAAGACAGCATTACATTCCTGCCCTATTAAATCATGAACAGAAAAAACCAAAAGATGCTCCTGATTTCGGTAAGCAAGAACATGAAATAATGGATGATTATACATACATGACTCCTGTGTTAGATCCAGAGAATGAAACTCAGAGGGTTTTAATAAATATCTTAGAAAGTAAAGAGAATAAAGGGGTGTTCGTTTATACAGTAGAGGACAAAAAGTACAATGTTGTGCTCCAGGCACAGTTTGAATGGGCCATACGAGATGGCGACATTCGAGATATCCTAGTATCGCAAAAAAACGATAGAATTATCGTGAAAATGAAGGACTTCAAAAAAGTACCCATGGACATACAATACTATGAAGGTACGGACGAATTAATATGTGGGGAAGGCGCTACCTCTCCAGAAGAAGAAAAATTCCATCACCACGGCAAATATACAATGAGTTTGGCGAAAATATTTGAGGAAAAAGAAATGCGGGACGAGAAGTGGGAGGAGGAACTGAAAAAAATGATGAAGAGGAGGAAAAAGCGGAAATGGGAAAACTCTAAAGCATATAAGGAAATGATGAAGAGAAACATGAAGAACATGGATTGGAAAAAATTCGAGGAGGACGCCAAGAAGGTAATAGATGAGATCGAACAACCTGCAACTGAAATGCCCATAGAAATGGAAGTTGACGATTTGGATGCAACGAAAAATGTGAATGAGACAATTTTAAGACGCGGGCAAGAAATGTTAAATCAGTTACCAACCCTAACCGAAATTCCAGATATTATCAAAAATTTGGGAAGTGCCAGTTTGCATGAAATCGAAGACGTTTCTTCTGAGGACGACTCGCAGCTGAGTGAACTGCCAAAGAGGCGTCGCGTGTCTGGAGTCAAAGTTACCTTACCTTCAGGGAAAGAGTGTTTTGTCAGCGGCCAAATGGTCCACACTGAAGATGGCGAAGTATTTGTACCAGGTCAAACTGTACAAAATGAATACGGGGAAGAATATGCTCCTGGTATCACTATAAATATAGGCGACAAACCCACCCTCATAAATGGGCTAATTATGGGAGAAGAAGAACGCGACCCTATGTTTCTTCCTTCTCAGTCCACCATTACGGCCGATGGGCAGTTAACCTTCGCCTCGGTACCGGAAGAACGTCCACTTCCTCAACCAGAGAGTGAGCGAAAATTAAAGAGAAGGAATAAAAATAAACTTGACGATGAGGAGAAGGTAGAACAAAAAGATGAGCCGAAAAATATAGAATACAATCCCGAAATCTTTGAATTTGATATTATAGATAACAATTTTGCTTTTGAAGAGCTTTCAGAATCTGAAGAAAAATCGACTGATGAGTCCATTGTCGAATTAAACAATTCCGAGATCGAGGAGCTAGATATCGAAGCTATAAGATTAAAACAAGAGCAACAGCGCTTAGAACTAGAAAAGCTTAAGCTAATATTATTAGACGATGGCATGGACGACTTAATTGCTAGCCTAGAAGACAAAAAGGCGCAATTAAACAAAAAACTCGAAGAACTAAGAAAGCTGAATGTAAACTTCGAGAATAACCTGGTAACATATGTAAATGAAAGCGATGCACTGGAAATAGCAGCGAAAATAACCGAGGATCAAGAAACTATTATTAGAATTTCGGACATACTGCTGACAATGACTCGGAGGGCAGCGACTTTTCGGGATAAAAATAATGTGCGTTCAGACAATATTAATAATAACTCAAATGCCGCCGCTACAGAATCAGAGCGTAAACTTAATGCTTGTTCAAATAAACTGCAAGTATTATTCAAGACAGCTCTGGTAGCCGCCAATGAAGTGTTTAAAAATAGACCCAAGGATCAAATAACGGCTCTGAACGCCATAAGGGAGATATTAGTAGATGCCCTTAAGGTGAACAACAAATTACTTCAAGAACTTATTAATCTAATGCAAACGCAGATCGAGAGAAATGAAATTTGCGACACTGCTTTCAAACAGCTCACGCAAATTGTTGAAGACACAAAAATAGCTATTTTGAACGTCATAGCTAACAAGAATTTATCAAACACTGAATTGCAAGAATATATGGTCAAAATATTAGGTGCTGAAAATATTATAAATATTTCGTTTACAAAACTGATCAAAGTTAAGCCAGAAATAATTAAAATGTTAAAAGAAAACGTAAACTGCCAATTGAAACACGCAGTAACAGAGGAGGATGCTATAGATATCTTGCAAAGCTGCATTATAAAATCCACCAAATGTTGGATGAGCAAGAGTATGGAGAGTATGGAAGAAGAAGGCAAAGCAAACGCCTTGGTTGATTTCGTAGAAGAAGCTGCGAGCTTCGCTAAAGCACTAGGTCTAGAAGAAGTAGTGGCAAGCTTGACGACAGCAAAATTCCCACTGAAGCTAAACTGCTACGACCAAGCAACAAGCGACATGCTCAAACGAATGGTCTTGATAAAGCAACTAGCAGAGAGGGACTATTCACTAAAAACCGCTATAACTCGAATCAAGAAGAACCCAGAGTGTGGCAAGTCCGACCCGAGAATTCGCCAACTTGTAAGGGAAAGTGCAGCTTTAATTTCCAACTTGTCCATGCTCAAGAGTTCACGAGAGATTCCTTTGCAATTAATGAGGAGTCAGAACCTGCTGGCAATTGAAGATTTTCTTCTAAAAAAATCCAAGTTTGACCATCCCGTTTTGATTACCAGGGGCAGTACGCAGGCTGTGATTCCCAAAGATGCAGCCAGAGGTGTACTGGCTGGAAGGGTGTCCTATATCCTTATAGACGAGAGTGGTGTGACTAATTTTAAGCCGATGCACATGATGTCCGGTATGCAACTCAATAGAAATCGGGAAAGACGTATTGACGAGTATCTAAGTGGTGTTAGGGATCGGTCATCAGAGAGAGACGAGGCCAGGACATATCTGCAGGCTAAGAATAACGTAAGGAGACTTCAAAAAATGTTTAATAACCATAGACAAGTTGCATGAACTGTATATGTGAACTCTTTTTTGTAATTAAAATTAATGTGTTTAAAAACAATGCGTAAAATCATATTTGAGAAATTGCTTACAAGAAGTGGTTAATTAACAATACCAAATGACAATGGTGGTCATTATGCTTCACCAAATATGATTTTGCGAATAAGTGGGTGTGTTTAAAAATATCATGAATTTGAAATGTAAATAGAATTACGTAAATACAAATGTACACAAACTATAAGCGACACAAATTTGCCACATACTTCATCTCCTACACAATCACATACAATATTTTTGGAATCAACAAGATAAGGTGAGTCACATTTTACCGGTAATACCTACTAAGCTTCCGTGCTATTTTTATTTATAACTTATTAACTTTTAAAAATATTCCCAGTGGTACATGAGTGGTAGGGATGACTCATGTAGACCATTCAATTATTTTTGTGTTTGACTAACAAATTTAATGGCTAATTATTTTGGGATAATTGAGCAAAAGTGGGATCTGGCCGGCATTTCTGATTAATGATTTTCCGGAAACTTTAATTATCCAAAACGTCGTGATTATTTATAGCCGCAGCGAAATGGTTCGCTACTGTTAGGTTGTCGAACTTGTCGAATTTCTTACGATAATAAATATAGTCTTATTTTAAAAATACCTGTGTGGAAAATATGTTTATCAAATAGAGTGAATATTCTAAATAACGTGCGATTTATAAAAGAAATTGAGATTACAAGTTTTGAATCAGCCGACTTTCGACGCAGTAGCTAATAAAACATTTTTTCATTGCGTACCTACCTACCTTAAGAGTCCATTCACTAGGTCGAAATAAGCCCTAAATCGGCGTTCGTCTCGTGTCTAATTATAAAAAAACTATAAATGATAGCGACTTTTAGTAAAAAATTATTGAAAGATAAGACTTTAATCTAAGTCCCTATAGTAGTAATTTTTGGTATTTCTTTTTGTTTTTAAAATTCCAGGCAAACAATCTTGTACTAAAATAGCGTATTTTCAAAAATTATTTTCTCTAAAATACATGTATTAAACAAAAATTTGCTACTATAGGGATCTAGTTTATCTTTTGATCTTTCCTGTGATATATAATTTATAACACTAAAAAGAAATTTTGTTGCAATTATAAGACAAATCCGGTACCGTATGCAATAAGGGCTAACTTTATGTCCACGTGCCTTTTTACTTCGGCTTTACGTGCACCTCCGAAATCTTAATAATTCGATAGTGGAAATATGTAAGTCTTCACCCATCGGCTACCCATCCTCTCAATCCGACCCCGCATTCATGCCTGTCAAATCTACAGAGAATGGACCCTTAATAAATATTACCGTAGTAAACTATAATAAATATGTATACACTCATCTCATTTAAACTATATTCTACTCATTTTCTGATTCAGAATTGTAGCTTCTCTTTAAATTTCAGAAATGAGTAGGTACATGTTTATTAAATGGCGACATAAATTAATGGTGATGACGAGGAGATAAATTCCCGACGAAAATGAATTACTACTGTTTTCAAAATGTTTAAAAAACTACCATATATTTCTGAATTCAGCTGCAAAATTTATAAAACCCAAAATGTTATTTGAAAAGCACCACAAATAAACGGCTCGAAATGAAGATATTCAAACGGAATGTGACAGACGAATACCTATTTGTTTGTCAAGTTGTGTTAAAAATACATCTACCTACTGTTATATATATGATATAGCTTATCAAGGCTATACATACTGCAACAACTCAACAAACTACTTAGTTATAACTTAAGAAACAAATCTGTCTTATATTTAAATAAACTGTATGTCGGCGAGCCAGTGGCTCAGGGTATAGTGTCCCATCGCTCAACCCAGAGGTCGTGGGTTCGAATCCCCATTCCATCAGACAATTTTTAGTTACATTGTCTACGGGTTGGCAACCATCCTAGCGATAGTCTAGGATGGGAAGAATGTCAGCTTAGTGTTAATGAAAGAGATTAAAATCAGTTGATGTTTCACTGAACCCTTCTTAGCTAATGAGGTTTTCCAGGTTCCCCTCATTCCAGCACTGAACGTTGGTTAGGGCTTACCAGCCCATGTCATTCCTGAAGCGTAAATGCGGCCCGCAAAATAATAATATACCGCCCTCTCTTTCACACAAGTCTCAGACTTTCGGGCTAATCCTTGTGATTAGAATGGGGGTAGAGATACTATTATTACAATTATTATTATTATTAGTGTTTTTTGTCGAAATCCAGTCGACCGGTTCCCTGGCTCCGGTTCTCAGGGTCGGCCGCTGGTGGTTAACAGTAGCCGACCGTGGGGTGAGCAACTACTGAGTCCTGGAATCGTGTGCCCTCAGTAAACGTAATGAGCCGTATAATAATAATAATAATTCTATTATTATTATTATTATTATTATTATTTTAATAATAATAATAATTTTATTAGGTAGGGTGTCCCAGAAGTTTCTGACCCATTTTAACTGTAAATATCTCCGAACTCCGAAGCGATAGGGAGGTGCGGTTTTCACTGAACAATTTCATTTTACATGAAGTTTTTTTCTGTATAAATGTTTATTTAGTAACATCTTATATAGGGTGTTTAAAAAAACAGCCTTTTTCAAATACAAATATATTCGATTTTGTTAATGGAACGCCCTGTATGTTTTTATCCAGTGTGAAAGCTGAACCTTTACCCTTTCCGAAAATGTATAATTTGTTGAAGTTTAATTGAAAAATGAGTGAGGTATTAGATTTATAAGGATAGGCTTTTATATGGGCATTTACGGGTGTTATATATAGAGATAAATATATTTATCTCTTCAGTTTGTTTTGTTATTTTCTACAAATAGATAGTTATCGAATTTCATACTATACATCTTTCAGCCATCTCTACTTGATAAACGACCATCTGTAAAAATCTAAAACCTCACTCATTTTTCAATTAAACCTCAACAAATTATACATTTTCGGAAAGGGTAAAGATTCAGCTTTCACACTGGATAGAAAAA
Source organism: Pogonocherus hispidulus (assembly GCA_963924545.1). Lineage (NCBI taxonomy): Eukaryota > Metazoa > Arthropoda > Insecta > Coleoptera > Cerambycidae > Pogonocherus > Pogonocherus hispidulus. The sequence continues at coordinate 11,764,436 of OZ004693.1, read as the reverse complement.
TACAGGGCGTTCCATTAACAAAATCGAATATATTTGTATTTGAAAAAGGCCGTTTTTTTTTAAACACCCTATATAAGATGTTACTGAATAAACATTTATACAGAAAAAAACTTCATGTAAAATGAAATTGTTCAGTAAAAACCGCACCTACCTATCGCCTCGGAGTTCGGAGATATTTACAGTTAAAATGGGTCAGAAACTTCTGGGACACCCTATTATTATTATATATTGTTATGTATGTCACTACCCACGACAGAACGATAAAACCTTTAATTAAACCATTGCTGCCTCAACATTCAATAATATTGGCCATACCATACCATATGAAATATTAACCGTTTGTACCTATTGATAATTTCCATAGCATAGGTAAATTGAAAATACATTTAATTCTATTTTCTTAGTTTCAGTGTTATTGAATGTGTAAATTGTTTATATATTTATATCTTTAGCCAAAATGAGGACTTATTTTGTAAATAAGTAAGGACCTTCACTTTCAGTAACTTGGTCATATTTGTTAGAATCCTTGAAAGCGTTTATTCCCAAATTACATCTAGTAACCTTAAACACGTAGAAGAAAATAACTTTTTAAACAAAAATAAAACAAAGATTATTATATTTTTTTTAATTCTTTTCCGGATAGTTTATAACAATAAGTCTCCACAGATACTGAAAGTAAAGGTACCAAACTGTGCATCACTAAACAGATAACGTCCAGCTTTATCTAAATATATAAAATATATATATATTGTATTTCATTTAGAAAAAAAAGTTCTCGCATTTCCGGTTAAACCGGAAGTTAATCTATGTTGTCAGTAAGCTTATTATATTTGTCATATCCTAAAACGCCCCTATATATTGATACAGTTTTCAATACCATAAAACAGTATACAGTATATATACAGTACTTATACAGTTTTCAATACATAAAACATCACTCATACTTTTGCCCGTATCTGTATATAGGTTTTTCCTAAGTAATATGGAGATGAGTTGTTTCCTCAAGTGATTTTAGGGAGAGCTTAATTTCTGAGATTGAAGTTTAATTTTTTTTTTTTTTTTGAAAATCTGAAATTTTCTCCATACCTTGAACGCATGCCTTGGCTATTAGCATTGCAATAAATGTAGGGTATATTTGGAAGAGATACATTAAGGTGTTTTAAAACGGTATTTGCCATACCACTAATTAATGTCGTTCATGAGGCCATGTCAAATCAACTGGATTGATAAATGAGTCTCTACAATGAGCATTCCACAACACACGTGTTGTACACACAGGATTACCTGCGGCACTAAGCCAAAAATATTTGCGAAGTTATTCGTGAAGGTAAGAAGTAGGTACCTAGATATAGTATAGATTTAGTAATCTAATCACAGTAAAAAATACCTTTTCCAAGAACGTTCATACAACCATATGAAGTTTAACTTCAAATAGTAGTTGCGTTATATGGCCCATAATGTAATGACACATTTTGAAGTCCAATAACTTTGCCTCTGAAAAACCTAGAGGTAAGTTTTTGTTATTGTTCGATAGAAAAACTCGAAAAGTTTTTTGTGTTGCAAAAAAATACAGGGTGTACCAAAATATTAAACAATTTTAATCAAAATATGGAATTTAAGATATTTAATAACAAGGGAAACTAACATAATAATAATAACTAGCTTAATTTTTAAAAATTGCGTCTCAAAGATGATGATCTTCTCTTCTTGAACATTCTTCTACTCTAGACACCATTTTTCGCATAGCATCCAACATTAATGGAGCAATATTCCGGATTTCTGTTCGAATATTTTCTTTTAATTCGTCGATATTTTGCGGATTATTGATGTAAACCCTGGATTTTAAATAGCCCCATAACCAAAACTCACAGGGTGTTAAGTCACATGACTCGGGGGCCACTGGAGATCACCAAACCTTGAAATCAGGCGTCCTGGAAACATTTGCCGCAGGACATTCATGGATGCGCGGGCAGTATGACATATGTGGTGCCGTCCTGCTGCAACCACATGTTTTCAGGAAAACGCCTTAACTTTTGGATTTGGACTTCTTAAAAATGCATCTCGAACTCTGTCAATATTTACGGGAGTCCTAACTGAAATAGGCCTACCTGCAGGTTTCTTCTTTAGAGCTAGCTGATGCTGTGGTTCTAAATTGACGAACCCATTTTAAAATTCTGTTTCTACACGGAGGATTCAAATTAAATATCTATAGTTACTTACGCTGCAAAAAATAGTAGTATACAGAATGTAACTTTACATAGTTATTTTTTGACTTGAATGTTTATACTTTGGTACACCCTGTATTGTTTTTGGAACACAAAACACTTTTTGAGTTTTTCTATCGAACAATACCAAAAACTTACCTATAGGTTTTTCAGAGGCAAAGTCATTAGACTTCAAAATGTATCACTACATTACGGGCCACCCTATAGGTAGGGGAGACCGGGGCTAGTTGGCACACATTTCATACTTTATTTTTTGTTTAGCACTACAGACAATTGAACTGAATTATAAAATATGTAGAACAGATTTGCAAAATTTCCCTACACTTTAGGATATTTAAAGTATCTTTATAAAAAAAAGTTAAATAGTTACAATCTTTTAAAAACATCAGTGTAAGTGTGCCAACATACCCCAACTTGGGGGTAGGTTGGCACACTAACTGGGGTTAGTTGGCATATGTAAATTATATAGAGAAAAACAAGTGTTTTTATAGTTTTTAAAATTTATTACCTACTAAGAGAATACAAAATAAAATAGATTAGAAAAACGTCTAAAACTAAAACAGGAAGTAGAATAAAGCTTATAGTTATGTAAACACCAAAAGTTAATAGTTAGTCAGAATCATCCGAGACGCAATTTGAGCATATGTATGGCGGCTCTTTGTTAGTGCATGCCTCATGAGACCACATATGGCATGACACAGACTGAACCCATTTTTCCCCTGGTTCACCGCTGGTAAAACTATCCATGCAGACCAAGCAAAAAGTTCCCTCCTCTTCATCAGAATAAGATTCATCTGCACAAACATGTTTAAAGGTCTCGATTTTCTTGTTTAACTTTATTTTTCCTTTTTCATTTTTATTTTCAAATACTGCCTTTTTTGCCTTTTCGGTTGCAACTTCCTTTTTCTTTTTAGAAGCATTCTGCTCTTCTTCCAAATCATCTTTGATTGGGGTATCCGTAAGAATAGCTGTGGACCTTCTTTTTCGCCGCGAAGTGCCAGTTTTTCTTGGTGGAGCTTTTGGGAATGGGGGTATGTCTTCCGGTGTAGGTAGTGGTGTATAGTATTTCTACCTTGAGGTAAACTGGGTTCTGAAAAATCTATGTCGGGTGTAACCAACTTTTTCAATTGGCGAATTGTTTGCTTTTTGGCAATATTTGGCTAAAGTTCTAAATGCTATGTCGAAGTCTTTGTGGCAACACTTCGTATTGACCTGCCTTCATTCTTTACCATTTCTACAGTTCTTGCAATTACATCAGTGGGTGTTGTACCCCTTACAGTTTTTTTTTTTGTAGATTCTCATATCTAAAACTGTTTTTTTTTTATTATTTTAAATTTTGTTAGTTTATTTTTAAATCCGAGGTTAGTTGGCACACTGTGTCAACGTGCCCCGAGACCAATGTGCCAACCTGCCCCGACACAGGTTTTATAACAACACATATTTTTTCCAAAAAACAAACAATAATTTGATAACTTTGCCTAGCATAGTATGTCAACTAGCCATCTAGCAACGAATTGCGGTGAAAAAATCAAGTTAATACGTTATATTAAACAGATTATCCATAAATCTATAAGGGGACAAAAATTTACTTACTGGTATTGAAAACAAACGAACACAACTAACAGGTGTTCACCGCGTGACTTTGCGCGCGCAACGTTTTACGTGGTTAAAGAGAGTTGTCGATTTTATATTTTAATGGTATTTGCGTTTACACATCCACACCAATCGCAGATATAAGCATTGTGCCAACTTGCCCCTGTAGCCAACTAGCCCCGGTCTCCCCTATCTTCTAAACATTGACAAGAGAAAATTATGGATTTATATGATCTAATGTTGAAAATAGTAGCGGTGGAAGTCATATATACTTCTTTTTATTTGGATTTTGTGTATTATCATATACCACTTACTTATTGAGCGTGGCAAAATATCCAATAAGGGAAACATTACCTAGACAATAAACAAAATATTGAATAACTGAATACGAATATCTTTGTAAGGAACAGTTCCTACCATTGATTTTCTTAAAATCTTATCCACCACCAATAATATAATATATCTTTTGAGCTGTTCTGTCGCAGTCAATGCTTCTATTCACAGACGTTTTGCAATTCTGAAAAGAAGCATCTTCAGTGCTTTTAGTTTCGTGATCTGTGGCAGAACAATTGTAGGGAAACCTAAGTCCGGATTTTTGTATACGCGCGGTTTACGTACGGTTTAAACATGCAGAGATGAATCCAACCAGCAACAAAGTGATGTAAACAACCAATCATAACGTATCAATTGGTACAAAGGCGCAACATCATTCGTCATACCAATTAAAAGAAAATGCATAAGTATTTGTATAAAATAAATTTCATCGCCTAATTATCTGATTATCCTTGCTAAATCTTCTGTAAATAAATTAACAACAGTTATTATTGTTTTAACAGCTCTAAAATATTTTCAAAAACATGTACTTATATTTTTTAAAATAATTTCACTCGTTTTAGAACCATATATTTTCATAGCTTATTTCTGTTATGCCTTCAGCGACATATACATATATTTATAGACCTTCGAGGTGAATAAGTGGAAAGAATCTTCTATGCCAGGTCAAGAATTTGAGACAACACGGCTATTTCTATTCGCATATTGCATCAGTCGATCTCTGACAGTTTGACCAGTACATATTTTTTTTACAAAACACTTAAATTTGACGCTACGTTCTCTCATCAAAAACAAGATGAAATTTTGGAATCTGAGAGAAGTATTTCGAAAAGGAACTTGAATTAAACTAATAAACTGTAATATGTTAAATTGTTAATACATTTTCTGTCCCGAAAATGAATTGATTAAATATGTTTTTTAGTACATCAACTCTATTTTGAATTCTGTAGCGATTTCTTTAAATTCGTCGTTTTTTTTAGTTGTAGGAATATTTTAACTATAAATATATTAATATCTATGATATTGGAAACGTGTTGGCTGTTAATCTTTGTTTCCCCGCAATAAAAAACAATAAAAGAGGACTTTTAGCCAGATATATGGACAAATATCCTACGTTTCGACCGAGTTTTTGGACTTTATCAACGTTACCTACTTAATAGCTAATATCAATTTCCTGTTTTAATGGTTTTATTTTTCATCTTTTATAGATTGCATTGCATACTATAAAAACTAATGAAAAACTAAACCATTGTTGGTAACTAAACCAGGAAATTTTCTGGATGTTTATTCTGTCACTAATCTAATTTAATTAATACTTATATAAAACCATTATTTTAAGGCTCCCCCAAACCAACGCGAATTATTCGCAACGGATTCGTGACGGAAAGTTCGCAGCAAAATTCGTGGCGGAATCCGTAGAGAACCGCACACCAAAGCGAATGTAATCGCATCATATGCGTCATATTTTCAATATCGAAAAGGTTTATTGCTATTGCTGAAAACGAAAAACAATTTGTACTTGTACTTACATATTTATCTATCATACAAAAATATGTATACATCATCGGATGAAGAAGAAGCATTTGTGTTGCTTGCATTGGACGAAGACAATTTAAGGTAAAATTATTATTATTATTTAAAAATAAATGTGTTGATCATATTATGTATCTAACCTTAGGAAGAAAAGAAAATGGGTTCACGATATTAATAAAAAAAGACGACAATATACGGAATTTCATACATTAATGCCGCAATTACGAAAAGACGAGAATCTATGTTATATTTTTATTACTTTTTTCGAATATTTTTGTAATCGTCATGAGAAAGGTCGTCTAATATAGGATACTTTCGCACTACAATCAATGATTTTTTCCATTTTATTAATTACTTTCTTAGTGAAGAGATTGTGAAACTACTACGGATCCGAGAAAAAACGCAGCCAATTGCGGACAAAAACTCCGTACGAAATAAACGCAGACAATTCGCAGTCTAAACGAAAAAAATCGTGTTGGTGATTACATATTTAACGCAATGGAAACAATATGATGCGAATCGCAAGCGGTGCGAACTTCCGCAGGTGCTGCGATTATCCGCGTTGGTTTGGGGGGCCCTTTAAGCTATTAGGTAACCTTGATAAAGTCCAAAAACTCGGACGAAACGTAGGATATTTATCCATGTATCTGGGTGGAAGTCCTCTTTTATGGTTTTTTATCAAAGAAATATATTAATATCGTTTCTTTAAATCTGTTTAAATGAATCATAAACACCCAGCAAGAAATTCTGATACGCACAATTGATTTTGAATGCATTTAAATCAAACCGTATCGCATATAAGAATAATGGCCGTTTAAAATTAACCGGCTAAATAAAGCCTGCTAGCATTGCTGCAGGGGACCTTTTGCCACATATCTGTCCAATGGAGCGGTCACACGGCGCATTTGGCTCCCAAGTTCGTCCTCTGCTGCATTCCCTGACATAAATAAACCGCCATCGGCGACATCTCGCCGATACTCTTATCCTTAATTGTCATTCTTTGCTGTGCTGCACGACGTCAACTTCTGGGTTATTTTTGTTGCCATCGAAAACAAACAGCGCACCATCCTTGTTTAAGGTTAGATACTTGCTTTATTATGATATTTTTTCCCCAAATTCCCGCATACAAATTTCTAATGCCCATTTATTTAGCGACGTTTTCTTATCTACGGATAATGTTACAATTTTTTAAATATGTCTAATAATTTGAGGACCTACCTCAAATTTTTTACAAAGTTTATCCTAACATGAACTACTTTAAATTAACCCTACTTAACCTAATATCCTCTATATATTCTTAATCTTGTTATTTGTAATTCCTAATGCATGGTTTACTGCGCATTTTTTATATCGGCTAGTGAATCGGACATTTTCAAATGACGGTGTCATTTCAATGACGGTCTAAAAATATAGCCTGTCAATAGGTATTTTCAACTTTACGCCACTGACTAAAATATAATTTTTTTAATACTCGTGTTTTATTATTTTTTAGTATTTGTTCTATTTATTATTTTGCGTAGCCATATTTTTCATTATAAGTTATTAAATTTTGGAATCCACACTGCTATTCTTGAAAACACGCATTTTTTAAATCTAAAACATAGTGAAATAATTGGTACTTACGTTAATTTGTAAACAAATGGCAGGATTAGGACTATTATACAGTGAGGACATAAAGTCCCCCCCCCCCTCTAACTTTTGAACCACTGGGTAGATTGTGATGAAATTTGGGACGATAATATATGTACGACTAAATTCTGCATTTTTTGACACATCAATGACAGCTCTGAATGTCAAAGTGACAGTTGGGCGCGCAATAGGAAATTTTTTTAAATGGAAATGGGAGTCGAGTGGGGACTCATTTTGAAGCTATTTTTATGCACAAAACATCCCCCAATTTTGAGAACATTTGGTTCAGTAATTTCCAAATAAAAACCAGTAATATCAGTTTATAACATAATCTTTTTACCACATAATCTTACTACCACAGAACTTACCCATGGAACATTTATTTGTCAGGAGGTTCATGGAGGTCATTTTCAACATCTTTTGAAGTAACACGTGTTTTCTAAATTTGTTTCTGCCTCTACGTTTAATTTAAATTATTTCATACTTTTTTAATTTAGGTTATTTTAGGTTAGGGATGGTTTATTGTTATTTGTTTACTTTTAATTTTTATTTTGCTTTGAATAATTTATAATAATTTGTAATATGTATGCAAAAAATGATATAACAGAAATCGATATTACTGGTTTTTATTTGAAAATTACTGAACCAAATGTTCTCAAAATTGGGAGATGTTTTGAGCATAAAAATAGCTTCAAAATGAGTTATTACTCGATCCCCATTTTCATTTAAAAAAATGTTCCTATTGCGCGCCCAGCTGTCACTTTGGCATTCAGAGCTGCCATTGATGTGTCAAAAAATGCAGAATTTAGTCATATATTATCGTTCCAAATTTCATCACAATCTACCCAGTGGTTCAAAAATTAGAGGGGGGGGGACGGACTTTATGTCCTCACTGTATAAATGGGTGATTTTGAAAATATGATTTATGTGTGTTTAATTTTAGAACTATTGCGTCACTTATGTCGACGTTCTTGTAAAACTTAATGTTTGCAACACCATATTAAAATTGTGTAAACACGATTGATTTTACGTAGAACGTATTTTAAACGTAAAAATACTATTTACAGTTTTGTACGATAGCTGCCCAATATGTAATGTTGATTGTAAACCACATATGGTTTTATAAAGTAATAGTCTATCTCACAAAATTAAGAAATAATCGGTTTAAATATGATTTGCGGCATACAGGGTGTTTCCTAATTAATCTGAAATACTGATACTGATGGAGACACTTCTTCTAGTCATTTTATGAAGAAAAGGACATAAAAAGTTCATAAGTAAGTGACTTCTGAGATATATACAGGCCATTAGATGCTAATTTTTTATTTAATTTTTTTGAAAACTCTCTAGGGGAACTAGGTTAAATTTTCTTTTTAAACTAGTCATTTACATACCTACTGAAAGGCTATTACCAATTTCTCTAGGATATCAGAGGCATGTATCCGGGTAGTGACTTACGGCTCCAAAAAAAGTACCCATACTCGACTGCTCCTCTCAATTTTTAATATAATATATGACTCGAGGAAGCGCCTCCTTTTGTATTTTAGATTACTTAGGAATAGTATAATATTTTGTGGTAACATTACTTTAACTTGGAAAAGTCTCCTAGATAGATCCATTGTTATTTTGATGTGATATGACTTATTTTAGATAATATTACTATTAAAATATTTCCCCTAATTTTTACTTGGATGATGGAATATAAAGAAAGTTATTACCAGTCTAATCATAACACAAATACAGGGATGTTTTGCCTAATTTTAGTCAGAATATTCCAAATATCATCTCTAGAATTAAAGACGGAGCGACGCCACCCCAGTTCGATGCTTTACAAGCCGGTGTACCTCAAGGGTAGCCAGCCAAAGACGATGCACCACGAGGCACTAATTCCCGTAGTACGACCACCACCCAGTCCTCCTCCACAGCCTCCAGAGCCACCAGTGCAGGAACCCCCTGCTCTGCCGGTGGAGGAAGTGGAGGAGCCATCAGAACCACCTCAGGAGTCTGATGAGCCCAGTGAGAATCTGCATCGGCTTCCGTTACTTATCGCTAGGTAGGTGGAACCTACTATTAGAGCTAGAGGAAAACATCATCATTATGTTCTCTGTTGTCTACTGTATCATTTGGTCTTATGGTCTTTTGACCATAAGCAAGTCCTAAGACCATCACCAAAGACCTGACCATATCTTTTGTCCTGTGTAACTACTTACCCAATTTTCTTTTGGTCATTATTCATAAAACCTACATTTAAGGTATTCGTTAATTTTTGAAAATCTTCCTGGTATAGATACATGTTATAATTTAAAGTAAATTCTATGGTGAATTCTACGGAAACCATTTGGTTTAGCTTGCTGGCAGATTTGAACTTATTATACTATTTAATATACTAAAGTAACCATAAAGTCCATAAAGTAACCCACCCTGCTAACTTTTGAACGAATCGAGCTAGAGAGTTTTAACAAAATACAGGGTGAATCATGTAAAATGAAGTTGATTCTGACGATAAATTCAATTCTTCAAATTCAAAGATGGCACCACTGGCGCGGTCAACGTAATTTTTTTAAATAGCAAAGTGTGCCGTGTTGCACCTCATTTAAAAGGTAATTCAATTCTCTACATTCACGTTTTTGAAAAATGACAATCGATTTATCCGTTCTGTAGTTACAAGTGTTTGTATTAACGATATTTAAAAATTTTGCTTTTATCAAGTCTCCTTGCCTTTGCTTGCCACTGTCACTGAAACGGCAAAAAGGTTCGAGAAAGTAGTTTAGCGTTCAATTTAAGTATTCAAGAGTATTTGACAGTTTCTACAAGTTTTTTCTTATTTTTTTAAGTTATTCGATTTAATAGATTTGATAGATTTAAGAGAAAACGTAAGACGAGAGCGGTACTTAAGAATGCTGCGGGAGGAAATTTTTCCAAACAATAACATTCAATAAGTATTGTATTTCAACAAGATGGGGCCCCGTCTCATTTCTATGGACCTGTTACCGATTTTTTAAATAACCATTTCCCAGGCAGATGGATTAGTAGAAGGGGCCCGATAGAATGGTCGGCTCGTTCCCCGGACTTAACTCCTCTTGATTTTTTCTTATGGGGATCTTTCAAGTCAAAAGTCTAGAGAACTCTTCCAGTAAATATCGACGAACTACAGCAACGTCTAACACATATGTGTAGAAATATCCCTGCAGAAATTTTAGGAAATAATCAGGCAAGAATTTCAAAGTAGACTTTTTATATGCCAGAAAGTCAATGGACAACGTTTTGAATAACTTATTTAATTCTTTTATTTTTTATTTTAATAAATATTTATTCAAAATTTGTTGTATTAAAATATTAATTAACATTTTATTCATGGATCAGATTAGAAATAGAAACGCTTGTAACTAGAGAACGGCTAACTCGATCGTCATTTTTCAAAAACGAGAACGTAGAAAATTGGATTATCTTTTAAATGAGGTGCAACACGGCACACTTTGCCATTTAAAAAAATTGAGTTGACAGCGCCCGTGGCGCCATATTTGAATTTGAAGAATCGAATTTATCGTCAGAATCAACTTCATTTTACATGATTCACCCTGTATTTTGTTAAAACTCTCTAACTCAATTCGTTCAAAAGTTAGCAGGGGGGGTTACTTTATGGACAGACTGTATTATACGGGGTGTCCCATCGAAAAGTATCACATTTGAAAACTAAAAGAGATATCTGGATGCGGTTTGGACAGAACGACTTAAAATTTTTGTAAGTTTTTTTTGGCACTGTTGCCAAATCTCCAAATATATTGGTAAATTTTTTATTGAATACGCTCCTCTTTGGAGTAAAATTACTTGCTTATATTAAGTGGAACACCCTGTATATTTTGCCATAATCAGGAAGCCTAATCACTTTACTTTTCAAAAAGGTATGCATTGTTTACATTATCTTGAGAATTGGAGCCACAAAATTCAGTTGAATGGGAGCACCTCTTACTTGAACAATTGGTGAAGCTAGTCTTCATTTTCACAGTAGCAACGAAAAACAAAAGTACAATAATAAACTGTATTGTTAGTTGTGTCAAATATTTGAAGTATAGATATAAAAATGTTCACATTAGAAGGATCGCACACTTTTGATCATTTACTACTAAGGATGCACAAATGTATATTGAAGTAAATGGTGGGCAGTTAAAACAAATTGTTTTCTAACTTATTCAAGTACTTTTTATTTATTCAGTTATTTTGATTATTTTATCTGTTATTTTTTTACTATCATTGTGCTTTGTTGTTATTGTTAACAAAACTCGTTCCTACCGATTAGGTATTAAAGAATTATTCTTTTCTCCCTATCCGTTTTCATTTAAAAAGCAAATGCAGTCAAGTTCCACAATCAACGATTTTAAAATGATAAAATATATAGGGTATTTTATTTAAAATACCTAAGTGTACAAAAACTTAAAAATAACTTTACAAAGACGGAGGTATTTTTTTCATTCCTAATAACCCAAATAAGAGTAGCTACTTCTAACAAATTTAATTTTGTGGCTCCAATTCTCAAGATAATGTACACAATACATACCTTTTTGAAAAGTAGAGTGATTAGGCTTTCTGATTATGGCAAAATACACAGGGTGTTCCATTTAATATAAGCAAGTAATTTTACTCCAAAGAGGAGCGAATTCCATAAAAAATGTACTAATATATTTGGAGATTTGGCAACAGTGCCAAAAAAAAACTTACAAAAATCCTAAGTCGTTCTGTCCAACCAGCATCCCGATATCTTTTTTAGTTTTTGAGATATAAGGCGACGAAATGTGATACTTTTCGATGGGATACCCAGTATAATATGTAGAATCTGTAAATTCATTTTTTAAGCATAACTGGAAACACTCTGTGTTTTAGTGATTATCTAGACGATCTAAACAGAAATATTCTTATACTCCAGCTAGAGAACATCTACGTAAGCAATACTGGACGCACATACATATTTCCTACCTACTACTAAATTCTTTCCATCATTTCGCACCAATTCTAATATTTTTATATTAATGGTAGCTATAAGATCGTCATCCCTCCAGAAGCTACCAGAGACGTCCTGTCCGGAAGGGTACCTTATTTACTCGTAGAAGATGAAGGGACCACATTGTTTAAACCCATTCACTTATTTTCTGCCCTCAAGCTGGGCAAAGAGCGAATGGAATTGATGGAGGACTTCTGTTGCTTAGGAGCACATGAAAGAGTTTTAGATAAGAGGACGCCCAAGAAGAGGGTAGGATTGGGGTACAGAAGGAAATACATCTCGCCCGAACTCATCGGTCAAGGAATTTATGTAAGCAGTGCATGATGTGTGTTGTCAAAGGTGTACCTATAATAATCACCACCACTGAACAAGTTAATAGAAGGAACGAATTTCACTTAAAGTGAGAAAGGAAAATGTTTACGTATTTCCGTTTGCAAATTCAGATTTAGTTTATCAAATAAGTGTACCTCAAGGGTACGTTTTAGATGCCTTATCAGTGCGCCTTATTAGTGTATAGTTCTCTGTAATGATTAATAAAATAATACTGATGACTCGGAAAGATAATAGATAGATAGAAAGTAGTAGAAACCACTGTTTTCGTATTCATAATATATACCTACTATGAATAAAAAATATTTATAAGAATTAGGTAGGATTGAGGCTAATGTTATAGAACAACAAACTGTTTTTTAAATTAGTCGGCGTTTCGAAATTACTTTATTTCATCTTCAGGTCTTGAAGGGGGTTAGAAACTTTGGTGTGAAGCTAACACTGACGTAATTTTCCACATAACACTAAAACACTATACTGCACTCGAAGCGCGTTTCGCCAACTAAGTTGGCATTATCTGGAGATGATTAAAACTGACGTTTTAATCTGAAATTTAAGATCTTTAGGTAAATTGCCCCTAGATTTGGTAAAATGTATATGATAGACCTATCGATTAACGCGAATTGACAAATAACCTTTGGATTAGCTTAACTGCTATTAATATCTTCTATTAATTCTAATTGTAATATACAGGGTGTCCTAAGATAATGTGACACATTTTAATGGCTTATAGCTTCAAGGCAAAATGAGATAGCGACAAACGGTTTTCACTGGTGCTCTTAATTTTACAAAAAGTTTTCATTTGTTATTGGTATTAGTTTGTTTCACTTCTACAGGTGCTTGAAAAAAATTGCCACTTTTTAATTCAAAATTGTTATCATTTTTTAAATGGAACACCCTGTAGATTATATTACCATTCGATAGAGACACTTTTCCTCTTTTTAAAAATGTACAGTTTGATAAACAAACTGTACATACCAAAAAATAAAGGAGTTATTTCAATTTACACACCAGCTCGTTTCAATGGACCATAATTTTTTTGGAAAATCGCATTTTATTTTTTTACATTGTCAGTAAAGAATAACGGTATGAATCAACTAAAACTATTATTAAGAAAAGAACTAATTTCATACAAATTTATACAAATTACATTAAAGCATAAATTACCAAGTTATTGAAACAAAAACACCAATTAAGAAGAATACAGTTTTAATATACACACATATGTATTGTACAGTGGCAATTTTTTTTCAAGCACCTGTAGAAGTAAAACAAACTAGTACCTATGACAAAAGAAAACTTTTTGTAAAATTAAGAGCACCAGTAAAACCGTTCGTCGCTATCACATTTTACCTTGAAGTTATAAGCCATTAAAATGTGTCACATTATTTTGGCACACCCTGTATTTTCGATTAGTGGTAATGGATGAGACATCTATCTGTAAAATAGCACCAATTGACAGACATATGTATCGATTAGCGCTACTTGATGACACATCTATCTGTCAAATTGATCTTTCTTCCAATTGACAGATGTATCTATCGATTAACGCTAATTGACAGATACATATGTCGATTAGCGCTAATTGACCGATAGATTTGTCAATAATAAAAAGAAATTCAAATCGTTCTTCTAGACTTTCGTATTATTACTGGGACTAAATGCTCATACTACCCCTTTAATTGTATTAATGTTACCCTCGCACATCGTACCTGGTACCTTACAAATACCGTTTAGAATGAACTAAAAGGAAGAAGAAAATCCTCAAACCCAATAATTAGAATTTAGTATGTATAAAATTTACGTGTATTTGCAGATGGATTTATAGCTAGCTTTATACCTTTGGCTAGAATATCCGTCATATAAATTTCGATGCTCGTTCTACCGACTAATAAAAGTACCAACGGAACACGTGGCAGGTGACAAACGATATAGAGTTAAATAGGAGGCGACAACAGTGTCATATATTCTATTTTCATCAACTAACAAACGCCAATGATCTCCGACCCATGGCACAAAGTCAGGTATTTTGCGAAATATGCAGTAAATACATTTAGGCTTTATATACATTTTATGAGTAGAATACTACTATTTGTACATAGTGGTAGATATGAATCAGAACTCAAGTCCAGTTGTTTTATAAACTTTTTCATATACTATAGGAGTATATCAATGTTGTTTTTAACTAAAAATATCTGGATAAGTAGGAAGATTTTGAACCTCTTAATGAGGACAAACCCCCTCATTTTTAAATTATAGTTATCGTAATCGTTATTCTGAGCATTCGCAGTGCCAAAAAGAGTATCCTTTTTTTCACTACGCCTGCTCAGAACCAAGAACCAAAAAAACCTAGTGTGGGAGCATTTTAAGAAGACTTCAGATAAAGTAACATATTTTCAATATTTGCAAAAAGGAGTTTACATTTTCCGGGAATACAACGAATTTACCAAAAACACCCGGCTTCCGGCCGCCTTATGGTTTGATGTTCAAAACAGGTTTATTGTAGATACTGTAGATTTAACAAACTAAACCATCAAACCTGCTATCAATATATTGTATATCACCATTGACTAACTTAATACCTTTACCGATAATATCACTCACGATCGTAATATTTTCCTTAGATTCTAAATTGAAACGACATGGATCATCATAAGTATTTTTAAATCACAATGATTTAGCAATGCTCAACATATTTTTATATAAAAATAGGACATAGGTGTATACGTTAGAAAATTTCTTCGTTGGTAGTCTCGCGTTTCAAGAGTGATGCAGAAGCAAATTAAATTCAACAACCTGCAACGTTGGTAGAGATACGGCCATTAATTATAGACCTTTAATAGAAAACCTGTCTGTAGCAGACGGCGATCTATTCCGCTCGTAAAGTGTGTTTTGTTATCAAAAAGAACAGAAAACAGGAAAATTTCCTTCTTCGGGAATAATACATCGACAGTTAACTCTATAACTACTACACATAAAATATCAACAATGTGTCATTGCATCTTCTATAAGCTCCAAGATTAGACGCTATTAACTTTTATGAAGAAGAATTCAACTCGTAATTATTCGTTGACAGGGATAATATAATGTATGCTTATAATACATTATTCACACAATACTGGCGATGTGCGAAAACTTCGTCGTAAAACTGGTCCTTTAGCCCACGGATTCACAATGCTCGATACGATACGTGTCGACGTCGACAATCGAGACCAAATTTGATATCGTGAACAATAATTCCCTATCTATATCGATTAGAATTGTAGCATCGACATAGCATTTGTTCGTAAGAGTCGATTGTCGAACTGTTATATCATTTTGTGGGTTATGTATGTAAATTATTAATCTATAGTCATAGTCGAACTTGTTTCCTTGTTTGTAAATATAATTTGGACTTTTGGAGGTTGGTTTTATGTTTTATGTTTTTTAAATATATTCGGAAACGCCATGGTTTTTAAAATGAGGGAAGAACATTTAGTATGTTTGGTAGATTATGGAAGAACACAGATAATTTGCGACCGGTAGATTATCTTGTGCAAATTCTAAACAAAATACGTCTTTCTCTCCTTAAATCGCGTATTTGATTTCTTCTGTGAATTAGATCAAAAATACGCAACATTTTTTAAGAAAAAAGTGATGAGAGCAAAATTCACAAAGCTACCGTAAAAAAATGGGGTTATGGTTCTCTAACATAAGCGTTCGACACATCAGAGTAATAAATAAAGGGGAGACCGTTATTTACATTCTAAAGTGAAGCCTTGAGGTAAATGTATTTACAAACATCGGTCCCTGCAACGTCCTTGACATTGATGCCGAAGTTACTTTTTTATTTTTATAGCTAGGTACAGCCGTCATCATTTTCATTGATTAACATGTAAAGATCTACCACATTCTTGACCTCAATCAATTTACAAATTAGTTACATTGTAATATGTTTAAGGCTACCCACTATTTTTTTGTGACTTGTGTTATAATTATAGGCTCTCCATATCCATCAATACATTATTGAAATTTCTAGCAATATTAAGCGCCGGAAGTGGCAACATTGCCTGGTATTAACCTAATATAGCAAGTAACGCCATTATTTTGAAATCAAAAATTGGTGAAGCCGAGTGTTTTATGTGTTCTTAAACTGTGTTTTTGAACTTAACTTTTGTATATAATTATGTATATTGTAAGCATTTCTGTGATATAGCTTGATACGCCACTACGCTGATACGATCAGGGACCATCGTGTGTTCATTATGTATTGTTTGTTTATCAACATCCAGTAGGTTCAGGTTACATGTTTACATTATGCTTTGAAATAGGGAATGCGGTCTCCCCTTTATTTATTACTCTGATTTCGACACCTATTTTCTTGTCGAGCAGAATTGACAGATATTTTCGATATGTCGAGAGGTCGATAACCATTGTGAATCGCTACCTCCTCGTATTCTATATAGAAAATATATATATATATCGATTTCTATTCGACACGTGTCGAATCGAGGAATGTGAATCCGGCTGCAGCACCCTCTTTCTTTCGCCCACCCGGTCAAACAGTAGAGCATTAGATCAAATCTAAAAGTTCCACTAAAATCCAACTCTATTTATACATTTACTTGCATTTTGTTTGAACATTATCTGTATTATTAGTAGTAAACATACCGTAGGGCCCTCTTTGGGATTTTGCTACTATCTGTCTGACATTTATTGTTAAATTGACAGAGAGATAGCGCCATTATACGCGATTCATTTTAAGATCGTAGCGCCAAAATGGCAGAAACCTATACTAACCTATGTTCACTGACACTGACGTTTGAAATTTTATTCATCAAATATTTGTTGTTGAGAACTTTAAACCAGGTAAAAAGCTTGTAAAACTATTTTGCAAGGGGTAAGTAGTGATATAAAATTAAAATAGATTTCAATATTTTTCGAGCGTTCAATCTGAAAATGAAACTTAACCTCAAAATATGTCAAATTCTTTATTGGACATACGGCATACATACCTTTATGAAATTAGTGCGTCTTAGAGAAAGGTAAAGAGCACACACTCTACTTTGCGTTCTTTACCTTCTTTATCCATACTTGTCTCCTGTAACTCTTTAATGCCCAACTTATAGTTTCCGCGATAGCTCTAGATTTTCCCGCTTTTGGAAAAGTATGAAACTGATCTCGGGGTTTTTATTTGTACAAGAGGAACAATGACGCTCACAACAATAATGATTCATATCTAATCAAAGCAATTAACTAATATAACAACGGATATTTCAAAATTCATAATAGACATACATACGCAAAACTGAACCAATACCACATGCGTTAGTTGTGTGTGCCGCCAGTAGGTAGCGTATTGCTTAGCAAGAGTCGCGTATAGCAGTGACCTCTATTGTCTTTTAGGAAGACAATAGAGGTCACTGCTATAATGACGCCTGCGGAAAAGCAGGTCGTTATCTGTCTGTCAATTTAACAATAATTGTCAGACAGATAGTAGCAAAAACCCAAAGAGGGCACCACGGTGTGTTTCTCACTACTAACATTCACGATGCCCATTAGGCAATCACGTCGCAGCATCGTTCATCGAGTCCACTACCTATGGCACTTTGATGAGCGCATGATAAGCGCGAAACCGGTCAGTGTCTGATGGTCGGTCTCGATGAAAGATGTGGCGACTCCTATGGAGATGCCGAACTAATGCAATGCCAGTCGGGGCACATTGCCCTTGGAGTAGTTATTTTCGGCATCTCCTGTAAATAAATTATTTGTATTAATTATATAGAATTCTTTAAATGAGTATAGGATACTAATCAATTAAATGTACCAAGCATTATTTATTTGCAGATAAATCCGTGTTTATTAAATAATATTTTAACAATCTAGCCTACTTCAATGAAAAGTTAATTGAGTTATTTAATAATTTCTAAATTACCTACATTATAATTTCCATTGAATTAAATATGTAAAAAAACATCAATTTAATTTGATTTTACTGTATTATAGAAAATTGTGTGCAAAATTATGTAAAACCGCAATGATTATAATTTGATTTCCAAAAGAAATTATGAAAATTGTTAAATTTCATAATTTTCATAACTTGTGCTATTGGCACTATTGAAAATGAAATTAGCAAATTAAGTAGATCTTAGTTGAAAAGTAAATGGAACATAAATAAAAGCTTTGATATGATAATGGTGGTTCCACTAGATTTTTTTTAACAGTAATTGAGTTTCTATAGGCTGTATAAACATAAAATCTATGAAATAATCATTTCTAACAACCAGAAAATATCGACATTATTAGACTATCTTACCTACGTGCACACATTGCACTTATTTGTAACATAAAAAACATACCAAATCTATTATTATCTTTTACTACCCATGTTATATACATCGATTTGATATTCAGACAGCTCAATGCGATGAATATTAAACACGATATAAAATTAATTATAAATTGGCAAGGCTAGTGGGAAAGCAATTCGGTCAGTAGTTATTCGCGAGAAGTTTCCTTTAAACATTTCCTGTATTGTAGGGAATATTTACCCATGTCTCGTTTTTTTTTTTAGAAGACTTAAATATGTTTGAGTTCATGGAAGCAATATTTTAAATCTAGGAACTTGGCAACTTACCAAATTAATAAATGCTTTTTTAATGGACAATGCCAAGATAAAAATGTATCATGTCGCGGTGTCATAAAGCTATGATAATAGTTTTTAATCCCAAAATAATTTACACAAAAAGATGCTATCAATTCTCTGCCATAAAATAGGTACACCGCTGAGCATTATATCCTATTAGATAGTTTTCAAACACCTTGTACATGATGTACACTTTGATATTGCAATTTATTGATTGTTTAAGCTACAAGGTTCTTTCGGTTGCTGTCACACGATTGATATCAAAAAAATTAAAGACAAAAGGGTATTTATGATTTCATTCAATGTTTGTCCCAATATTATAATGTGAGTCAACGAAAATTTTCATCCTGGATTATCTGTCAAAGGACTATTTTCCATGGAAAATCCAGAGGCAGGTCGATTTTTATTTCAAGGGGGTTTATAGTACTAACATTTATACAGAGTGTCCCAAAAAGGAGAGGTTTCCACAACTTATATTTTTTAATTAGAACACCCTGTGTATTTCTACAGATTTGTATAGAATGTACTCTCATGAATATGACCTGGGTACCGGGTCATCACAACATAACAGGAAATGAGGAGGCCAATACACTGTCTAAAAGAGGCTCAAGTATATAGTTTATTGGGTCCGAACCAGTACTCGGGCTTCCCCCTAGTTATGTAACAAGGTCTATTGAAAACTGGATCAGAGGAAGAATGGTCGAATGGGACTGGGCTGCGACAAGCCAGGCTCTTAATTGAAGGGCCTTGGTCGAACGCAACTCGATCAATACTTGGGCTAGGTCGTAACAGCATAAGGATTGTCACAGGACTGCTGACAGGTCACTGACGTCTCAACAAGCACCTTAACAATATCGGCCCTAGTGACACTAGAAAGTGCAGGTTTTGCGGGCACTATGACGAGGACTCCATTCACATCCTCTGTCGTTGTGCCTGCCTCATGGTCAAATTGACACAAACTGAATAAAGCTGAATACTGATAAAAACGTCTTACCCTTTAAATAAAATTCGGCTTGTCTCTGGATTTTTCATGGAAACCCACTATGGAAATGGAATATTTTAGCATAAACGAGGATAAAACTTTCCATATTGACTCAACCTGTATTATAGACAACAATCAATTGATGTTTATGTAGCAATATTATTACTGTAGTACTAGAATTATTTCAATACTGTTAGGTATATTAGTTTTTCATAAACCACTCGCTTAAAAATATTCTTCCCTCTCTCTCTTTTTTCAAAATATTTGTCTACATAACATGTGTCCTCTTGAAGGGGGTTGGAATCTTTGGTGTGAAGATATTACTGACGTAGTTTGCCACATAACACCAAAACGCTATACTGCACTCGACGCGTGTTTCGCCAACCAAGTTGGCATCATCTGGAGATAATAAAACTGATCATCACTGATCAAATGGACTGATAGTTATAATCATCTCCAGATGATGCCAACTTGTCGAGTGCAATATAGTGTTTTGGTGTTATACGTCAATGATAGCATGTGTCCTAATAATGTAAAATCCGGCTTGGTCAAAAATTACTCTGCTAGAACCCAAAAAACAAATCAAAATTTATTTTTTTTTCCAAAACATCTCAGTAGGGGCTGCTGTCCTCTCAGTAGGTGTTAGTAGTAGGCTCTTAGTAATATAATCATTAGAAGCTTCTGAACTGATAAACAATTTTCAGTAAAATTATACGCAGGCAAAATTTTCCAAATTGTATTATAGATCTTCAATCTTATACCATCAATTTTATAAACTTTCCGACAATGGAAAAAATACTTACCCCGAAAGAGTAATCTTCAATACGAAACAGTAAACCAAATATGCGTAAATTCAGGGCTGATTATATTCATTTATATATTCGTTTTAAAATGTCTTTCTAAAGGTAATTGGTTATATTAAAAAACTGATGTTATTTTGAATTAGGTACCTTAAATGTTACTACACATTATCAGCCTTTTGTGTTTAAAAATTACTTATTACTTTCTTGTGTGCGTTGTTACTTAAAAACTGATATTTTGGGCAATAATTTGAAATATCGAGAAACCACTTCGCAAAGTCACACAACTGTTTGCACAACTGGACGTAACAAGCACAAAAAATTGCCCATCTACCCCAGCCCAGCGCACCAGTTTGAAAACCACTTCTTATTTCAATTAAATTTCGAGGTATTTCCACGTTAGCACCTGCCCTAGTACCGGGCAGGTGATTTGAGTAAAACACGCGGTTGCAACACACAGAGAACTTACCTTTCCGTTCAGTATCAACCAGGTAACCACTGGTGACGTATGTAGCCGTTCCGCGTCTTTGTTTTCCAGTTGTTAGAGCCGGCCGTTGGTCTCTTGACGTTATTGTTTTGTTTTGTGTCCTTTTCGATCTGGGATGGTGTTCTGGATTTTCACGCCGGCATGCTAACAATGTAAGTACCGGAAAAGTTTTGTTAACAGATGTGGGGTCATTGACAAAAGAGGGAATTCTCAGAGCTCTTCTGGATACCGGAGATTTAATCGTTGGTTTCCATTAAAGTTTAAATTGACTAGTGCTATGATTAATTTCGTGAGCTTGCGGGTATCAAGAAATATTTAATCTTTATGCGACAATACATCCCTTTACATATATCGGTACCTTGATATGTTATGGTATCTATTTTATTTACTACTATCTCGAATGTAGGTAATGAAGATATACAATTGCGACGGTTTTACTTTTCTTATCTAAATAATGTGTTTCTATTATTTGTTCGTCATAGCTTTAAGATGATAAGTAGAAAATAACTAAATAAATAAACTTTGTTTACGAAATGGGTTAAGAATGAGGTTAAACATATCAGATTTATCTTATAATTAACTAGTTAGTGTGGTATTCCGCAAAGATGATTTGTAGGGCCTACACAACTGAATTATCTGTAACTTATGTAGGTATTCCATTCCTGAAAGTACTTAATAAAATAAAAGACTTCTATAGTTCTAAAGGATTCGCCAGAAGTTAGTGGCTACATAATATAGTCCTTTGCAGGGTTTGTGCGCTTATCTTTTTGATGCTATAATCTCATATTTAAAGGAAGATTTATCCTACAGCAGGAATATTTATTTCCCTTTTAATATTTTTGAAAATGGATTTATCTGAATATTTCTATAAATATGGTCATAAATACTCGTAAACTGATGGACTTGTTTTAACAGTAGGCCTAGTTAAGCGCAGCTTTTTTAGTAGCGCTACTTGGATACGTTCAAAGTATCAGTAGCGGCTTCCAATTCACCAACAGCTACTGCTACCTATTTTCATCTTTCAGTCAGTATCCACACTGGTTAATAGCATTCCTATGTTTATAAACAGCAGATTATCTTGTTAACGAAACAGTCATTAGTAAATCATTTGATTTATACATACTCCATACTTGGATGTGGTATGGTATTCAGTTTAAACTAATGTTAGCCGTCGTTTATAAAAATACTCAAAGTGACCAAAGATGACCCGATACTTTTTAAAACGGTTCGGTCATTTTTAAAAGTTACCGCCAAAAGGGCACCGGTCTTAACGTAACCTATAAAAACTTGATTATTTGTTTCTATTATCTGAATTTTACTTTTCAAACACCTAGGTGAAAATACAATTATGCATGGCATATCTGAACTCCGCATACCTATACATTGACCCGCTGCTTTATACATTGATCCATTTATCCTGCTTTATCCAAACTGCTCAAAATATTCGGGGTGTCCTATTTCAATCAAATTTGGCTCACCTACCTGGCTCTGGATCTTCCTAACATCTCATTACAATTGTTTTTCATAAAACATCATTGAAAAGCTTACCTACATCTACATCAACAACTGAAGTGGCATAAGTATTTCCATTTTATGCCGCAAAAATCTTTATGTCTCTTGATCTTGGACGTGGATACTCTCCTAACCTAGCATTGAATCTTGATCTTGGACGGGGATACTCTCGTAACCTACCATTTAAATTTATTTTTAACACATTGGGCATATAAACACGACGTAATAGACTACATTTATTTCGTCAATTTCAAGACGGCTTGAAGCCAAGAGGCTTGACAAGAAAGGACTGAAAATGATGACTGAAACGCTTGGAATTGAAATTCCTTCACTACTGAAGAATGACATGTGACAAATGAAAAATTCTTTTATGATCCTGTGAAAACTAAAAAGTAAACTCAACGGTTAGATATAATATATTATCAATACATCAAACAATACTTAATTTTGAGGTTAGGTCATTAGCTACGTATATAAAGCAGGCAAGCACAGGAATACGGCTTCAAGTAGGATTAAACAGAAAATTTAATCCCTACTTTATTCCTATTAGATACGTCAGGATTGAGATTCAGATTCAACGGCTTTACTTTCAACCGCGCTTGAAATTAACGAAATAAACATAGTCATAGGTTATATGGTAAACAATGGGTACATATTTTAAGAACCATTGTAAAAATTATATAAATAATTAATCCTCATAGATAAGACTTATTAAACAATTGCTGCAAAATACTTTAACGTTTATAGCTCATTTATACTTAGATATAATTCATATAAATGTTTATTATATTTCTAATATTTGTAGTATTCAACTAACATTGGATCCTATATATAATAAATGGTAATATATTTATCATTTAATTGCTGGAAACCACTTAACAGTGTGCTAGAAAAACTTGTTTTTATAAATTAAACTAATCACTCAATTTATTATCTGAATTATCTGATATATAATATATAATCGAGATAACTTATTGCTGGTAATTCTTCGTAACATTCCACGTGTGTTGGCGGCGGGGGAAAAGCTAGCCCGAACAGGGTACGCCAGAGATCAACAATAAAGGATATAGTAGACTTTCAATAATCAGTCCTAAATAATTCATAGTTGATACGAACAGCTCCTCTAATGCGACAAAAGATGTGTGGATGTTTTATAATGTATTTTCCGTTCTATAGGTAATCGTTAGAATATATACACCTATGTGGAAATTACATCAGCACATGATCAAAACCTTTTTCTATTTTTACCATATTATGATTTGTCACTGTGTGTTAAAATAATATTTTTTACCTCTAAACACAACGAAAACTATGAAAACTGACGAAAAATGTGTAGGTATATGGGATGCTTTTGTTACTTTCCATTGATTTGTTGTTAGTTAGGTTATATTATCTACGATTCTATCATTTATTTTTAATATAATCGTGTTTTATCATCCTTATAGATTCTATCCGGATTAGGAAATTGATTAACGACATTCACTATAATCCGTTAATTAGCCAAGTAAATAGGTTTTATACTTTTGCGGAAATTTAAATGACTAAGAATGTTTTATTTGATTGAGCAGTTCTAGTTTTTTTCTTTTTTCTTGACTTGAGAAGTCCTACATGATTAAATTTATAAATAATTATTTACCAATAAAACAAAACAGAGGACCTACCTATAGAGCCTGTTCGGACAGAATTTCTCGGTCACAGTGTCTATTATGGTCTAGGTTTGATTCCCACCTCTGGCACTGGCAATTTCGGTGGGTAATGGGATATTTATTTGCCTTTTTTAAATGTGTAAGTTTCTTCCAGATAGCGTAATATAGACTTTGAATTTTTAGGAGATGTCTAATTTGTTGTGTTCTAATTTACAGAAATAATAAAAGTTATTGTAGACTGAAAACACAAATACGTTTTCTAAAGAAAGTGATTATAATAATAGTATTCATATTACTAGTAGGAGTAACTCACAGGCGTTACATGTCTACCTACATCAGGATATGGTTTCCATTTAAATTGCAAATTCAGAGTGACTGTCAGACACATTTTCAAAGTGCGTAATACTTCTCCTTTAACAGAAGAGAAAAACTTAAAGTGAAAACCTGAGGTACTCAAATCGTGTTTAAATAGTAAACATACTATTTATCCAACTATGAATATGTTATATCTCTGTCTAACTACACAAGACTTTTCTTTTTTATTCTACCAGACACCAGACCACTGAATTTTTTCACTTTCGTACATGGTATACTTATAAAACATGATCATTGTTTTGGCAACAACTGGCGCTTGTTCAGATGTGAGTACTAGACTAATATTCCAATGCGAAATAGGGTATAAATAAAATTGTAATATAGAGAAATTAATAATAAAAGATAATAAAATAATAAGAAAAAAATAATAAAGAAATCGAAATTAGTAGAATACTCACATATGAAAAACGCCATGTTGGCGAAACAATAACAATTGTCATGTTTTCAAATACCTATTTAGGAAACTAACTAATATACAGGGTTATTCAGAACTTATCCATAATAAAATTTGGGGATGTTCAACATACATGTACAAATGTGGTAGTGCAAAAAAAATTTTTTGGCGGGGTCTTAAAACTATTTAAAAATTTTTCATTGCACGCCGCTGGATACTGGTCGACTGTAATCGAGTGACCTTGGGACTGACAATGCAAACTGGCTAGCACAAAAAAAACTTCGGAAGTTCTGAGGGTATACCGACACCGGCGCAAAAAAGATTTGCAGCGTTTTTATTCGGTCGGTTTTAACCAGGCGTTCCAGACAAAAACGTGTTTACTTTTTTTATCACATTCTTAGGAATGTGGTAGAAAAGTATCAGAATTGTTGAAGTACAGTTGCCCAGCTACGTAGTCCTTCATAATGGTATAACTTTAAACATTGTTTACGGGAAATCCTAAGCCTTTTATTATATATTTTTTTGGTGATATCGATTTCTTATTTAAAGATGCACATATCCTCAAAGTTTTAGAGATAAGTTCTGAATAAGGCTGTATAAATAAAAATTTGTAAAAAACAACTGCTTCAACAGTTTCAGTTTTTTTTTTTTTTTGGTCAGTGTTTCACACGGATTTTAATCAAGTAGGTCGAGTCAGTTTACCACTTAATATTACGTGTTGATAAACCCGTATAATAGGATTAGAAATTGCTCGACTCATTAATTGAATTAATATGATTATCATGGTTTGGGAAGGTAATACCTCTCATGTTTCTAATCCTAAAGTAGTAATCGCAATGAAAAGATAATGATAATGTTGTTCAGCAGCTATTTCAAAAACTGATAAATTATTGAGAAAGTGATCACAACATTCTTGCAGAATTTCTTCGTGTTTTTATGCGAATACTAATATTGTTGTATCAATCATCATTAGAAACGTTTTCGATTACAGTCTGATTTCTGTTGCAAATTATACTCGTACTACTACATTAATTTTCCTTTAGATGATATAGAGGTGTTGGCAATTTGCATGAGCTGATGAGCAGAAGAAACTGAGAAATAATGATATAGGTACCTACTTTAGTTTCTTAAAAAAAAGATGTGTAACACCACATGTAAGTGGTCATCAGTGCATTAAATGTCTTTTTTAACCAGATGTAGAAGTTGATTTCATTATACGGTGGCATTATTTAATTAGATATAAACACTGTTTTCTCGCATGTGTGTGTGTGTGTGTGTGTATATAGATAAAAAAATGTCTGAAAATAGATGTCTGATGTGAAAAAAATTCTTAGAATTCTGAAAACTAAAATTCTGGTGATAGAAATTTGAAAAAAATGTTATAGAAATACGAAATAGTTCTCCAAGACATAAATCATTTATCGCCAGAGTGAAACACAAACTGTATGACGAAAAGAAAGAAGTAGCGGGCCAAAAAATATGTATTTTCAGCATTTATTTGCGTATGAACAATTGTTTTCAAAATCTGTTTAGTTTTATTACCTACTCATCACCACCAGAATCATTAAAAACACTTATAAATTTGAACCACTTACTTTTAGGATTGGGTTTTATTACATATTACTTTGTGCCTCTTACTGTAAATCTGGATGCCAATAAATGTATTAAATATATTAGAGATGGAATTGTTTACTTCTATACCTACAGCCTGTGATATCAAAATGTTGCTTCTGTTAATAATCACAGTCCTCCTTCTATGTGCTATACCTATTTTATAAAACATCTTTCTAAATAATATAAAAATAAATTCTGTAGATAATATTGGAATAGTTGTTGGCAGTTAAAGTAGTAATTTTTTTTTAATACAAAACAAATCTTTATTTTTCTCATTATTGTTATTATTTATACAGGACTTTCGCCAGCAGAAAAATTGTAAAGCTATTAGGTAACCTTGAAAAAGTCCGAAAATTCGGATGAAACTTAGGATATTTATCCATATATGCCTCAGTATCAATATCCATATATTGGCTCAGGGCTTAGCGTCTCGATCGCTCAACCCAGAGGTCGTGGGTTCTAATTCCCATTCCACCAACAATTTTTCAATAAATTTTTTACTTGTAGATCAAGGCTTATTCGCAAGGATGGCTTGGCAACCATCCTGGCGATGGCCTAAGATGGGAAGAATGTCAACTTGGTGTTAATGTGAGAGATTAAAATCAGTTGATGTTTGACTTGCCCCCCTAACTAATGAGGTTTTCCAGGTTACCCTTATTCCAGCACTGAATGGTGGTTAGGGCCTACCAACGTAAGTCGTTTCTGAGACGCAAATGCGGCCCGCGAAATAATAATATGCCGCCCCCTCTCCCACACAAGTCTCAGACTTTCGGGCTAATCCTTGTGATTAGAACGAGGGGTAGAGATATTATTATTATTATTATTATTATTATTATTATTATTATTATTATTATTATTATTATTATTATTATTATTATTATTCTGGCTGAAGATCCTCTAAAAATAAAAACAATAAAAAGAGAGAAAAAAAAGGATTTTTTTTCTTATATTGAAAAAATAAATCTACTTTAAAAGCCAACAATTTTTCCAATATCATCTACAATCTAGGTCCTTGAGGCAGTGACCAAAATATTTACGAAAGTAATGGGATTATGGGGAGAACGAAGGACGAAGAATGGGAAATAAATGAAACCTGATTCTTAAAAAATGTTGGTTAGATTATTTTACTGCCACTGGGAAAGTTATAACCAGTCACTGCAGAAAAAATTATGTTCACTCTATAAATATATTAGCCTTCTTTTAAATTATATAAACAAGGATATTAGAGAACAAAATGTATGCACATGCAGATTAGCTAGCTGTGGATTTAACAGTAAAGTCGAGAGCAAACATATAAATATAGGTTAGGGCCGACAGAATAT
The DNA here is from genome assembly GCA_963924545.1 of Pogonocherus hispidulus. Taxonomy (NCBI): domain Eukaryota; kingdom Metazoa; phylum Arthropoda; class Insecta; order Coleoptera; family Cerambycidae; genus Pogonocherus; species Pogonocherus hispidulus. The sequence continues at coordinate 11,736,040 of OZ004693.1, read as the reverse complement.
TTATAGACTTGTTTATATGCTATTCATTATACATTGTAACTTATTTAACATAAATGAAATTAATCTCTACTCATTTTTAATAAATAAAATGACCACAAATAACAGGATTGTCATTTTGAAAGAAAATATATTCATTTCCAGATGAATTAACCCATATACAGATCCCCAAATAAAAATATGATCAATTTGGAAACAAAGACATAAGATATGAGTACAAACAGTTAAATAAAGGTAAATAACATAATACTGGAAAATACTTCTAATTCGTTATTTAGTATGGGGAGATGAGAGCCACACCCACAGAACCTCGCAACACTTCTGATCTCTGTCACCCGTGTCACGTCTCCCACCCATAGATATTGATACCTCGATGCGCTAATCGTTCTTTTCTCCGTTTAAATCATACTTTACTCACTATCGACCCGTCCTTATCTCCATATTGAATAATATGGAGGATAAGGGGATCGTTATCCTTATATATAAAAAATTTAATAAAAAATATGTCCAGGATATTTAAACGTTACCCCTGTATATAGGTATATCTTAAAATTATATAGTGTCTTACCAATATCTTATTAACCACAATATTCTAATTTTTTTTAGATTCTCCGAAGCAATACATGTATATATATTTATTTTATAGTGACCTCCACCCTATGTGATGATAAAATGCAGAGTTTTTTCTATTGATATTCACATTTTTCATTACGACTTGGATGTATTTGAAACGACCCTGACCTACAAAATTCACCTTACAGAGTAAATTTATAAAAAATCTCCCTAATAAGTATGCATTTTAAATGTTTTTCATAGTAAATACAATGGGCCTTTTCCACTAAATTGAATTTTACTATTTTATTAACATCAAATGTTATACTGGTACATAAGTAAAGGTAGAATCAATCCAATTTATTAAAGAATTGTAATTAAGCGAAGTTATCCAAGTACAAAGGGACCGGTCTTCATGAAACATTTCAAACTGCGCGGTTCGCTGACATCACACTCCAGTAGCCAATAAAATGTAGACAAGTTAAAGAACGGCTCCACGTTGCCACATATAATTTTACTTTTTTCTTGTCAACAATTAAATTTACATTCTGGTAATTTTGAAATGAAATTATTATGTATTATTAGGTGAAATGAAAATATGTATTTTTAGGTGAAATATTCTCCATAAATTATTACTAAAGCAAATCAACATGATTATTTTACAATTTATCCCTTGAGCAAAATAATTTTTAGGTATTTTTCGTTAAAGGTGACAACACTGCACAATCTATGCAAGAATCAACTAAATGATTATTTATAACTTAGGTTATAAAACCTAACCTTCTTGTCTTAATTGTACACTTCAGCACTTAAGAAAGTTCATATTTGTGACGTAGAAATCGTTAACCATTTCACTCTCAACTCTTAGAAGATTGTCTGAATCAGCCTTGATCTCCCTCTTCAATTTTATTCATTTTAAATCTAATTAATCAAAACACAAAACGAAAGTTAGGTTAAGCACACTTTACTTGACAGAACACAAAATGCAGGGCAGCCAACAGACAACAACGAACTGGAGTATGACGTCAATGGCGCGTTATTTGAAATACTTATATGGTAATTTTAACAATTTTTTCAAAATATATCTGGCGAAGAAAAAAATTTAAAAAAATACTTTTTAGGCATAACTAAGTATACATTTTATAATAAGCGAATAAAAAAAAGATGTCGAAAAGGCCCATTATTGGCAGCAATATAGTACTTTCACTTACTTTTAGCAGAACTGTACAGGTACCTATTCGTCTAATAAAGCATTATTTCTGAGGTCTAACACAAGTTAGCCGGTGCTTCATGACATAAATCTTTCCATATTCCTAAATCGCATGAAGAATATTAACAAAAAGTAAGAAAATTATATCTCGCAATGCCTAAACCCTAACGTTTATTTTCCTTTGGATAACCTACTTCCGCAGGCTATTCTATCAAGTTTCTAAAGAGAAAACTGATCTAACTGAAGTTTGATACGCTCATTATTGACCTCTGAATCGAGAATTCTCGGGACTGTTATCGGGTCAATAGGTAATTAAAAACATGACAAGAACAGGCATCTTATCTTAGCTGCTGTTGGAGTGATATTAATCCTCATTGAATCAGGGAATTTCATACTCAGACTCCTCAAAAATTGATTGTTTAGGCCGGAATTTTGGGCAACCATCTTATTGGACCGTTTTTTATTCAAGGAAATCTCGATGGGAACATTTATTTACAATTTGGAAGACACGATTGAGCGTATAATAACAGAAATTTTAGAGAGGGACGACAATTTAATAGAAAATGAACTAACTTTCCAACAAGATGGGGCACTCCCACACTATGCTGTTGCAGTGTGGCAATTTTTGGATGACCATTTTCCAGGACATTGGTCGAAGAGCTCCCGTCGAATTTATCCCCTTTGGATTGTTTCCTGTGTGGCCATTGAAATCTCCGAGTGTACGCCACGCAGCCTGGAACACTAGAGGTGTTGCGTCAGAGAATTGTGGAAGAATACCGATTAATAACATCGGATGCCTTTAGTAATGTTCGACCAGAATTAGAAAACATACTGTATTATTGTTTGCAAGTCAACGGGGGTCACTTTCAGCAATACATTAAATAAAACTTTTAATAACGTGGATACTCGAAGCGGATGGTTCTTTATGAAACATCGTGAAAATAATTGTTTTGAAAAAACCATTGATCTAATTTAGATGTTCCAAGAAATATATAGAAAACACACTTAAAAAGCTGGAAGCAAAACAAAAACAAGTTTTATTTAATTGTTTTGAAAAAAACCATTGATCTCATTTAGATGTTCCAAGAAATTTATAGAAAACACTCTACTAGTATTTCGGCTTATTAGGTCAATAATAGACATTACTCTATTGAAAAAGGCCTAATAAACCGAAATACTGTATTCGATATACAGGGTGGGCGAAATTCGAGGCTCACTATTGGGATCTCGGAAACGGTAAGAGATACGAAAACTGTTAAATTGGGACAAAGTTGCGTAATTTTGTGACCAATAATATGCCGTCAAGAAATCCAGAATATCTACATTCGTTTTCGAGTTATTTCAAAAAAACCAAAATTTTGAGTTTTCGTTTTTAATTTTTTTTAGCTTTATTTGAGACGATATCAAAAAACTGACAAGACTTTTTCATTGCCACTTTTTATGCTCTATAACGTGGCAGTACAAAATTTCCGTTACGGCGTTTCGTCCGGTCAGGACCATCTTCAACTTTATTTTTTTAAATAGGGACCCATAATGTTTCTTACGAAAAACGATAGGATTTTTTATTCTGATTCCAATGATGTATGATACTTTATAGTTTTAATTATTTTTTTTGCTCAAATACTAGGAATAACTTTTAAGATGATCGAATCTAGTATGCTTTGGGCGGAAGACATTTGTTATAAACCAATTTTAATTGTCAATACAATTTGACGTTAAATCCTATCGTTTCTCGTAAGAAACATTATGGGTCCCTGTTTAAAAAAATAAAGTTGAAGATGGTCCTGATCGGACGAAACGCCGTAACGGAAATTTTGTACTGCCACGTTATAGAGCATAAAAAGTGGCAATGAAAAAGTCTTGTCAGTTTTTTGATATCGTCTCAAATAAAGCTAAAAAAAATTAAAAACGAAAACACAAAATTTTGTTTTTTTTTTTAATAACTCAAAAACGAATGTAGATATTCTCGATTTCTTGACGGCATATTATTGGTCACAAAATTACGCAACTTTGCCCCAATTTAACCTTTTTCGTATCTCTTACCGTTTCCGAGATCCCAATAGTGAGCCTTGAATTTCGCCCACCGTGTATAGAGTGTTTTCTATATATTTCTTGGAACATCTAAATGAGAGCAATGTTTTTTTTCAAAACAATTAAATAAAACTAGTTTTTGTTTTGCTTCCAGCTTTTTAATTTGAGACTGTTTTTTTTTTTGTAAACTGATCGACACATAAAAAAAAGTAATGGTTGTGTAGAAGATGAAAAGCTTATTATTGGTGGGCATTTCTGTAGAAATTAGTATCTACGCGAATGTAGGTTTCTCAACTTTTTGTTTTCAGTCAAACGATCAACTCTGTCAAATCTCAACCGATTCCGAAAAATGATGCATCAGTGTATTCGCATGAAAAGGGCTTTAAAATGATTGATTACTAAAAAAAAGAAGTGTTTAACATTTGCAGGAGAGCAATGAAACATTTTCAGTGGTATACAGTAGGTATTTAAATAGGTAGTCGGTGGGAGTAGGTTCAATAGTTGAACTTTTCTAATGACAAAACGTAAATTTCTAACGTAGACAAAACAGTAATCAACATATATGTTGGAAGTAAATTTACAGTAAAAAAATAAACCCTAAATCTTAAACTCATTTGCTATATTTAAAAAAAATCCATTTAGTTTATAGTAGAACGAAACTTTCTTCTGCCTGAAGGATCAGAAAGACCACTTAGAGACATTTAAAGCATGGTTATTCAAACAACACCAATAATAAATTAATGGTACTCAAATTACCTTGAAGTAATTCATAATCATAGTGATCATTAATTGCACAAAATAGTTAATGTCAACGGCATAAAGCAAAACAGTTAACGTTTACATCGGTAGTTATGTCATTTATGAACATAATAAATAATAATGACCCCAATTTCAACCCTAGATGTTCGACTGTGGTCTCAGCGGGAAACGTTCGCACAGAAAATTTGTAAAGTGTAAACTTTCATTTTTTTTATTTAGTTAAGATAACTGAAAAACTTTAATCAATTCATTAAATATTTCAGTTGTGATTTTTTGGGTCGAAGTAAAAGCTTATTTGCTTGATAATATCCGTAGAATTTTAAAATATCTACTTTTTGTTTTTATCACGCCACACCACACCTCAAATAAGTTAAGTAGGTAAATACATTGACAGTTTTGTCTATTTCCATTAAAAAGTTAAAACGGCCACTCCTATACCTACATATTTATGAAGAATAAATCATGTGTAATAAATGCTACTATGATCGTAAAAATAGCAAATATTCTGTATTATATGAAGGTCGTCTGGCCTAAGAAATGTCGACAGGACAGTGGCATTTCTAAATTTAAGATGCTTTAAGAATATTTACATTGATGTAAGTATCCTATAATGTATTCATCAATCGTATTAAGTTAAAACATCTTCTAAATACTTAAATTAAAAGTCGGAATAAATCTACAATCATTTGATTAATTAGGTACTTAAAAGGCTTCTGCTACTTTTGATGTCTAATAATATCTTCAGATATTATTAGCTAGACTCAGTTTGCAGAGTTCTAAACATTTACTTCATATTCTCTTAGCGAGAGAGTTGAAGATAAGATCATAATTTGACATCTGCTTAATGATAATATATACGATAATAATGATAATAATAATAATAATTATTATTATTATTATTATTATTAGCTAGACTCAGTTTGGAGAGTTCTAAAATAAAATAATAAAATTTGCGTGTCCGGCAAAAGCTACTTCGGCGTACATCCATCGCCACAAGTACTATACTCCACCTTAGGCACTCATATCAGATAGACCAACAGCCAGTGCCGCCTTACTTGCCAGGAGATGTAGAGTCCGTCGTCGGGAACGACATATGCCAGATTTTCTGGAACTACCAGTTCCCGACCGTCAGGCTTATACAGCTAATAAGCCTGACATTGTCCTCCTCGACAAACAAACCAAGACTATGTATACGTCATCGAGTTTTCCGCTCCGGCGGAACCAAACATAGTCTTGAAGGAGGAGGAAAAGCGGACCAAATACCAAGATCTCCTGTTCGAGCTTCGCACGCTATACTCTGGCCACAAAGTCATGCTGGTAGTCCTCATTATCGGTGTTTTAGGAGGAGTTCCCACAACGCTGCTATCTGAACTGAAGACCATTCCGGCTTGCAGGAACTCTGCCGAGAGCCTAGTAAGTCGGATGCAGAAATCAGTCATCCTGGGGTTACTACGTCTACGGTTTGGGAACCTGCAACTACTTACCGACCGGTGGGGAGGAGTAGTTGCAGTCACGACCTGGACTTCTGGCACGGCTGCAGCGATGAGTCGGGGCTCGTTGCAAGCCCTGACCAGTTTCTACAAAAAAAAAAAAAAAAAAAAATAATAATAATAATAATAATAATAATAATATTAAAGATAAAATAAAAAGGATCACCTACCTTATCGATGTGGCAATAGGTACCATCTGATCAAAACATAGCAAAAAATATACGGAAAAGCAAGAAAAATATCAACAATTAGCAATGGAAGTTGAAAGAATATAGAAACAGAAGAAAGTGTGCATACTTAGTCACAAAAAGCAGCCATATACACCATACCGTGTACATACCGTACACGCAATATAGTAAGAACGTTTCTAAGCCAAAAGAACGAGTTCTTTAGTTAACGGAGAAATGAATACCTACAAATAAGCAGAATCAATATTCTTTCAGAAAAAATATTGTTGGTCCCTTTCAGAACACAGATGAAAAAGTGGTTTCGGATACATTCGTTTAATCAGTGTGTGAATGTAAAAATAAGTTGGAAACACGCATATTTTTTCCAAAAATTAATCACTGAAATATCTTCAATAATACATTGTTACTTCGACATTACATTAACTGTACCTACATCACTAGTGGTTCTGAGAATTATACTAGTTCTTGTATTAATATTAACAATAGGCGTTAATACAACCATATATTATAAATATTCATACAACTTACAGAATAAATAATGCACGCCCCACAAGTCTGGCTTTCGAGTTAATCATGCACTGTGATTAGAATGAGGGGTATAGATGCTATTGTTATTAATAGAGAGATTTTGAATTCCTTCAATTTTTGTACGTCGTTATCATAATCGTCATAGTGAGCATGCGCAGTGCCAATAAGAGTATAATTTATGGCACTACGCACGCATGCTCAGTATAACAATGATTACGACAACGGCATGATACAAATAAACATTGTATAATGCGATAATGATAAGGTAAAAAATAAGAGGTACAAAATCTATTTCCATCTATTTCAAAATCGCTATATCCATATATATTAAAACGCTTCGATTCTGTCTCGCTCTAAATTCGGTCGCCGAATCCACAAAGTTTCAAAGCTATCTCCTTCGAGGGGGGATCGCGGAGCGATCCCCGCCGGTAACCGGAGGTCGCCCCCGGCCTTTCTCCAATGCGTAGGGGTATTTTCGTCCCGTTTCCTACGCGTTTTCCCAATTTAAACGCCTTTTCAAAAAACCTCTGCAAAATTTTCGTCGATCGCCATTCGGCGAGAGAGATACGGCTAGCACCGGCGTTTGACCTCGCGCCTAATGGTCCCGTCACGCCTGCCGAAATCCCGACTTTTCGCGGGACTCCCTAGACTTTTTTTCTAATTTTACGGCTTCGACAACCGCTTCACGCGAAAGTTCCGTCCTTTCTCTATTCCTTTGAGATTTTTTTTCGAGATCATACGTCGACTCCTTCTACTTCTATTTCGTCTTCGAAATTCGAACTTCTTTCTCATTTTATCTACCGATGTGAGATTGCACTAACGAGACAAGCACCTCCCACGAAAACTGTCAAATTAATTAAACTTCAGATAGGTTAATGTTTGTAGTGGCGAGATACAGTGAAATACACTGCAGTGCCCTCTTTGGGTCTTTGCTACTACCTGTCTGACAATTATTGTCTAATTGACAGACAGATAACGATCTGCAGAAAAGCAGATGCCATTACAGCGACCTCTATTGTCTTTGAGGAAGACAATCCTACTTAATTATTGGAAGGAGATGCTGAAAACAACTACTCCACGGGCAATATGCCCCGACTGGCGTTGCATTACATCAACATCTCCATGGATGTCGCCACATCCTTCATCAAGACCAAATACCAGACAATGACCGGTTTCGATCTTGTTATGATCTCATCAGATTGCCATAGGTATCGGAATCGATGAATGATCTGGCGACATTGATTGCCTAGGGGGCATATGTGAATGTTTGTAGTGGCGAGATACAGTGAAATACAGTTATCTGTCTGTCAATTAGACAATAATTGTCAGACAGGTAGTAGCAAAGACCCAAAGAGGGCACTGCAGTGTATTTCACTGTATCTCGCCACTACAAACATTCACATATGCCCCCTAGGCAATCAATGTCGCCAGATCATTCATCGATTCCGATACCTATGGCAATCTGATGAGATGATGATGATTGGTCTTGATGAAGGATGTGGCGACATCCATGGAGATGTTGATGTAATGCAACGCCAGTCGGGGCATATTGCCCGTGGAGTAGTTGTTTTCAGCATCTCCTTCCAATAATTCAGATAGGTTATTTTCCTACGAGAAATATTGCTAACGGAATCAATAGTACTGACTGCCAAACACTTCTGGTTACCAAAATACTGAAGCGAAATGCTTTTCCAATTAGAAAATCGGTAAAAATTATTTTTTCGGGTTGACACGTACAGTTTACATACTTACGTCTCAAAGTAAACCTTTGACAACAGTCGTGGTAGCGCAACGGGAAAGTCGTAGGATTCAAAACTTCATAATGCTGATTTCGCGAGTTTGAGTCACGTTGGAGGCAAACTTTTTTTTTATTTTTTAAAACCAATTATTAATTAGTAATAGTATTTAGTTATTCTGTTTCATTATCCGTAGCTTTTATTCTTTCTGCACGTAAAGTTTGGAATTAATTCGTTCATTTTGGCGGTCTGTTAAATTCTTCATTTTAGCTTACGTAAATATCTTCAATATTTTTGGTCCCATTGATAAAATTGATAATAACGTTTACTTAAAAATAAATTCTACTTTCAGTACTTAAAAAATTATGATGTTTTACCATCAAGAATAGAGTACCTTACAATTCATCAAAATATTAAGAAAAAGCGTTTAGTATAATCATCATTCCAGATACAAAATTTCTTTAATATGTATTGTATATAATATAATCATCATTATATATACATCATTATATATACATTATATATATAATATATACAAAATTTCTTTAATATGTATTTTCTTTAAAACAATATTATTCTAGATGCTTTTGTCACCCGAAGGGTGATCCCAGGCCGCAGGCCTGACACTAGACACTCCGTACACCTAGACCCCCGGTAGGGCTAGAAATGGGAACGAAAATCGCGAGAGCGATTTTCTCCCATTTCTAGTATTATTGTTAATAGGTAAGAGGGTACGTTATTAAGCAATTTAACCATTATTATGTCAATATAAAAAATATATATTAATAGTATGTTATTTACTTCCCGTATTGTGAAAAAACAAATTTTACTGTTGGTCAAGGAACTGACTGCGCCTTTCTGGCGTAAAACTGGAACTGGCAAACGCTTCCTAATACCACAAAAGTCAAAGAACTTGTAACACAATAAACATTTTTTGCTTTGATGCTTTTACTACGTCGTAAATTACTGAATAAATATATTGGCACCGCTTTAACTGCAATATATATAGGTATACTCGTTATTTTTCCTGCGACCTCGGTTAGATCTTCCTCCAGGAAAAAACTTTTAGTGCCTATCTGTCTTGTGAAATAATATTTGAATATAGAATTTTCCAAATAGTTTTTCAGTTGCCAGCTGACCTATCTGACAGATCCGCCGTATTGATATATTTCCTTTGTTTTTGGTTGGTAGTATTTATAGAGTAGCTATACCTTGAAATGGTTAATTTGAGCTTGAAACGTATTTTATGGTAATTTGATTCATCATCCATCACAACTTTGAACCTGGAAGTGCGCTTCAAAATTGAATTCACTGTAGCGGATCATTGAGTTTATTTTATCTACTAACTTTAATTTAATTCTTATTTTACTTTATGTTGATCAGAATCTGACATAGTATACTATCAAAGAGAATTCGTTATAAACTCTTTACTCTTTACATATCAACTTATTAGTGTGTGTCGGAGAGAGAAAGAGAGAGAGAGAGAGAAAGATTTCTAAACGAATATGTGAAAACATCAAAGAATTTATATACATGGAACGATTATAGACGACTGCGCATCCAATTCTGTGTGGAAACATGGGAGCTGCCATTTTGATGTCACACTCCCAACTTCTACATTTTATATTGATACACCTGACCAAGACCCTAGAATTCTAGTGTCTTTTTCTTTCTAATCTAAAAATTCGATGGTTCAAATCTTCCTAACACGGCAACAGTGGTATGGGTAAATTTGGTAAATAGTATTTGTTTTGTATTTTTGGCGTCTTATTGGTTTATTTTATTGTGATTCTCTCGGTTTGATTCTGTTTGTGTGTTTATTATTGTGTTACTTTGATTTATAGACTTTGAGTGACAATATTTTAGTATTGGACTTTCGTAATTATTCCAGGTAAATTCGGATTTTATAACAAGAATTGAAAGACTTAAGAGACATGCAATCATAGTTCCTAGCTAATATAATAGTAAATTATGAAAACTGCGAACATAAACAATACAAAAAATAAGCCAGGATACCTAGTTAAAGTAAGGTAAAGGATAGTTAAATTTTATATGCATAATGCATTTTAAATATTTACTTTTCTAAACGGCTAATGGTGTATTTTACATAAATAATGTGAACAAAAGATACATAGGTAGGTACACAAAATATGTTTGTTTGTACCTTCATCAATTTTACAAGAAAGTTTGGTGACGATATATTTTATTTTTCACAAATAATTGTAATTAAACTATAAAATATTGAACATTTCTTATACCTATTTAGAATTTTTCTTACTCAAAAGTTTTACTTGCTGCTTTCTGTGGTTTTTATTTGTTATTGCTATCTAATTGAAGAGGCTGTTAATACTGTTAAATTTCCCACCAATTTTCAGACATCAAAATGGCGGATTCAAAATTGGAATACTTGCACAGCTTTGATAATCGTTCCATGTATATAAATTCCTTGGAAAACATACAGAACCTTCTATTAAAGTGGCAGATTTTAGTGAAATGATGTAGAAGACAATAGGTATAGAGTAAAAGTGTTTCACATTATTTAACATATACCGTTAATATGGTATATGGAAAAACATACAGCTTATCCTATACTCTAATAGCATCTAATAGCAAGGTAACTGTTTCGATGGATCGAGCTCAGAAAGACGGAGACAGTCCAGGAACTGTCTCTGACTTGATAAAAATGGTAATATATATGACTATCAAAACTATAATGAAATTTTCTTGTAGTTCTCCTAAAGTGTATTGTTCATCATATCATCTGCATTACAAAATCTGCGATGTCACAGAAATACAGACGTACCTCTGTGATGCGTATCAAATAAGTATTATAAAAGTATTAGTGTTATTCTATTTAGAATAATTAATTTACGATGTAATTAAAAACACGAATTATTGCTTTTCATTAAATAAATATTCAACACCTAACAGAGGCATGGTATATCATTCAAAAGGAGAAAGCAATGGACAAGTCATATAGATAGCTATCATCTGCTGCGCCTAAAATTAAAAACTACGAAAAAAAACAGGTGAAAAAAATTTGAAAGTAGTATAATACAACTATGCTGAATTTAATTATTCTAAAATATTTTGGTGTCAGGCTGTAACATACAACTGCATATCTTTTAAAACCGTTATCAACTATTGGAAACTACCTGCCTAAAACTAGGGTCAAATCAAATCAATTAGGTGCTAAATATGAAGTGGACGAACATATGGAAGGCGTAGAAAGACCAAGAGATTTGCTTGAAGCCAACATAAATTTTAATTAACATCAGAAATTCGTTTAGATTATAATCGAGAAACATATATGCTGATCTGAAATTATAATACGAGTTACTTTATGGCACATATTTCCATTTATTACCTATACAGTCCATTTCGTATGTTTGTAGGTAAGCTTGTCACGAATATATGTAAATATTTTTTTCCACGGTCGGGAGTAGAAATCAGTTTCTATGACATCAAAATTGAAACAGAAGTAGTCGATTATTCCCAAGGGAGTATAATGCTCCCAAGGGAGTTTACATTATGGAGAACGTTTTTCATGCAAAAAAAGAGGTAACATTGAAATTATTTATTGACATTTAAATTAAATGTAACATTTGTACAATTTTCAAAATTAATATTAGAAGGAATATTACTTTCGCTTACATTTAAAGTTTTTGTGATTGCGCTAGTGGTGGTACCTACTAAAACGTGATTAGCAATTTTGGTCTTATTTTCAATGGAGTTCTCGACATAACCCTCAGCGACTGTCGTTGATTTCCAACCAGCATGACGCTTTATTGTCGTGATATCCACACCAGCATCTGCCAGTAATGTCGCTGAAGGTCTTCGTAAGCAGTGACCAGTATAACATGCAGCATCAGGTAATTTTAAAAACGAAGCTACTACACTAGGAATTTTTCCGATGGTATTCTTGCCAACTGGCTGCGAACTACATTTTCCTGCTTTGTAGTACAAAAAAAGGCGCTTATGCTTGACGTGGGGAGAACGAAGGGACAGGTATTTTCGATACAATTCAAGCATATTTCCCACATCGGTAACCACAAAGGTTCGTGGAATCTTTGTTTTAGTGTTTGGAATTTTTACAATCAAGGATGAGCCTACATCCTCAATATCATCTACAGTTAAATTGACTAGTTCATCAGTTCGACAAGCTCCGGCAATCCCCAGAATTAATACAACCTATAAAAAATCAAAATACTAAATAATTGAAATACCTAACAACAAAAGTAATCTTACCTTAATCATTAAGAATTCTTTGTCATCTGCAGTTGATAGAAAACGGTCGATTTCACCCTTTGTCAATATTTTCGATTTTTTCGCTTGATATCCGTCACCGGTTCTTTTCAAAAATGCGATCAGTTTGGGGAATTTGCTTATATCTATGTTGTCTCGTAAATTATCAAGCATGACTTAACCATAGAATATTGCGCCCATAATGTGGAAGACTTGTAATTCTTTGCATTTTCACTGAAGTATGCCAACAAAACATTCTCGCTGTATACTTGAATATTTTTCTCGGCGCACCACGTTTTGAACCGATTGTAAGCTATATCGTATAAAGATCTTGACTTCGTAGGTAACAAATTGCTTATTGCAATATTTGCAGCCTCCACAATCTCTTCCGACTCACAATTATTCATTGTGCACTAAACAAACTGTAAACTAAACCAAACTAACATCTTAATTTGACAATTCTTTTTGTTTGTTTATTTTGTAGTTATGACAATAACTCAACGACTACTAAATAAATGCTTAAATCCGAATACAATAATTCTGGTGCTACTTACTTCATAATAACAAAATATGTGTTTTTAAGTTAATGAGACCGTGGAAAAAATAGTATATACCATTCGGCAGAAATGCTATTTTGTCCTCGGTGCATTGTAGCCCTCTGGCTTCGCCCTCGGGCTTCAAATTGCACCTCTGCCAAAATAACGCATTTCTGTCCCTTATAGTATAATATACTATTATATAAATCAGGATTTTTTTAACGCACGTGATACACAACTAATATTTATGTATAATGCTACAATGGCGGTTTTTTTACTGCCTGTAATTTATTTTGACGCAACTGTTTGACCAAGAAATTCTTCTTGTTTCCTGTTTTATATTATTTTACCTACTAATATACTAATTATTGTATAATTTCAAATCTAAGGCCATGAAGACACAGACTTTAGTCTGTGTCTGCACAGTTTAACAAATAAGTAATTAATTAACAAATTAGTTACTAATTTTGACACTAAACGATACCTCCTAGATCACAGATGACGTACCTAACTGGAAAATTAATAAAAAGTACTATACTAACCGGAATGAACTTATTTACCGTGACTTACGCACGTCTCTTGTATTATTTTTTGTTGTAGATTAATATGCATGAAAGCCTGAAACACTCATATACGGGTGTCCCAAAAATATAGCGAGAGATTTTAAGGGGTGGTAGAGGACATCAAAACAAACTTTTTTTGTTTAATAAATATATGTCGGCAAATAGGCCGTTTAGGCTGTAGAGCAATAAAATGTTTTAAATCAAACCCAAATGACTAAATTAGTTCTTGATTTTGTTGGACACCACTGTATTTCGTTGAACATTTTTTTTTTCAACTGCGCTTCTTGTTGGGAGAAAAAAATTTCTTTACCACAATAATCATTCTAAAGACGCTAATTTTAAGACCGGAGTATTATTTGTGACTTATGTAGTTGGCATCAGAACATTAACTTTGTTGATTTTTAATTCAAAATTTGTATTGAAAATGGACGATAATTTCTCATTTCAAGAATTTACCACCTTGCTTATGGTGCAGCAAATTGTAATGGAAGAAAAGCTGCACGGTTGTGTAGGCAGAGATATCCGAACGCCGGCAACCTCATCATACAACCTTTGCGCCCATCCACCGTCAGCTTAGAGAAAGTGGGAATCTAAAGCGTCTTGGTAGTGGTAGTTGTTCAAGAACAGCTCGTACGGTTGAATTTGAAGAAGGAGTTCTACACCTTGTGGAGGAAAATCAATCCATAAGTGTTCTTCAAATAGGATCTTCCAAGTTGACGGTACACCGTGTCATGCATGAACAACTCCTCTACCCCTGCCATTTACAAGCTTTAAATCCTGAAGGTTATCCACATCGGTTAACTTTTTGCCAATGGTTTTTAGGTCACAACTTAATTGAACCTCACTTCGGGAGAATAGTATTGTTTTCTGATGAGGCATTTTCCACGCGCGATGGTTATTTTAATGGTAGAAACAGCCACATTTGGCATGATGAAAATAAAATCCTCCCGCTGTGGTCTCTAGAAGACACCTGCATCAATTTTCTGTAAACATGTGGGCTGCTATTGTTGGAGAGAATCTAATAGTTCACTTGCTGCCTGCTCGTCTGAACGCGCAGATATTTATCTCTATTTTCTGCAAAATGTTCTGCCTCTATTATTAGAAAATGTCCCTTTACACATTAGAAATAACATGAGGTTTTAACATGACGGGGTACCTCCACATTTTGGCGCCAGTATCTGGACCAGCAATTTCCCCGCCGATGGATTGGAAGAGGAGGTTCCGTGGCCTGGCCCGCGCGTTGTCTCGATCTCAATAATGTCTCAGTTGTACACATGTGCAAGCTATTCCTGGAACATTCTATATTATAATAGCCAAGAATATACCTGGAATAGACCAAAGGGTCCTACAGTCAATGAACCGCCGGTGCAATCTTTGTATTGAAGTAAATAGTCAACATTTTGAACATTTATTGTAACCCATCATTTATTTATCAATGAAACAAAGTCCACCACGAACAAAAAGTAATTTATTAATGACCTGATTTTTTTTTTAATTGTTTATCACTATAAAATAACCAAAACTTACCAAAACCATTTTTCCTTTTTTCTACCAAAACGGCTCATTTGTAGACATATGTTATTAAACAAAAAATATTTGTTTTCATGTCCCCTACCACCTCTCAAAGTTTGGTTTTTGGACACCCTGCATGTATAATTTCAATCGTCGAGTGACTTTTGTCACAACGATTTCAGCATATAGCTATAAAAGTATAAGTTTGCCTATATTTGAAAAAATAAATGAGTACCTATGATAAATCTATAATATACCAAGTGGGTACATATTGAAATATCGCAAAATAATTGAAGTGAAACATTCAATTGTTCCCTCAGTCGTGATCTAGTAATCGTGCGGAGCAAACATGAAAATTGTTGCTACAACCTCCATATATATCATAGTGGTTTAGTATAATACATAATCGAGTTATGTACCTTTTTCCAGTATATTCTTCACCACTTGTGTTCAGTGTTACAGAAACTCACTGGATCATTGCTTTCAATGGTAGCTAATTCCGATGAGAATGTTTTTTTTTTGTACATTTTTGTAAATTATGAAATAATTTTATTCAGTAGTTTCGGTTTAAAGAAATGTACATTCTTTTCTCGTTGCCAGTTCACTAATCTTAAGAAAAGATTTAATTAAACATATTAAATGACGCCCTTAGCTTTTTGATTTAATTATTTAATATTTTTATTATCTTCATTATATGAATCACTGTAAGAACATATTTCTGCCTCTGTAACTATAAAGTTCCTTCAAGCTTGTCTGTTATCTTGATAATAAATCTTATACTTTGTATTTAATTGCACTAACTATGGTATGCAGCGTTTTCACAAAGATATAAGAATGAGTATTGAGTACATTTTTATTTCTAAGAATCGAAGCTCTTGAAGGAAACGACTGCAGTTTGATGGCTGGATTTCTACTTTTTCATCTGTTTTCTCCATATTTGCTCGAAGTTAGATATTTCTATTCAAACTGCGATCGGTTGCTGTGATACATTTTAAAAGAAACGTAAAGGTACGTCAAATAATGTGGACCAGATCTTTCATTCGATTTTTACTCTCATGTAAGATGGTTCATTTCTACATTAATCTCTGCAGGAGAACACACCTGCCTCTAACAAATCCGGTTTTCCATATTTTCTTCACATAACTCTAGTTTCAGAGAATCTTAATATATAGGACCGTCTCCACCAGAATCTCGAAAATAATTCCTTCTTCGCACTAAGATGTAAAGTTAAAATTATTAATATTTTCATAGTATTTATACAAATATATATTTATTCTTTTATAGGATCATGATACAACTACACTGATATCCTCATAACTTGAACAAATTTGTTTGTTCTGCGCACGACGTCATTCTTGATGCAAAAATGACGAAAATTCAAATACCTTAAAGGCAGTGATATAATTATTTTCGTGTTTGTCAATTGTATTACCGTATTATTATAATTGTGAGGCCCGAGGGTTA
This sequence comes from Pogonocherus hispidulus, assembly GCA_963924545.1. Classification (NCBI taxonomy): domain Eukaryota; kingdom Metazoa; phylum Arthropoda; class Insecta; order Coleoptera; family Cerambycidae; genus Pogonocherus; species Pogonocherus hispidulus. Next base: position 11,719,229 of record OZ004693.1, on the reverse strand, counting down.
TCAAGTTGTCATTTTTATATTATAGGGTGGTATTTATTTACAGTAGTGCTTCTTATTATCTCTTCAAATTGTAAAATTCAGGTCAGAATGATATTCGGAATTAGAATAAGAAAGATTGATATTAATCAACTATTATTTTAGTTTTCCTATATGAATCGTGTATTATAATTCCATAATCGACGTTTATTTTATTTTGTTATCTTTGTTTACAAGTATTTTATTTAATTTTGTATCGTAACTGACGTCACACTCAATCGATAGACCACGCTCCCATGCGCATTGACATATCAGTATAGTTGTATCATGTATAGGATTACAGTGTGTCATCCAGGGGGAATTGCGGCCTACTGAATAATAATATCTCCCTTCTCCCATACAAGTTTAAGGCTTCTGGGCTAATCCTTGTAATTAGAATAAGGTGTAGAGATGCTATTATTATTATTATGATTTTTTTTTTGTTGAAATCCAGTCGACCGGTTCTCTGGCTCTGATTCTCAGGATCAGGCGCTGATGATTATCAGTAGCTATTCCCCATGTCCGTGGGGTGAATAACTACTGAGTCCGGAAATCGTGTGCCCTGAGTAGACGTAATGACCCCATAGAATGACCGCCTTTTGCATTCTCCCGCGACTAAAAGATCTGCCGAATTTCGGCATGCCGGATTGATCTTCAGTTTCGAAAGCAGTATATGTCTTGTTCCACCGAGGGCTCCTATAATCAGTACCACAAACTTCACAGTATGTTCTGGATGGAGTCTGCGGAGTTCGAAAAGAAGATCTCGATATTTCGTCCGTTTCTCCTCCTCTTTCAAGACAATGTTGGTCTCAGCAGAAACCGAGAACTCGATGACAAACATTGTCTTGAGCTGGTGGTCGGGGAGGAGTACATCAGCATTGATTCGAATCTGCCTGAGAGTGGGAGATGAGTAGTTCCAATAAATTTGGCACTTCACCCACAACGGACTTATTAATAATAATAATTATTATTATTATTATTTATTAGTATGAGCTTAACTATTAACTAACCTAACTTAACTATTTTTGTTAAGTCGCCGGTTCGACCAGGAACAACCGGTACATTCAAATTTATTTATAAACTAATAGTTACTATAGTTATTATTTTAATAAAAACAAAGATGGTGCAAGAAAGTGAAATTTATAAGACCTTCTTAATCCTATCGTAACTCGAGGAAATATTGTCACATTGTCAATTAATTGTTCTCTTTTTATCGTTTCTCTACATCAGTTTCACTAGTATACCGAGTATGGAGGCTAATGGTACCTACGTACCAAGAGGCAAATTCGTGGGTAAATTCCAATATCTATTAATTGGGGAATGTTTTTGACTGTTTCAGTCAGAATTTTCAATTTAAGAACAATTTAGGTGGGAGCGGTTCCACTTGATGAATAAACGAAAAGGAAAAGAACGCCTGCTATTATTTACCGGAAGTGACAAATTGCAAAAATATGTAATTTTTTAATTCTTCCCTATGAAGTACTTTTGAAAACATTTCTGACAAATTGGTATACTTTGATTTTTTAAATTTTACATTGCAAACTAAATTATTACTAAAAATAACAAGTCTAATCATTAATATTACTAAAAATATAATAAATGAGATGTTTTTCAGCGCCTACTTATATGTCACAATTTTCTCCACTTAATTAATTTGATGAATGGTACATTTCCACGCTAAATTCATTCTGTGTATTCTGACTGAGCTGCTATAATTTGTCGTTGCCAAATTTTGCATGGACATTATACAGTGCTGGGTAGATATACTTCTCATTTTTTTTTATCTACTATACCTATACGTATTCTGAGTAGGTATACACTGTATCAGTCGTTGAAAAACGTGATGAAAGAAACATTTATCGTGATGAGACGTGAAGTAAAAAATCAAATAATGTTTTATTGTTTCTTGGGTTGTCGGCTGTCAATTAAACTTATTTATCATAATATCAAAGAGTATATTTACTCTTTGATAATATATCGTATTTGGTTTTAACGTGACCGCATCTTCCTTTCTTATTTCTTAGGGAGTGCCCTGTATATTTGTGCACTTTCGGATAGAACGTAATATGTCATTCGAAAACATGTATTATAACGAACTATTTTTAAACTTTTGTAATTGGTCTAACACTTTGCACCTCAAACAACGTATTTTCAGAAGTATTAAAGTTGACTATTATTTCCCTCATCATTTCGTTTTCAAGAACGGTTACAAACACATAATGGTTACAAACATTGCCAATAATATTTAATTTTAATAGGAAATATATATTCTTTTCTTTAGTATTCGCGTTGGGTAGAGGAATAATAATTATTATCAAGGCCACGGCTGCCATTAAGTCACATCCGGTACATTTGTTTGTCTTGCTGCTAAGACTGGTTTGCTTCGGTGGATACAACAGTATTATAAGGAAAGCATGTATTTATTATTATAAGGCAGGTATGCAGGACTTGCTTCATTTTCAGTTACCATACAACAGATGGTAATAATGCGACTTTTGTACTATAGGAGCAGGGCCGTACTTATACATTAAAATCATTTTGTGTTAGAAAGAGAAACCATTTATGCAATAAAGGTTATACAGGGTGTGGCAGCATAACTTCCTTTTTTCAAAACTTAATGAAACCCATTGTATGAATCAGAACATTTTTATTTGTTTTTTTATAATGTAGGCGCATGCCTAAAGTTTTGTTTTACATAGTTTTGAAGATCAAATCAGATAGGTGACGTCCCCCGTTCTCCATACACTGAGTAAACCGATTTCTGGCGTTTGTCATGACTCTTGCCAGCATAGCAGGCGTTATGTTGGCAATTTGTTCCTGGAGGTTGGTCTTCAAATCCAATGTTGGCCTGGATGTTGGCCTTTGCATTCATCTAAAGTCACAGTGTGATGTGCAATTTCCTCAGCTGGAATTATTGGTCCCTGGTTCTTTGAGGAAAATGAAGTCGCAGTGACAGTGAAATCGGACCGGTATGTAAACATGAGCAGGATTTTTTTTTTCACGGCTAGATGAGTTGGACTTGGGGACATTTGGTTCCAACAAGACGGTGTAACGGCACACACTTCAAAGCATCGATGGCTGTTTTGAGGGAAAACTTCCCAGAGCGCCTCATCTCAATTAGGGGCGATTTGGAGTGGCCGACCCACTCTGCCTATTTGGCCCTTTGTGATTTTTTTCTAATCCCGTGTTTATGTGAACCGTCCAAGGACCCTACAAGATTTGAAGACCTACATCCAGGAAGAAATTGCCAACATAACGCCTGCTATGCTGGCAAGAGTCATGACAAACGCTAAAAATCGGTTTACTCAGTGTATGGAGAATGGGGGACGTCACCTACCTGATTTGATCTTCAAAACTATGTAAAACAAAACTTTAGGCATGCGCCTACATTATAAAAAAACAAATAAAAATGTTCTGATTCATACAATGGGTTTTATTAAGTTTTGAAAAAAGGAAGTTATGCTACCGCACCCTGTATTATGAATAAGATAAGAAATGTGATTATTTCTTGCAGTAAAACATCTTTCTTGAAGAAAATTATGTTTGAAAAGACTATGATATGTTTGATTCTGCATAACATAATGTTAAACTAAGTTTTTATAACTCAAACCAGAAGAATATCTCTTGTACCAGAAGATGAACTCGTTACCCCGGTTCCAAAAGGGAACCTTTTTTCGAGGCTATTTTACTGCAAATTGGCATTTTCGTAAGCTTTATACCTAGTAACCTAGCAGCGAAATAAAGCCGATTTATCCAAATCTTGGTGAATTTTAGAATGATGTTCACAAACATTGCAAGTATGTTCAGGATATAACCTCAGGTTAACCAAACGGGAAGGAATAGAGTGACTCTTATTCTTATGACCCAAACATTGTTTCTTTCCCAAATATAACCTCTATGCCCAAATAAAGGTTGATCTCTTAATAATCAAAATTATAATAGGTCAGGTATGACCAACATACTGTGAGGCACATACTGGAGCAAAAATAATTTTCAATTATTTTTAACTTCGAAAAGCTTCGAAACCGGAAACTACCGAAACTGGAAACTGGAAAAGTGAGTAAAATCCTTAATGCTACTACAAGATTTGGGGGAGTCCCGTCCATGTTGTTTGTATAGATGAATTCCAAAGCTTTCTGCGGATTATTGCCTTTTGTCTTTTCGTTTTCAATCAAGATATTGAAGGAAATCAGTTCGCCTCTAAGTTCAAGATTATTTTAGTCTTTGTTTTATCTTCTGAAATTATTTGTCAGTCCTGTAACTCCGGAAATGACTGCCAAGTGATTCTAAGGATCTAGTAGACCGAATAATAAATCGTGGCTCTACAAAAGCTTGTTAACCAAGTTGATTTTATTATCTCATACCAAAAGATAAAGAAATCCACCTTTTAATTTTTTTTGGCTAAACTATCGGCTTCGTTCCTAGAAGTCTGATCGCAAATCAAATCGTCAGAAATATATGCTAAAGTGTTATAGATATTCTCAATTTGATGTACAAAAAAAAGAACAAGTTCCTGTAATTTCATACATAAAATTAATTGTATGCAATTTTTCTTTTATAATTTAAGAATTTTTTAAAATTTGACATCGGTTATACTTCATATATTTTTGATATGCAAATTACGTTTAATATTTTCCATTAGATAGAAAGCAATTTGAAAAGAATATCAGATGCAGAATAATCAGGTTAACAACATTAACAAACACAGCTAGAGTTCTAAATCATGTAAAATCGGTAAAGTGGTGTCGTTTTAAAATGTGCCTCTGGCAATTTTATTATTTAAATTGGACGTTTACAATCTCCTGAATGAAAATCGGTCATCATGAGAACACTATTTCAGCATATCACGGTATCACCGTTAGAACAATCTATTGAAGGTGAATTGAAAAAATGGGAAAAGGACTTTCTATAGAGATTTTTTAATTAAAGTTACAATAGCAGCTTTGTTCAAATGTCTGCCGAAGATTTCATAATCTTTTGTAATACACAAAGTGTCAGGAAGGTAGGTACGCCTACTATGTAAAATTAATCTCCTTTTACCATATAGGTAAAAGGAGATTATTAAAAAGGCTATTATTTTCTTACCTGCACTATTGGCGATTCCAAAAATGAATGCGCCCTCTGCATGAAAATATTTGAACCTACTTAAATCGTAATTTTTGGAAGGTGATGGTGATATAATGATAAATAACACGTATTTGGGTTTGTTTAACGTAATAATTTAGTAGTTCTTATGATTTTTTGGTATTACAAAGTTAAAAACGACGTGGTTAGTATTTGTACATCTTTATTTTTACATTTTAAAATGGCATTCAAAAAAAATCAGCAGAACACAAACTGCCTTGTCTATGGGATGGGTGTCATTCCACAAAATTGTTAATAGAAGAGGTAGAAGTTTGGCCCTAGTATTTATTTATTATTTATTTATTTATTTATTTATTTATTTATTTATTTATTTAGCGTAAACCACCCAACAGCAATGCCAATTAATGGGTGGGAGTAGTGTAAAAATTACAAAAAGATATAATAATATTAAAAAAAGAACAATAAGATGAAGGAATAAAAACGTACAATACTAATAAAAAAGAATATTACGCATATTCTCTTCACATTTAACAAAGTTAGTTGTTACACTAGATAAGTAACATAGATAACAAATTAAATTAACATAGATAGTGAATAAAGTGTAGAAACAGGGCACAAAATATAATAATAAGATTCTAAGGTTATAAAATTGTATGTCGGATATTAAGTAGCAGAAATTTTCTTTTTAATAGATGGTATAGTATCATGAAAGATGTCAACGAAATCCTGCACCTTGTAATGATAATAGTCCATTCTGTACAGCGGAGAGAATTTTAATAGGTTGGTCTTGGGTGTCGGAAGGTAAAACAATGATGAAAACCGAGTGGTAAGGTGGGGAACACGAAGACATAGAGAGTATAACAAATCCGGACAGTCAATTCTGTTGTTTACAATTTTGTGAAGAGTCACCAACGAATTACACATACGACGAGTGGCCAAATCATTAAGTTGAAATCGTTGGAGTAAATTTTCTTGAGGAATTCAACGGGGTGGATAAATATCATCAGATTTGAACCATAAGTATTTAACATATTTCCTGTGTATATGTTCCAATTTTCTGATGTGAATTTGATAACCTGGGTCCCACACAAGAGAGGCATATTCTAATTTTGGGAGTACCAATGCATTAAAAAGTAAGGACACCGTTTTAATTTCTCTAAATTGTATTGAGTTCCTCAAGACAAAACCAAGATTTCTAGAAGCTTCCCGTAGGATGTTATTAATGTGCTCAACAAAACTTAATTTACTATCAAGTGTTACTCCAAGATCTTTAATGGTCGTGCATTTCTTAATCATGTTAACGTCAAAACTATAGTTAAAATCGATGGGGTTATTGCTTCTAGTAAATATCATTGTGTTACATTTCGAAAAGTTAAGGGGAAGGGAATTTATTGTACACCAGTTGTGAATATTGTCTATGTCATCTTGAAGCATAAGGCAGTCACCAATGTCGGACACAGAGAGGTATAGCTTAAGGTCATCAGCGTAGAGTAGAGATCTGCAATTCAGGGACAGGATGATGTCATTTATGAAAATTAAAAATAATAATGGTCCAAGGACTGAGCCTTGGGGGACTCCAGAGGTCGCCTTAATATCAATCGACTGGACACCACGATATCCCACGGTAAGTCTTCTTTGAGATAGATAAGAAGTGAAAAAGTGAACAAATGAAGTGGTCAAACCTATTTTATATAGTTTTAATAGTAGGATACCATGGTCCAGTCGATCGAAAGCTTTAGAAACATCTGTAAAAACAACATCAACCTGCCCACCATTGTCCAAATTCGTTGCAACATATTGCGTTAAACATATCAGATTAGTGACTGTTGATCTACCTGGATAAAAACCATGTTGTTCAGAACATATGCAAGGTTTCACACGATAGAAAAGAATCTCATACAAAAGAATTTCGAACACTTTGGAAGGGTTGCAGATAATTGTAATGGGACGATAGTTTTCGACTTCACTCTTATTACCCTTTTTAAATATCGGAGTGATTCTACCTAACTTCCAAATATCTGGAAATTTGCCTAGCTTAAATGAGAGATTATACAGGAAGCATAATGGTTTAGCAAGTATTGTTGCACAGTCCTTAAGAAGAAAGGCAGGCAAGCCATCAGGACCAGCTGTGAGTTTAGGCTTCAGTGACTTCAAGGCTTTTACAACTTGAGATTCAGACAAAGTGGGAATGCTACAGCAGGAGGAACTTATGTCCGGTTGAATAATGCTGAAATTAGGAACAGACGAACTAATATAGCCAGATTGAAAATAATTGGCAAGTGCATTCACTATATCTTCAGGTTCATTTAACGATAGATTTTCACGAGTCATGCTGTTAGGAATACTACTTGTTTTTTTTTAGAATTTAAATATGACCAGAATTGATTGAGATTAGCTGTTATCTGTTGTTCAATGCTTACAATATAATTGTGGTAACACTGATTTACATCCCTTTTTATTGCAGCCCTCAAAGCACTGAACTCAATGTAAACAAGGTTGTCATTCATCCTTTTAAACTGTATCCACAAACGGTATTTCTTCTTTAAGTTACGGATTATATCGAGTGTATACCAAGGAGGAAAACGCGTGTTTTTTCTAGTATATCTAGTATCTAGTATATCCTAGTATAAGAAACTGTTTCTCGTTCATTTCTCCAAAAGGCATGTAACAATTTAATAACATGGAACACGTTTATTTACACAACATAACCACTTTGTTGTAGTTTGTCTATACTTTTTTATTATTAGTCTTATAAAAACAGAATATATTTTAATTTAAACATTATTTAACAAAAAACACTAATATGGTATCACCATATAGTTTATCACACTTATTTTAGCCCAAAATGTAAGTAAACAAAAACCAGGGTACCTGTTTCAACCCAAAAAATTCATATAATTAGCAATGAAGCACTTATAGGACGTATGACTGCTTTTAACACTCTTTTTATCCTTTATTTCACCCTAACTAGCACATGAAGCTACTATATTTATGGCAGTTGATTGCTAAATTGCTAGATGATGTGATATGAAATGCAAAATTTTTACTCGTCTTCCTCCATATTTGTTTACAATTTGCAGTGCCCTCATCGGTAATTTGAATCGCCAATTGAAATATTAAGAAGTTAAACCGCCCGTTCAGCAAAAGGGAGATTTGACAAATTGCATGGCTAAAGGTTTCTAATACGAAGGTAATTATATCTAAGGAAATTCTAATATTAGGAAATTTAAAAAATCGACTGTAATTTCGTTAAATGTAGGCAAGTGTGATTGCAATTATATGCCAGATAATGCCAGAAATATATTGTAATACTTTTAAATAAAATTAGTAATTTAGCAGGCATCCAATAGCCAAAAGGTATAAAAACTTTTAGATATATTTGATTTATTAAAAGTGTCATGTCATAAATAATTGCACATACTTAGTTACTACATCAGGAAAATTCCCTTCTGAGATCTAAGATATCTACCATGAAATAAATCTCTGGTGTAAACGTAGGTACCTTTTAATAAAAATATTAGCAAGTATGCCGTGTAATGTACAGCGGCTGCAGCAAAATGGTGTTGCCTAGCCGGTCTCCTTCTTTAAGGAGAAGGAAACAAAAGATACTCTACAGCGCCTTCCTTGTTGTAATACGACTAATAAGAATTAGGATCGTTTATCTTTATTCAAACTAGTAAACTTAATTAGATCAAAAACTAAGCTGCCTAATGCTAAGAAAATTAATAAAGTGGATACTCGAAGCGGATGGTTCTTTATGAAACATCGTGAAAATAATTGTTTTGAAAAAAACATTGATCTCATTTAGATGTTCCAAGAAATATATAGAAAACACTCTATTAACTAGTATTTCGGCTTATTAGGCCTTTTTCAATGGAGTAATGTCTATTACTAAATGTTTATTCCAAGCGCGTTTTCGTTATTTATTTGTTTACAAGCACCTACCTCCGATTGATCCCCCATCTGGTGAAGCCCGAGTTTTTAGTACCTTTTCTAAGAATGGCGAAATTGTAAAATCTATCTGATCATTCGTAGTACAAGGATTTATAATTAAATTAATTAAAGATTTTTTTAATTTCTAAGATTTTTTTTTTATTTCTAATTGCTCTAACAGATCTAAGCGCTTTCCTTTCTTTTCAAGATGCAGTACCTTTACATTTTTCTGATCTATAAAATGATTGTTTTCTATACAAAAGTAGAAGAAACTAGAGTATAGAACAGAAGAAGAAACTAGAGTAGAGTAGAAAACAGAAGAATTGAAACTAGAGTAAAAGAACATAAAAAATCCATATTAAATAACGCAAAAAGTTCAGAATTTTCGACGCATTGTATAGAAAACAATCATTTTATAGATCAGAAAAATGTAAAGGTACTGCATCGTGAAAAGAAAGGAAAGCGCTTAGATCTGTTAAAGGAATTGGAAATTAAAAAATCTTTAATTATAAATCCTTGTACTACGAATGATCAGATAGATTTTACCTTTCTTAGAAAAGGTACTTAAAACTCGGGCTTTACCAGATTGTGGGATCAATCGCGTGTAGGTGCTTGTAAACAAATAAATAAAGAAAACGCGCTTGGACACATTTAGTAATAGACATTACTCTATTGAAAAAGGCCTAATAAACCGAAATACTAGTATATAGAGTATTTTCTATATATTTCTTGGAACATCTAAATGAGATCAATGTTTTTTTCAAAACAATTATTAAGAAAATTAATTTAACATTGGAAACCTTCTTCTTGCGGAGACTGTACCATATTATAAAACTACTTGGCGCGCGAACATGGTCATATACGCCTTGGCATTTATTTGATATGGTGTCAAATATTCTATTTAATTAATGGCCATTCTTTAAGAGGCGCTATATTGAGCTCTCAGCATGTGAGTGGAAATAGACACAGCATCTTATTCCAGACATGTTCAATGGAATTTAAGTCTGGGCTGAGTGGTAGCAAGTTTATTCTTGATTCCTACGTCAGTTTCAGTTAAATACCAGCATTACCAGCCATCAATTTCTGTGATCGTTATGTATCAGCAAGAGATATTTCCGATACATGGTACATGTACCGTAAGATAGCCTTGAGTAAATTTAAATACTAATTGTTGAGAAATGATTACAAAAATGTTACACAAAATATATTGAACTAAATAAAAAATGTTTGGAAGAGGTGTGACTGCGTAATGAAGCAAGACAGAAACTGCTTTAAACTTAGACACAACATTTATTTTTTCCATTATAATAGAACTTTCCATTGTGTTGACACACGATAATCTGGATAAATGGATATAAAATGGATGAAGGAGTTAGGAAAGTTGTTAAAAGATTATTGTTTGATGTTTTTAATATCAAACACGAGAAATAGTGCCATATAAACATAATACCGCAGCTACCTACCAATGTCGATGTTTCGAAGTTTTTGCTCCTCTTCAGTGTAAAGTACCTAATTAAAAGAATCTAGAAAGGTATAGAGATCTAGATCGAAATACAATGAAAAACAATATAAAAATGCTTAATTTTGCATGCACCTGGACCATTATTGGCTAAATCACGCTATCCTGCTTAACCGCAAGCAATTACCAGTATTGGCGAACATACCAGTCAATTAATCTAGGTATTTTTTTGTTTTTGGTAAATTGACTTTCTAGACTAGTGACTATCAAATGTGCTTGCGGTTAACGGTTTGTCGAAGGTTTGAGTATTTTGATGTGTCTTAACTGGTTTAAGTGATTTATTTGTTATTTTTAAGTTTTCTATTATCGTTGTTTTTATAGTTAGTTCGTTAGTGTTGTGTTTTGTAAGTTGTTGCAGTTCTGTATGTATTTCGCACATTATATTAAAAAAAGTACACAACACTAAAGCGAGCAGCTCACATACTTTATATTTGAAAAACCTAAATCAAAATCAGAAAATAGTACCTCCTCTTCTATGCATACAGATTAACTTCAAACAAACTATATACAGTCTGTCCATAAAGTAACCCCCCCCCTGTTAACTTTTTTAACGAATCGAGTTAGAGAGGTTTAACAAAATACAGGGTGAATCATGTAAAATGAAATTTATTTTGACGATAAATTCAATTCTTCAAATTCAAAGATTGCGCCACTGGCGCTGCCAACTCAATTTTTTTTTTATGGCAAAGTGTGCCGTGTTGCACCTCATTTAAAAGATAATTCAATTCTCTACTTTCTCGTTTTTGAAAAATGACAATCGAGTTATCCGTTCTCTAGTTACAAGCGTTTGTATTAACGATATTTAAAAATTTTGCTTTTATCAAGTCTCCTTGCCTTTGCTTGCCACTATCACTGAAACGTCAATAAGGTTCGAGAAAGTAGTTTAGCGTTCAATTTAAGAGTATTTGAAAGTTTCTACAAGTTTTTTTCTTATTTTTTTAAGTTATTCGATTTGATAGATTTAAGAGAAAATTTAAGAGAAGAGCGGTATTTAAGAATGCTGCGGGAGGAAATTTTTCCAAAGATAGAAAGAATAGCAGGCAATAACATTCAAAGTATTGTATTTCAACAAGATGCCTCATTTCTATGGACCTGTTAACGATTTTTTAAATAACCATTTCCTGGGCAGATGGATTAGCAGAAGGGGTCCGATAGAATGGCCGGCTCGTTCCCCGGATTTAACTCCTCTTGATTTTTTCTTATGGGGATATTTGAAGTCAAAAGTCTACAGAATTCCTCCAGTAAATATCGACGAACTACAGCAACGTCTAACACATATGTGTAGAAATATCCCTGCAGAAATTTTAGTAAATATCAAGCAAGAATTTCAAAGTAGACTTTTTATGTGCCAAGAAGACAATGGACAACATTTTGAACAACTTTTTAATTCTTTTATTTTTAGCTTTAATAAATATTTGTTCAAAATTTGTTGTATTAAAATATTAATTAACATTTTATTCATGGATCAGATTAGAAACAGAAACCATTTAAAAAAATTGAGTTGACAGCGCCCGTGGCGCCATCTTTGAATTTAAAGAATCGAATTTATTGTCAGAATCAACTTCATTTTACGTGATTCACCCTGTATTTTGTTAAAACTCGCTAACGCGATTCGTTCAAAAGTTAGCAGGGGGGGGGGTTACTTTATGGACAGACTGTATACAGATTTACAAACTACAATGAATACCGCTCAACGATTTTTCTACCTATTTAATTTTTGCCCACTTTGGCAGATAGATGATTTTGAAAATTGAATTTGTAGTTTCGAATGTCAGAACATGGTGGCATCATTTACCGAACCTTCCAAGGCAACGAGGTAAACAATTACAGATCCCTATTCACAAATTTGCATGATTCGCATGAACTGGGACTGTGATCTCACAGCCAACTGGACTGTGATCTAGCAGATTATGCCAATGCATAAGGCCTCTGTTCAATACAAGGAGCAAGGAGATCTTGCAACTACTGTTTGACTAATTAATTAAACAATTTTTTATTAAATAACTTGATCAAAATCTTTGAAAAATCCATTTTTTGCTTTTTCATGCGCATTTTGTTCTCCTTTCTAGTTCTGTTCCTGTTTCACTGAAATGAAGTACCTACGTGGAAGTTGGCCATTATACATAAAAATCCGTAATCTTGATTCAAGTTTCGACGTGAACTTTAGTTACAATGCCTGTGAGCAATTACCAGCAGACGCAATCATCTAACTTAGCATAATGAAAAATCCATTGTTCAACAGTAACGTTTAATTTCGATTCCGGCTTTTGAATGGGCCTGCTTTCACTATTCCATCCCACATAAACAAAAATGAACAATGTTTATTAAACCTACTCGCTTCTTCCTGTTTAATCGAAAGTTACAAATGGAATAAAAATGTTCCCCTTATCTCGAGAATTTGAAAACAATGAATTAAGATAATCTGAATGAGGAAATAATAGTATCTACATGCAGAGTGGTTCAATTTTACAGGGAAAACTTGGAAGCCACAGAAGTGGAATGAAAATAATTTATTGCATTATTGGTTTGCCGAATATACTTATTTCTAACAGACTTTTGTTTGCGATATACAGTTTTCGAATTGATTACAAATGTGTTTGGGCTACCTATATCTCAGGAACCAATACATCGATCAATCAATGTATCAGTCAAACTAAATACAATCCCTAAACCTGCCTAAACTCTAATTTATGATAGTTTGCAACTTGTTTTTAGTACGCATATACGCAAGTGCTAAACAATTTGTAAACGATTTTGGATTTTGCACTGCAAAAATTAGTTTAATTTTACTGGCACGATGTTTGAAAGATTATACAGTCTATGTTTTGTACGATAGTTTAAAAACTCTTTATAATTCTAGAAGTTGTTTTACAATGCACAAAAGTTAATTCTTGAAAATAATCATACATCGATAGGTACGTACAACACTGTATTATACGTTGTCTCGCGCATTAAGTATTTTGGACATTTCTTTCCTGCTCGTGCTATTAGACGTCTATGTTCCAGGTGGGGTCAATGTCAGTGGCGTCGCGGTGTTCCAGTTAGAATAATAAATTTTAACGTAATTCCACAGTTGGAGGTTGCGGGATTGCCAACATTCTTTAATTGTGAATTTTATACTAATAAAAATTGACCTTCTTGTCAAGTTTTCGTCTCTTGTATACTTCCGTTTTTGAACAATTAAGGTATGAAGTGTTTTAACCGAACACCCTGGATATTATTTTAAATATTAGATCAGATTCCTTTTACATTTGAAGAAACCACACTAGATCAGATTCCTTTTACATTTGGAGAAACCACACCAACATTTAGGTCAGCTTATGAACGTTAAATAACTATACTACATAAAGTAAGTATATCATATTACATAGGAATGTAGCGTTACAGCATTACTTAATTAATTTCTTGTTCTTATAAATGGATATACAAGAAAATATATCTCCGCTATCATTAACTCAGCGTATTAAATAATATTGTTCGATGGATTTTTTTTCTGTAAATATGAGCAGAATGCATAGGCTGCGAATAAACGTTATCCTTGATGAATGTTTAAAAAGAATTTCAACTTACGTTTATTTTTTAATTGATAGGTTTATTTATCTCTTTCGTAGATATTTTAAAGGATTCACTCAGCATTTCCAAGTAATGTTATGTAAGAATCAGTATGTGGAGTACCTAATAATAAATATTTTTTAAACTTGTAAAACATGTACCTAGGTATCTATCTTTACACTAAAAATATACATATCTACAGATTACAATATTTTCAATCAAAGGGGAAGAGCTAAATTTCCGCCGATGTTTGACTCTTTTTACTTGTTACAATTGCATCATAAAACACAATAAAAATTTAAGTATTACTTAACACTTTGTCTTCATACTCCATGATGGACATATTCTTAAATAAAATTGCTGTACCTAGGTCTTATTATTGAAAGAAGTACACTATCATTGTTTTATAAGAGAATAACACCAAGTTAACAATTTGTAAGTAATGAAAAAGATAACTAAGAATATTTTGCTTTTTGACACATCTGACTTTAATTTCAAGTTCAAATTTCCATCGCTCGAGGGCGCGTGCTAAATTTGGGAAACTGTAAATTCGCCTGCTATTAATTCTCCTGATTGAAAACCTTTTAACCCCTCTGTATAAAATATTCAGCAGAAGGGAACTTTCATTCTTTACTATAATATTCCCACAGACTAATGTAGGATTTATTCAATTTTCTGAACACGGAAGAGAGAAGCAGCGCAAGCTTTTGTTTCCTACTTTCTCTGAAGCGTGATCTTAACGATAGGTATTAGGTAGGTAACTAAGAAAATGATATTTTATATCTTGCATTATTTTATATCTTAAATGCATTACATGCTTTACATGTTTAATATATGTAAAGTTATAGGGGCATTAAATACTGGGCAGCAATTAGGTACCTCTATAAGGATACATCCATATTGTATCTACTAAAAATATATTTAGATAAATGAAAACGGTTCTATGACTGCTGAAACATGCGACAAAATAGTCAAAGTATTACATATAGGCGCGATTTTATCATCACGAACACAAACATTGAAAGCATGTAGAATAAATGTATGTATGTTAACATATAATTGTTAATAGGGTAAGAAACATCGTAACAAACAATTAAAGGCTTAAAATCAGTGTTGTAAACCACTTGGATCTACTAAGGATACAATTCTTATATAGATTAATAAGAAAAAGTGGTACCAAACGTTCAAATGATGTAATCCAGCAATTTTCAGGAAAGAAAGAGCTTAGTAAATTTTTATTGAAATGGAAAAAGTACTTTCTGAGGCAGCATTCCACAATTAAAAGAAATTTCTTGTGATTGAAACCACAACGTCAATAGAATAAGCTGTGTTAATATTTGATCCGATTATTATTAACTGTTGAAAGACCAATAAACACCACATTTTCGGAATATTCATAAAAGTTTTCATCTTATATCCTCTTAGCATCTTCCTTGTTCCATTTTGCGACATTATTTATTTAACAAATTCCTCTACATATCGTCATTATTCCAAGCCATGGCAGAAGCCGTGGTAGAAGGTAATTATAAACGTATAAATGAGGCATTGGCATTTTTCAAATAACTCCAACGATCAAGTCTTCTGTATAATAACAGTAATCCGCGACATAATGTTTCGTTTAATAATTTATTCTCGCAACTCCTAACAGTTTATCGAATTACACTTTTTGATTCCCCGCGATTATCGCAGGCTGTATTATCATTAAGTCTGAACACTCGGATGAGTACCAGCTATGCTAGACACAATAATTTGCTTAACCGTTGCAATCCAATGCCGTGGTATGTTTATTGGGAGGTATTAGCCAGTGTTTATATTGTGGTTTGTTTTTGCATGATGCAGTGACTCTGCAATTATGGTTTTTAATGCACTTGTGGTTGTCGCTTAGTGGAGCAACGGTACCAATTCGGTACTATAAGGCAAAAAAGATGTCATTGTCAGACCACTTTTCTGTGAAATTGCTTACTTGGCTGTGAAATTTAAATGTAAAAAGTAGTTGCAAGTCTATTAGAATATGTGTAGTGTTCTGTGGGTGTTTTTGTAACAGAATTCAGAACAGGATGTACTTAGCTTGTCTGTCATATGATTCATGATGCAGCATCCTATTATTGCAAAAAATAATAACGTGTGAATACTACCGGGATATCAAAAATTATCACCGTCTTGGTCAAGGGTGGTTGTGGAATGTAAAACGTGTGTCTTACTTTAAATTTGAAATAATTATGTCACTGTCACACTGACATCATCAATAACCTACAAATTTTATACCTGTTTATTTCAGTTGTAAAACAATAATGAACTACAAATTATGAAATAGCGGTTTTAGTAACAAGAAAAACTAAATTACAGTAATTGTTGGAAATGTCCCCCGTTTTGTTCGATGCACAAGTTGACGCGCCTCCTCATGCTGTGAAAAGCATTTTGCAGCATTTCTGGCGTTATGGTTGCACATTGCTGAACAATTCTTTGTTGCAGTTCTTGCAAATTATTTACCGGAGTTGCGAAAATCTTGTTTTTTATGTAAGGAAATATAAAATAGTCCATATTTGTCAAACAAGGTGATCTCTGAGGAAACTCAACTTCTGTATGCAAACTTATCAGCCGGTCATCAAAAAACTCGCGGAGGAAAGCAATATTTTCTCGTGTAGTATGTGCTGTTGCACCGTCATGCTGGAAATAACCGTACCGAAGTTCATCATCGTTTAACTGTTGCACAAATTCAGCCAAAAAGTTGTGTCTGTACCTTTCTGCGTTGACGGTGAAATCGAAAAAAATTGGCCCAATTATTCTTCTGCGAGAAACTGCCATCCAAACACCAATTTTTTGAGCGATTCAGGGTTATCATTGTTCCACATTCGCACATTTTGAGAATTGATGTATCCCGAAAGGTGGAACCACGCTTCGTCAGAAAAAAAAAAGTTAAGTCCAGAAGATCGTCATTCATTAAATTATTGACAAACCAATGGCAGTAAGCAAGGCGTCTGGGGTGGTCTGCGGGCAGAAGAGCTTGATGTGCTTGCATCTTATATGGATGCATGTTCAAGTCTTTCTTTAAAATCTTATGACATGTTCCATAAGAAAGTCCAATTTCCTGAGAAAGACGTTTCAAAGGTTTTGCAGGCTCCTCTTCCATACATTGACGAACGTCATTGACAACTTCTTCTGTACGAACTCTTGGTCTACCAGCACCTTTTTTATGAGTCACACAACCAGTTTCGCGAAACACTTCAACACAATTTGTAAGGCACGCATAAAAATTGTCCGGTAATATTGCCACGTTTGGGAAGTGCTCTCGAAAATTGTCCAAACACAAAAGTTGACTGTATTGCCAATTTCCATTAACTAGCGCACCCGTTCGAAAATAGGCTTCAATCATGAAAATTTTGTGCTGTGTGGTAAGAGGCATGATTCAAAAACTGGATTAGAAAATTTCAGCACAATGACTTGACAGATTCTGACACAACAAAACATATTCAAAAATTTAAAGTAAGACACACGTTTTACATTCAACAACAACCCTTGACCAAGATAATTTTTGATATCCCGGTATAATTGAGACAATTGATTAATTTAAAAGATTCCGATGAGGATACTGTGTTAGCTTTAACATATTAAGAATTGGAAACCTATAGCTCTCGATTTTGGATACACATAAACTTAAAGCGAGAAGTTATCTAACATAGATCTTGCCGTATTGGAATGCTTTTATATTGTATCCGAATCATTATTAACATCATACTGATTTCCTGAACTGCTTGTGTGGTCCAGTGGCTTATTTATATACGTTTTCTTGGATGAAAGGAAAACATCGACGTTCAGTATTTCTCATTAAAACCATAAAATTTGTTTGAAAAATGTACACGCATTTCAACACTATAAATTTTAAAATAAACAAATCAAATTTACTTATTAAAATAAGCATATGAAGGATATGTGGTTATTTTTAATATTCAATTCGAAACTCTTGTAGGTGTATTAAATTAATGTAATATTATATTTAGAAATATATACCTACCTACTAATTTATTAGAAAAAGAGGAAGGTATTTTTCCGGAATCATTAAAAAATATTTTCAAAACTATTATTTTCCTTAATATAGAAGTAGTTGACTGTCAAAAACTTTATAAAACTTAGCGGTACAATGTGGATATTCTCGCCTTTTGCAGAGGAGCAATCTTGTTCCTTAATTATTGTACCTATGAGGCAAAATTTTTACTTCAGTCAAAGCTTTTTTGGGTAAAAACCTACCAGAAAGGATCGCATGACACCAATCGACAAATTATGCAATTATCCGTTCGACCCATGCAGCTTATACAAAGACTAAACAACTAAAAATAAATCATAACGTAAATAAACCAGTAATATTTAAGTTGCTACACGTAGGTATTCATCTCACGAAGGCCGAAAATAAAGTCAAAATAAACAAATCGAGGATTTCGCCTTGGTCCTATTTGACGTGTTAGTATACCTAGCTGAATTCTGAAATAATTATTTTACTAATCAATCATGTTTTGTAGCAGTGAAGCGGTGTTAAATCCAAGGTAATGCGGCGTACCTACATAAATTACAAATTACATATACATTTACAATACTTTTTCATTTGATTTTTGTTTTTGTTAGGTACTTATTGACCAATCTCACCCCTATTATGGGACTGTGAAAGGAATGTATACGAATAAAGGGCCCCATCCCAGATCGAAGCTATTAATTTTTATTACTATGGAAAATATAGTCTCAAGAACTTTAACTTTATAATTTTCATTATAAAATAATGTTTTTAGGCATCTTCAGTGTTCAAAACATCTAAATTGCTATGCTATAACGTAGGTATAACGTGATTAATTATAGCACCATAGAGGAATATCATACTATTTTGTCAAAAACTATTGATGGCCTTATTAGGAATTTGGCTTTAAGTAATACAGCTTCCTTATACTGAATAAACTAAAATATCCTACTTCCTTAACTGTTAATTATAAGCGATGCAATATATAAGACCATCAATAAGTTCTGAAGATAATGATTTGTTACTATAATACTAAAGAAGCATTTATTACTTACATTAATCTGTAAGTTATTAAATTCATCAATGGATATCATGAGATGTTTTCTATCTCTTTATTTCTTTGACCGAGAATACAGAAGGAAACGGATTTCAGGGCATCAGATAACCCCGTATTGACAAAACTCGCCCTAGTGGGTCCTCATTTTAATATAAAGAAGCCGTTAACATAGATGACCGGCTCCTGGTCAGGTAACTCCGTTTAGCACCTACTGAGAACGATGTAGTAGATAGGAAGAGCGCGGATTCCAACTACCATGCGACCTTGCCCTGGGGTTAGTGACCCAATCAGAGCCATCTCAGTTCACCGTAGATCACCGCACTGGAAACTGGAGAGGCGTTTTGACATCTATGTAATTTTTAATTGCAATACATCGTACCTTACCTTTATTGCTATTATTTATACACGTGTATAAATAAGACTCTCGGTCAGACTGCCTATTATGGCCTGGGTTCTGGGTTTGATTCCCAGTCCCAGCACTGGCAATGCCGGTGGGTATGGGGTGTTTGTCTACGTTTTTTCAATGTGTAACCTCCCTATCGAATCGAACAGCCTTTAACTTTGAATTCGGAGGTTGTTGGATTTTCAACATATTGACGATGTCTAAAAATAAGTCCTCTGAAGGAAAAATAAGAAAAGTAATAGCTACTTGTGTACTTTATGTTTTGCTAAATTTGGTGCCTATAATTGTCTATCCTTTGAATTGTTTTTGAAACAAATTATGGCATATGGCATATTGCCGTGTTCAGAAAAGAAGTGTCTTTTTAGATGTAAAAAAATCCAATATGGCGTCCATAAGAAAAAATAAAGTTGATAATGGTATTAAAAAACCGAAACGTCTTATTGAAGTATTAATAAGGACATCAAAACCAAAATTAAAAATTGTTTTTACAATGTGCAAACGAAATGAGGAAATTTTAAGAAATAACAAAGTTATAAGAAAACCAAAATAAAAGAAATGTTTTTTTGCCGTATCTCGGATGTATGAACACTACTGTCGCAATAAATAATTAATTTGTCATCAAATAAAGCTGTTTCGCGAGTGTGCTCAAAAGCTGTGTAAATAATCTTATAAAGGAAATAATTATGTTCAAATATGAACAGAGCAGACACTGAACATTCCTCTACCTAATGACTTCAATGCCGGCAATTTTAAACAGAAAATAGCTGGTTTCATTGAAATTTGTTTGCATAGTCGTCTTCTAGTACAGCCGTTCTTTATCTGCTCGCACAGGTGTTTATATAAGAATTTAAAATTTTCTAAAAGTAAATATTTAGCTTGCTTTTGAATCTGTGCAATAAGTCAATAAGCTTCCTCAAGAGACATCATTTAAAGCAGACAGCCTATTTTTTAAGCCCTTCAAAGATTGACGTTTCTGTAAAACGATATTTTCCACAAACATTTTATTATAATATGTACAAGACGTATCATTAAAATTAGTCATACACTTTTATTTCGTTGTAGTTTTTAAAATATTGCAAATATGTTTGTTATCCGTATAGTTTCCAAAATACAGGGTGTCCCATCGAAAAGTATCACATTTCGTCGCCTTATATCTCGAAAACTAAAAGAGTTATCGGGATGCGGTTTGAACAGAACGACTTTGGATTTTTGTAAGTTTTTTTGGCACTGTTGCCAAATCTCCAAATATATTGGTAAATTTTTTATGGAATACGCTCCTCTTTGGAGTAAAATTACTTGCTTATATTAAAACCTGAACACCCTGTGTATTTTGCCATAATCAGAAAGCCTAATCACTCTACTTTTCAAAAAGGTATGCATTGTTTGCATTATCTTGAGAATTGGAGCCACAAAATTAAATTTGTATTAAATTAAATTAATATTACGAATGAAAAAAATACCTCCTTCTTTGTAAAGTTATTTTTAAGTTTTTGTACACTTATTTTAAACAAAATACCCTGTATATTTTATCATTTTAAAATCTCTGATCAAACTTGATGTGGAACTTGACTGCATTTGCTATTTAAATGAAAAAAGATAGGGAGAAAAGAATAATTCTTTAATAATCGGTAGGAACGAGTTTTGTTAACAATAACAACAAAGCACAATGACAGTAATAAAAATAACAGATAAAATAATCAAAATAACTCTATAAATAAAAACTACTTGAATAAGTTAGAAAACAATTATTTGTTTTAACTGCCCACCATTTACTTCAATACATTTGTGCAACCTTAGTAGTAAATGATCAAAAGTGTGTAATCCTTGTAATGTGAACATTTTTATATATATACTTCAAATATTTGACACAACTGAGAATACAGTTTATTATTGTACTTTTGTTTTTCATGGCAACTATGAAAACGAAGACCAGCTTCACAAACTGTTCAAGTAAGAGGTGCTCCCATTAAACTGAATTTTGTGGCTCCAATTCTCAAGATAATGTAAATAATGTGCTTTTTGAAAAGCAAAGTGATTAGGCTTTCTGATTATGGCAAAATCTACAGGGTGTTCCATTTAATATAAGCAAGTAATTTTACCTCAAAGAGGAGCGTATTTCATAAAAAATTTACCAATATATTTGGAGATTTGGCAACAGTGCCAAAAAAAACTTACAAAAATCTTAAGTCGTTCTGTTCAAACCGCATCCCGATATCTCTTTTAGTTTTCGAGATATAAGGCGGCGAAATTTGATACTTTTCGATGGGACACCCCGTATAATAATATAATACCCAACCAATTCTTTATTATTTTAGTAGTAATTAGGTTTCACTCCTAAAATAAAACTTGTGGCTGACTTTTTAAAAAGCAGACACTGCATACTTATAAAAAACTAATTTACATGAGTCGGAAGCTGCATAAGTAAAGCACATCCAAAATTGACAGTGCAGAAATATTGGAAACAAAAAACGCTCATTTATAATTGCCACATACAAGCATGTAAATTTAGAGAGTAATGTAGGTCATCCATCTGTTGTGTCGTACGAGAATTTATTTTCATTTTATTAGTTTTAATGTAGGTTGCCAAACGTGTGCCATTACTTTTAATAATATGCTCGCAAGACACAGCATATTATTGTCATTTTAATGTTAATAGCTGCACTTTCAAGCTCGGATAATTAAATTATGCGACAGTATTAGCTGTTGGTCCAAGAGAACGCATTTGAAATGTTTATTGCCAGGTTCATTTCAACATAAATGTTAAGAAATGTTTTGTGTATACATTTTTGACTGGCGTCACAAGGAGAGCTTAAGTTTATTCAATAATTTACTTTGTATTTTCTGAATGAAAATAGGTCATCTTTGAAGATCGCTTATATAATCAAATCAATAATTATTATTCAATTAGTCAGGACAAGCGGGATTGGCTTGACCAATTAGGAATTTTCAATTCGATAACTGATTTTTGTATATGAAATTCATAATGATGGTGGTAGTTTTATTTTAAACTGATTGTTCAGTAGGATGTATTGTATAAAATTCTCTTAAAGATGAAACAATAATTCTGCTGCTTATTAGCAAAAACAAAGTGGCACTTCCAATATAAGATCTCGTGTCTTTGTCGACAGTTTATCCAGCTAATGTATAACAAACAACTACAGACGACACTCGGAAAATAGTGTTTTAAAAAATATTTCTTTTCCGTTTAAAAATAATCTGTTTTCGTTCATTACCGTTTTATTTTGACAAGACAGGTATTCGTGACACTCATCACCTTTTCCATTTCCTCGATTTACACAAAAACATTATGTCTTTGTTTATTTTTATGTTTGCAGTTTTTCTAGTTAATTGCTATACAATCTACAAATTTATTTTTCTATTATTTAGCTGTCTCAACCAAAGTTTTATTGAAGGCTAGGGTCCAGACATATTGGCATAGACGTATCCACAACAATAAACCTTGTATACAGGTCCCCAAATAAAAATATGAAATTTATTAAAGGCTTTACAGGCCTATAAAAAAGTCCTGCCAATGACTTAGATACAAAATAAACAATAACAAAAGACAGAAATCAAATTGAAACATATAAGAAAATAGATATACCTGAGTACCTACGCTCAAATAATATTGAAATTCAATGTTATAACTCAATAAATTGAACTTCCTCAAACAAAATACATATAATAAAGTGGATACTCGAAGCGGGTGGTTCTTTATGAAACATCTTTATTCTATTTCATAGAACCCAACAATAGAACAACCTTTTTTTGTTGTTTATCAAAATCCCCCCTATAGTACGCATGTTGACACTAATCGTTTTACACCCGTTTTGTTCTAATCTGCGAGCTATTTGCTGCGTTCTAAGTTGCGTTCTAATCATGTCCCAGGTTATAGTGAAAAAATCTTTAATTATAAATCCTTGTACTACGAATGATCAGATAGATTTTACACTTTCGCCCTTTTTAGAAAAGGTACTAAAAACTCGGGCTTTGCCAGATGGTAGGATCAATCAGGGGTAGGTGCTCGTAAACAAATAAATAACGAAAACGCGCTTGGAAACATTTAGTAATACACATTTACTCTATTGAAAAAGGTATAATAGCCGAATATAGAGTGTTTTCTATATATTTCTTGGAACATCTAAATGATATCAATGTTTTTTTCAAAACAACTATAAAATATTTACAAAGAGAAGGTTTTATTTGAGGACAATTATAAATAAAATATTTGTACTACAAATCAAAAGGTAACTTACAGTCTTGACAGAGGCTATCATAACAGTATTTTCCAGCTAAACTCGAAGAGGTGCCCGTCATAAAGGATCTATAACGTTATTTGTGATAAATATAAAAAATATATACAATTTTGATATACCTACCTCAGCATAGCTTACACTAGTGTGATTTACTGTGATTACATAATTACAAGGAAACAAATTTTTTTGACCTTTTAATGTTATATAACCAATTTTATATCTGATGACGTGCACCGCTTGGATTCTTGTTTCGAGTCTATCAGAGTATTCTAAATACCATACATGCCTAGGTACTTCATATAACTAACAAGTGCTTAGGGTGATCATTTAACATTTGGTGAAATATTTGAAAATATAAATTCAAAATTACTAGAGCTATTGACCACCACTTCTTTGGACCTACCAAACTATGGAGGCGTACCATATCGTATGTGGTGCTCACGTACTACCCATCAGTTTCGTCTCTTTGCTGTTGTATCTTCTCCTGCTTTTTTAGCAGTATATAAGTAGCAGTAAATATCCGATTTCAGGCCATTTCATTTTGGCCTAAGACATACTAAAAGTTCCTATCGTTGTTAGGAACTTTGCATTTTTCCTAGGACATACTAGTATTGCCTGATACATTTTAGGACAAACTAAAATAGCCTCATTAGTGGTAGGAAATATCCGATTTAAATTATTGAAAAAAAAATGCATTATATTAGGAAAATTAATTTCAGGGTGAAAGGATAAAGCAAAGCAAACATTTTCTTTAAAAGCGCTTATATTTAAAAGAAATCAAAGTTACCTATAAACCTAAAATGGAACACATTTGTTAAACGTAAATATAATAATTAATAATATAATAATAATATCTCTATCCCTCATTCTCATCTTAGTGATGAGCCCGGAAGTCAGAGACTTGTGTGGGAGAGGGAGCGGCATATTATTATTTTGCGGGCCGTGAGTGCGCCCAGGAGCGACTTATGATATTATAACTTTAATTACCATTTAGTACGAGAATAAGGGAAACCTGGAAAACCTTATTAATTAAAGTGTACAGTAGGTTGTTAGCCATTTATACAGTGATATTGTAGTACTAGTTGCATATTAAGAACGCTACCAGCCTTAGACACACAGATTTAATATTGGAACAATTAGAAAAAGTTGACCACGGTGAGATTCGAACCGCCGTCAACCGCGGAGAACGATTAAAAACCAGACGTCTTAACCGCTCGGCCACCGAGCTCCTCAAAATATGATGATCCTCAAAATATGATTTAAATAATATAACAAAAAATATAGTTTTTCATTAAACAGTAAATAAACAACAAAAGGATAACTACCTTATTTGTTTCTGTAAGAACTGCTTTTCTGACATTTTAAATTTCACAGTAATTGGCATTTTCTACATAAACACGCATTTGTACCACAGTGTCTTGTGCATTGACATCTAGTATATACCTGGATTTTTCTCGAAGAATATAAATTATAAAATGTATAAAAATAACTTAACAGATTTACCTCATCTATTGAGCCCCTATATTGATCATTTACTAACACATTTAAACCTGTCGAGGCTTCAGCTTTCTTTTCTAACATTTTTTGAATAAAACTTTGTTTCCACTTTAATTGTGCCATATTTAAAAATAAACTAGAGGTATAGCGGCACGATTCCGATTAAGAAGCTACAACACTGATATCACTGACCATCGCGATGCAAATTTTTATTCGGGTATTTCCTAATAATAATCAGGCCATTTTAGTTTGTCCTAAAAACTATCAGGCAATACTAGTATGTCCTAGGAAAAATGCAAAGTTCCTAACAACGATAGGAACTTTTAGTATATCCTAGGCCAAACTGAAATGGCCTAAAATTGGATATTTCCTGTAACACATCCACTGCATCAGTTGGTTTCTACCATGTACACACGACACATGATAAATGTACCTATACGGACTACCTTATCGTCCTCAGAGATATAAACAGCATAATTTCAAGCAACGATTCACTGAGTAATCGTCTTGCAATATTTTTATGCCAATGAAAAAGAACTAGCTTCGGTGATATTCGAACAGAAATATGCGTGCATAACTTTGTTTTTATTACAAAAAAAACTGTACCACATATATCTCTCATTATGACTGCACTTCCTCTGGTTCCATCCCATTTCCAATTTCTGGCTGGGTTCCAAAATTGTAGCCTTTGTGTAGCTTGATATGTAAATAAATTTTATTTTTCTTATGTACTAGTTGATGCCAATTTAAAGTATAATTAGTATAATTGCCTCCTTTAAGTATTTACTTGTGACCATCTAATTTTAATTATTTTGCTTTATATTGCTCCTTTGGGTATATTTCGATTAATCAGAAAATATAAAAATATTACAAGTAGTGAAGTCTATTGCGACTCCACCATCTTTATACACATTATACAAAAAGGGAGTAACACAAATCAAACCTAAACAACTATTCCAGTTGGAGTAATATTTTTAGATCATTTTAATTTTAATGAATTTCTAGGTCTATGCTTCTTAATATAGCACAGGTCCATAACAGCCGTTAGTTGGCTGATGGATTTAATAAGATGAGTGGAATACGTGCAAACAATTGAATTAAAAATTGTCTGGCGGAATTGGGTTTTGAACTCTCGACCTCTGAGTTTCAGCGATCGAGACACTAAAGTCTGAGTCACCGACTTGATTAATCAATATTATAATATATCAACTAACCATCTAGTGTTAGATGATTTTTTTCCTTTGATTTTCACTGTTTTTTCTTTGATTTCAGGGTTCCGATAGTGGCAAGCGAGCGATGAGTTCAGGAGCCCTTTCTAGGGGCTACACCGGGCCACGTGCCTAACAATATGCGGGAGGAAGAACTAGAAGTAGCCCTCAAGGTATGTAAATAAAACTAATGGTATTACCTAGTAGCTCATATGCAGAATGTTTAATGGTTTCTCTATTCTTCAAAGTTTATACATGGATCATAAGGAAATCTTCTATTATTTTTTTTAACTCTACAAAAATTATTACTGCTCTGATTGAAATCTGACTTAGCTAAGTTTTTTTTATAAAGAAGAAAAATACACACATTCTATTTATACATTGGATAATTTGACCTTTCGTTATTTGTCTCGTAAGTATGTAACCTTACATCAACAGGCACTTGAGCTTATAGAATATAGAGGAAGTATGTCACTACCACTACCTGTGGTTTTAAATTTTTGTAATTATTTAGTAAGGTAAACTTCAGTGAATAATGAAGAAGTTTTAACAAATCCACAAATACAAATTAAATAAACAATGTTTATTGAATCCATAATACTATTTGTATGGATAATATACAGGGTAATTTTTTTGAGCGTCCGTTAAAAGTATCTCGAGAACAGAAATTTCATCATTACAATTTTGTATTGAATATTTGCGTATGTGCATTCAGTGATGGGATCTCTTGATTTAAAATATTTTAAATCAAGCTAACTCTAACCTGGTTGTCCCTAATAGAATGCCCAACTTTTTATTACTGTTTTGGAATCTGCTCTTAATTATATTATAAGTTATAAGAGACTTTTGTGAAAGGTTCCCCAAATAGGCTGCCTATTGACAGCATAGGTATTTTTAATATGAATAAGAAAGCATTTAAGGTAGTTATTATTTCAATAACTACTATTAATAACAAATAACTACTACCTTATAAGGTAGTAGTTAAAACCACCATGTTATTTAGAATAAGCATACTAAAAATAGATAACAATAATTAATTAGTACCCAATTATTATAGATAGAGAATTTTATTTTATATCGATTAATATAATTAGTCGTAGGGCATGCTATTTAATATTTAATAAGAATTATTTTACTTTATAAAACCTCGTCAACATTCTCACTGGAATACAACCACAAAAGATAATAACAGTTTTCACATTATAGGGGTTGTCTTACATATCTGTTATGACTATGACACAACAATCTTTGAAATTGAACATAAATACTTTCACACCACAATCAATTTCATCCTCTTTCTTAAAAATTGTCAAAATCTATGTAGTCGGTTTGTGCACTTTGTCAGCATGTATGCACCTTTATGCACCCTTTATGCACCATGGCTACCCAGAATATGCGGGACAATGAAAAGTTGACATAAAGGCTTTCATCCACATCCATTCATAAAACTTTTGTCCTTGTTTTCATACTTTTATGGCTCAATTTCTCTAGGACTTTTATAATAGGAAAAGTTGAGGGCAATCCGAGGGGTAAACACGGCATCTCTGGTTTTAATTCAGTTTAAAATGCAGTTAATCATCTTTATTCTTTTACAAGTTTTTGGTTTATGTTGTGGAACATAACATCTATAATATAACGAATGACTTGTAGACTTGACCTGAATGACTTGTTCTCACAATTCGATTAAAGCTTTGTATTTTCCTGTTGATAAGTACCCTGAGGAAAATAATTTTCGTTTTTGAAATTTCTTCAAGTTTTAGTATTTTAAATTAGTATTGTAGCAAGTTTTTTAATTTCTAATATTTTAATTGAGAAAAACAAAAAATTACTTTTTCTACAACTAAAAGGGCATATGTAAAGGTATGTACAGAGCAGTCCATTTTTGATGGGAATCCAGGGTATCTCGAAAACTACAAGATGCGCAACAAAACCGCTTGCACATCCTCGAGCTACTTTTTTTAGTTTGACTTAATGGTGAAATCAGATCGGGTCTACTTTGTTTAGGTTTTGAGATACAGGGCATTTCTCAAATTTTGCCATTTTCGTCAGGGCCCTGTAACTTTTTTATTTTCAGACCTACCAAAAAAGTTTAAAGAGGAAAGTTTTAGATATTTTTAAGTGGAATCCATTGGCGTAGCAAATTATTTTTTATTGCGTCCCGTTTTTTAGATACAGACCAAACTTGTGTTTTTTTAAATGCAACACCCTGTATATTTCTGGTTAATTTGAAAGAACTTTCAATTCTGGTTACAGTAATATATATTATATAGGGGTTTATTTGAATTTAAGTCCCTTTATTAAACATTTTTATGGTTAAATGGAGGGAAACGCGTATTTCCATTGATTTATTTCCTTATAAACTATATTAAACTCTTGATTTAATTAAACACACTATTTTATATAAAGATTTAAATATTTCCGAATACTAGATAATAATTAATTATGGAAACATAAAAATGTCGAATATTTTTACAAATATAAATTATATATAACCGTATTTGGTTATATTACTATTAAGATATTAAGTATAACATTAAACAGGAGTTCAATGTAGTTTATAAGGAAATAAATCAATGGAAATACGCGTTTCCCCCCCATTTAACCATAAAAATGTTTAATAAAGGTACTTAAATTCAAATAAACCCCTATTTATTATATATTACTGTAACCAGAATTGAAAGTTCTTTCGAATTAACTAGAAATATACAGGGTGTTGCATTTAAAAAAACACAAGTTTGGTCTGTATCTAAAAAACGGGACGCAATAAAAAAAATTTTGCTACGCCAATGGATTCCACTTAAAAATATCTAAAACTTTCCTCTTTAAACTTTTTTTGTAGGTCTGAAAATAAAAAAGTTACAGGGCCCTGACGAAAAAGGCAAAATTTCAGAAATGCCCTGTATCTCAAAACCTAAACAAAGTAGACCCGATCTGATTTCACCATTAAGTCAAACTGGAAAAAGTAGCTCGAGGATGTGCAAGCAGTTTTGTTATGCATCTTGTAGTTTCCGAGATACCCTGGATTCCCATCAAAAATGGACTGCTCTGTACAGTGCTTTCGAAAAGTAACGAATAAATTAATTATTTTAGAAATTGAGAAGTTTTTGAAAAAATCCCCTGACACGTCGATTTTGTTTTTAAAAAAGGCACTCTTTGACATACGACCCATATTTGTGACATCATCGTTGTTCGAGATATGACGTCATCGACACTTTTTTTAAATAGCAATCCCCAATTTTGACCACGCCATTTGAAAGAGCTTATCATTTTACATACGCATCATGAAAAATTATGGTGTTACATAACAAAAATTTCAAGAAAATAATGTTTGAAGATCTTAAAACTTAATTTTCACATAATTAGGTATGTAAAAAACTATTGGCCGATTGAGTGGCCAGCCAGATCGCCTGATTTGACACCCCTAGATTATTTGTTGTGGGAATACTTAAAAAGCAAAGTATACGTTACTTGACCGGTTAATTTAGAAGATTTAAAAGCAAGAATTCGTCACGAGATACATCGTATACCTCCTGAAGTTATAGATAATGTCCAAAAAGAATTTATTAATCGTCTTGGCTTCTGTCAGGCAGCCAACGGTGCGCAATTTGAACATTTAATTTAGTCGATTTTTTACATACCTAATCATTATCATTGTCAGTATTGTGAAAATTAAATATAAAGATCTTCAAACATTATTTTCTTGAAATTTTTGTTATGTAACACCATAATTTTTCATGACATGTATGTAGAATGATACGCTCTTTCAAATGGCGTGGTCAAAATTGGGGGTTGCTATTTAAAAAAATTGTCGATGACGTCATATCTCGAACAACGATGACGGCACAGATATGGGTCGTATGTCAAAAAGTGCCTTTTTTAAAAACAAAATCGACGTGTCAGGGGATTTTTTCGAAAACTTCTCAATTTCTAAAATAATCAATTTATTCGTTACTTTTCGAAAGGACTGTATTTGCTATAGACGCATTCCAGAGATAAATAAATGTAGTATATTTCCAGCTCTTCTGCATTTTCTAACTAGATTCTACATTAAGCCATTTTTATAGGGTCATTTAGTTTAAATACAACCACCCGTCCGTTGCTGTGCAAAACTATATACAGGGTGTTTCACCACGAACCGCGTCGATCGACATCTGGGAAAGTACTAATCCAAAATATTTGAAAATCTGGCAAGATGGTCTCTAGGACGGACGCAACCAAAATATGTAGAACTCTCCAGCACTTCCGGTTATATGATATTTTTTATTTTACTGGACATTTGTTTTTTTTTTGCCTCATTTATACCTATATTCGCTTAAATTTGAAGTAATAGGTTTTTAAATATTTTAGTCTTTTCAACGAAACTAAAGATGTTTTTTACTATTCACTGCAAAGTGAATAGAAAAATTATATTTTGTTATTTGAAGGCAGATTTAAAATAGTATATTACATACTGAGGCGGAAAATGTTTCATTACTGTCGAGCGCTGTTTAGATAACCGAGGTAAGCTATAGCGCGAGACAGGAATGAAACCTTCCGCCGAGGTATGTATACGATTTTATTCACAACCACCTCTCGAGAATATCTCCGAGAAAACGAGAATATCTCCATTTATTCATTCATATATTTTCATACTAGGTACTTTTCAATTTAGAAGACAGTGAAAATCCGTTTCTATGACGCTGACATTATTATTTAATAAAGGGGGCATAAATTGTTTACTGTCACACTGATAGTTGATTATTTTTTTAGTATTTATAGTAAGATTTGAAGTTACAACATCGGACTCTGATGTCGAATAATGTATTCCGCTTGAGGTTAAACATGCCGCAGAAAAAGCCGAAGAATATTTGTTACCCGAAAAAAGCAAAAAACGGTGCGATAAAAGTTATCAAATATATAGGAATTGGTACTCTAAGAAAGGTGTCAATAATGTAGCAATAAAAACATCACGTATCTTTCAGATGTTTTACTTTCCACCCTTGGGTGGAAAGTGATCACTTCCCGACCTGGACAGTAGCAAAAGTTAGTAATGACCAGTTTTCAAACTTCTAAAAAGTCAGTAATAACCTTATTACATATATGGTTGTGAATAAACAATATTTCGCCCCCTCCCTGGAGATTCTGGAGGCGCCACTCATGCCCATCGCTTATCGTAATACGGAAGTTTACCATACTTTATATCGTAAAAGAATATAAGTCCATATTTACTCATATTTATTTGCTTGTTTATAATTAAATGAAAAAAAGGAATTGTTGAGACGAGATCGTGGAAACGTCGGCCGATAGACGCAACATCAAGTTTTTAGGTAATATTTATTGTATCTGGAATGTCTTCGATCAGTTGCTGCAGTAAATACTTTTCCACTGCTATTTCTGTTAGAATATCTAGAGGCACCACATTGCCCTACATAAAAGACCAGAACTATTACCGTCACTGTAGTAATGTAACATGTAGGTAATGCCAGGTCTATTTATAAATGGAATGACATTTGGTTTTAATAAAAAATTTCTAGAGTAATGGGTCTTTCAAGTTAATTTTACATTAAAATTTTTCTAGTGTCGCAAGAAAAGAACAACCGACTTTGATGTATGAGGCCATTTGTCCGTTACATATACTGAACACAAGGATAAAGACTTGAATAAATTGATTTTTCCGGTTACTGAACTAGAGAAGACATTTATACCAATATTATACGTATATAATATTTATATTTCGCATGTTTCTTAAGAATTGACGGCTGCATCACTTTTCTCGCGAAAATTCACTTGCCACCATTCACAGCCAAATGGTTTGTGATCTAACAGATTATGGACGCAGTAAACAGCATAAATTGTAAACAGTCTCAATACATTTATGACAGGCAATGTCATAAGAAAATTATAATATTTAGGCTAAAATTAACAATTTCATGGAGCAGAATGTTATGCTTTCAGAGAGATATAGCATAGCATACCATCTGTAGCAAGAATATTGTTTTCAGTTAAAAAAAAAACATACTAGACACTATGAAAACACACGTCACTGGAGGGGATCTCACCTCAATTCACTTTTTAAAGACATATGAAATCAGTAAAATAATCTATTGATACAAATACAAATATACTTAGTACGTCTAGAAAGTATGTGGAAATTAAAAACCATCGATAAAAAAATAATTACTTTATTTGAGTAAAATTCAACCTTACTCATAAAAAAAAAACTTATTTTACTTGCTAATACATAGTCCATGTAACCTCAAACATTTTTGTAGTCGATGAGGAATGCCCACAATTAAATTAGATGCATACATCGCCGTAACAAGTTGCCATATGCTTCTAAAACGGCTCTGACTAACTCAGGACTGTTTCGAGGCGCTGTACGTTCTACCTCGATTTTCATGAGCCCCCATATGTTTTCAATGGGGCTTAAGTCAGGAGAAGCTGCTGGCCATGAAATGGGTGCGATTCTGCTATCGTCCAACCAACGTCTTGTATACCTGGAAGTATGGCATGGATCGTTGTCTTGCTGTAATCGCCAACCTTCAGGATACTGGGTATTAGCTGTTTGGACGAGATATTCATTTAAAATGATACAGTAGCGTGCACTATCTACTGTACCATCGATAATGGACAGTTCAGTTGCACCACGTAGTGAAATCCCTCCCCAAACCATGATTTTCGTAGGAAACTTTGATTTCTGAACCTGGGGCCTATCTCTGCTTAGTATCCTTAAACGACTATCGCCCAGCTGGAAACAAGCTTCATCCGTAATGAAGACATTTTCAAAATTGTCCTCTCAATAATCTACGCAAAATTGAAGTCTTCTCTGAATTTGCTCTTCAGTAACAGCTGGTATCTTCCTAGGTTTTCTTGCTCTGTAACCACTACGTAGAAACGCCTGACGAACGGTTTCACAAGAAACAGCAATTCTCCGTTGTCCTGTAAACCGTTTTGCCAACTTTAGAAGAAAACCCAGTCGTGAATTTCTGCAGCCCAACTGCAGCAAAGACATCAAATTGCCACCTCGTATTTTGCGTGGTCTTCCAGAAACTTGCCCATGTTCCATACCAATACCATTTCTGATACACTTTAACACATTATAAACCGCCGATTTACCCATTCCCGTTAATCTTACAAATTCCGGCACTTCTCGAACACCATTTTCGCATGTAACTGTTCAACTAGGCGCCTTTTTGCTACCTGTGTCATTGTTTTATTAATTATTTTGTGGTGCCTTCAAACGACAATCAAATACTGACATTAGGTAAATCACACAACTGTCAGTCAAGACAACTGTCAGTCAAAGGTAACTATGACATATTTTTATTAAAAAGCCTTATAAATATATTTCAACGTGATAAAATAAAAAAGATGAAAATTCCATATACCTACTTTCTAGACTTACTATACTTTTAGGAGCTCCAAATCTTGCTGCATTTGATTTGCTGCAGCTTTCCTTACACATCAAACTCTAAAGAGTATCTATTTATCCTTTATCGCTATTCTGCCACACTTCAAATTTGCAAAACATGTGTTCGAGAACTTTGCTGGGATGGATGATTAAACTTGGGGTGAACAGATGAATGGAAAACCATCAGTCATCCTTTTGTCAGCAACATAATGGTTTTTAGAGATATAGATATGCAAATCGATACATTTCTGGTGCATTTGTAGACATATTATAAGATGTATATCATGATGAAGTTGCCTGTTGTGATACTGTGACACCCTCATTAGGATATAGTAGAGTTTGTAAAAAATAAGACCTTTTACGAGACGTCTGGGAGAAAGAGTTAAGGCGTATTATGTGTTGTAAAGTGAAAAAGCGGAGCACTGAGATTTTCACATTCTTGGCGATTCTTTCGCTCTTAAACGAAAATAAATAAAATAAACCCCCGTATAAGAATAACTGCAATATTTATGAACTAATTTAGCATATAGAGATTATAATAATTATAACTGACTGTAACTTGGAGAGATAAAATGAAGTTAAAAATACTCAATGATACATTTATGAGGGCATCAGTAAGATGGCACATGTAAAAATCATCTGACTGTGTCTGTATTTATCTGATGAGACAGCAAAATTTCCCTGTATTTGCCAATTATGTTTAAGCCTAATTACACTTTTTTACTGTGGCACTAAATGGTGCAGAGCTTTTGTAATGGGTCGAAAATATAAACAAACAGAAAATAAAGCTCTGCGCCAAAAGAAAAGACGGTGGTCGATTTTTAAAACGTAGTTTTAAAAAATTGAATATTATGATTATCACACTAGAAAAGGCAGATATGATAACCAATCACATTTGGTGACGTTTCAAAATGCCTCTTATTTTCTTTATCAAGACGCAGTATTGGAAATTAAATTATCACAGTGCTTTTTATGCGTAATTATCCATAATTAGGTAAAACTAGATTTCAATAAACAACCTTTCACTCTTCATTTGAGCGCAGGAGTTTGTTTTGAATTTTTTTTAATTTCAGAAGTATGGCACAAATCTTCTTTATTCCTTCCCATAACCTCATGTTTCCTAAAACGGCCAGCTGTAGCTTGTCGAGTGTAGTATGTTCGCAGCGAATTGTTTCTTACGCATTGGGTTTAATAATTTAGACATTTTATCTAATTTTTGAATTATAGTGCCTTAAGTTTTGTTAATTTTAGTGACTCAGTTAGTTTGTAGTTAAAGCCGAATTGTAGAAATAGCATATTAGAAACGAATTTTGTAAGGTTTTTTGCAGGGTATTTAATCAAAAAATGTGTCACTACAATATTCTAAAGCCCACCAAGATTTGGCTGAATCGTCTTTATTTTTCTACTTTAAAGCTTACGAAAATGCCAATTTAGATTTATTTGGCAATTTAAATATACCTCACAATGATTCTGTAAGCTTTATATCGTTGGTTGAAGTTTTATTTCAATTCAACCTTAATAGTATTGTTTTTCAAAACAGGGTTATTAAAAGTTTTGAAAATATTTTACCTTAGATACACTTTATTACATAAACATACATTTTATCCTTAGACTCATACCCCCAGGCGTTTTTGACAGTTTTGGCCTAACGCCATTCTTTATGGATACGATTTTTTTTTTTAAATACAAAACGACTTTAGAATTACCACGCATAAATTGAATGAGACTTTGAGCAGTTTCTGTGATGATGTATAATACTATATTTTTAGGTGGTATGAATAATATTATCCAGAGATGCAAATAATTTAACTTATTATTTAACTAATTACTGCTACTTAACTAATTTTATTGTTTCATTAAAATACGTAATTGAAAATAGATATCTATGATGGTAACTAAGTAAGAATAATACTTAAATACTTTAATAAAAATAAAGATATAAAATTAGCAGAAGACTGAATGCAGTTACATTTATTTAAACCAAAAAGATACTTCATTAATTATCAAACAAATTATTGAGTACATGGAGTCAATAAATTCATTTATGTATTATCATATACATATCCTATTCAACCTCTTCACAATCTATAGAAATACCTATTCAGGTAGTCAGCCTAAAATTCTGTTGTACTACCGGTACTAAATAATGACTACCATGTTGTGAATGTGTTGAAAATAACTAAATAAGAAACTAACCAGAAGTTAGTTTTAAACTTTATTGGAACAAAAGCTATTTCATAGAATTTATAAAAAGAAAGAATTATGTATTGATCTTAAGGCAGTTCTTTTCGAGTGGATGAATTTTCCTAAAATGTGATATACCTATTTGTCCATAACTGGAGCTCATAAATTCGATAGAATTTGGAACAAATTGTTTTTCTTTCTAATACCCTACAGAATATAATGGATATCACATGATCTTTCACATTATGAAATGCCATGCACTTTGCAAGCGATTGGTATCTAACTAAATCGTGAATGGTTTATACCTACTAATTTCCAAAATCTATATTTAAATCGAGTTGATTTTCCACGTGAATTTTTTAAATTGCGAATGACTCAAAACTTCTAACATACGTAATATTTGTGTTTTACGTCCCAACATTTTTACGAAATATTCGAACACAGTTGTAGACAGATAAATAGAAAATATCTCTTAAAATAACTTTCTAGATTGAGTAAATGAATCACAAGTTTTTCTCGTAAGCGAGACATCATTATTTTTAACTGGTATTTGTGAATGGTCCGATTCGGATCAAAATTAGAGAAAATGCCGATGGAATATAAAATATTTCATCGTTTTAAATAAAGATGTACCTATACATGTGTAATGTTTCAGATTATTATTACAAAATCTCTAAGAAAGTTTCCTTCTCATAAAAATATATAGATTATTGTTTCAAGGCACATGTAATTTCACAAGCGATTACAAATTGAAATAACGGTTTAAATAAATATTTGTAACGAAAATATGATCAGAATTATTTTTTTCTTAAGAGCTCATTTATATTGTCTTTATTGTATATTTTATATGTTTAATATTTATATAGAGAACTGAAAGAAATAACTAAATCTTGAATACCTATTTACCCATTCATTATTGAAAGATTATTAAAATAGTAAATTATTATTAGGAATATGTCGAAAGCGAGAATGGAAATATGTAGGAATATCATGCATACACCATTACTAAAAATCTTTTCACATATAGATATATGCATGGGCGTCGCCAATGGGGGCAGGGGGGCGACTGCCCCACTGCGATTGTAGCGGCAAATATGATCTTCTATGCTTGTATTTAACAATTTCCAATTCTAAGAGCCTTTGATACTATAATAGGGATATTATAATGTAAAATTTTAAAGGTTACGAAAAAATTATGTTAAAACGAGATTTTTTTCAAACATGTTCTGTTTCTTTTCAGGTGGTGATCGTGGGCAATGGTGGAGTAGGGAAATCAAGCATGATCCAAAGATACTGCAACGGTACGTTCACTAAGGATTACAAGAAAACTATAGGAGTTGACTTTCTGGAAAGACAGATAGAGTTAGTATTTTATTTATTCCATAATTTTTTTATGGTTTCATCTGTATTGTACATTAAAACGTTTGTTATCGAGTTTATATTCACATTTATGTACAGGGTGGCAACTTTCATTTTCATCGCCCCCTAGCTCGTTATTTGTAAAGTTATTTGAAAATTTCATCCTATACGGCATTTTCTGAATTATTAAAAACAATCGAATTGAAAATTGTCTAGTTCCAATACATAGGTAGGTATATTCTCTCATATATTCTTTATATGTAATATAAAATCACTCTACTGTGTGTGGGGGTGGATCAGCTGCGTTCCCCCACTAAATAACGGTGGGGGAAATGGGAAATCCGTATACTGGGTTTTCCATTTCATTTGACTAATGGCAACTAACATGGGCTATTATAATTCATTAAATTTTATATTCCCAGGGCACACTATGAGAAATATTGCTAACGGAATCGATAGTACTGACTGTCAAACACTTCTGATTACCAAAATAATAAAACGAAATGTTTTTTTAATTAAAATATCAATAAAAATTCGTTTTAATAGTTGTAGTTTACATAAGCCTTTTAGCAATATTGTTTAATGTCATTTATTGGACTAGTTGGTTGAGCGGCTGTCTTTCAAATTGACCCGCAAAATTTTGCAGGTTCAAATCTCGCCAGAGACAACTTTTTTTTATTTTACATTTTCATTAATTACAAATTGTTAGTGTTTACTTATTCAAATAAATATGGTTCATCGTCAATACCTCGTTATTATTTTTGAAAGTCACAATATTTACTTATCAAAAAAAAAAAATAAAACATGTTTTAATTGGCTCGTTTCCTTTATCTTTAACTAAAGCTACTATCTTATAAAATGAGTAATCAACAAGCATCATATGTTTTATTTATTACATGCACTGTGCTTTTACTAATAGTGTACTTATCTCTGCTAATAGTTACTACATATTATACCTCAATCTGGATATTGAGTTAAACAGTTACAAAAGAACTGTCGTGAATTAGTAATAGGTTTTTTTTTTAATAAAAAACTAGAATTCTAAAATTATGATTTTTTTTAAAATACCCGATATAAATAGATATTATTTGTTTACAGACACTAAGTATAGCCATTCGTCAAATAAACAGGGGTTGGTGTTGTGTTGTGGTTGTGGGCATGTTTATATTGAAATGGTTATAGAATATAAAGATAATCACTTATACATTATAATTTCACTTACTCCCGCTACTAAGATGATGGTTATCTTTCATAGCTAAAAACGTAACTACTTACGATAGTTAAACTTTTTTCAGCAACAGTGAAGGTTTTTTCTCAGTGTAAGTGGACGTAAAATTAGGACATTTTGATCACCTACGTACATGTTTCATCTTCCGTTAACAAGGCTTGCAAATTTAGTGCTAAGCCCACAGGCACAACAAGCGACCATTTTACAATCACCACTAAAAAATGTACCTAGTTAACAAAAAAAAAAAAAAACATTCTAAGCGACCTCCCTTTCTTCCAGAGTAGACGGCGAAGAAGTGCGCCTGATGTTGTGGGACACCGCGGGCCAGGAGGAGTTCGACGCCATCACCAAGGCGTACTACCGTGGAGCCCAGGCGTGCGTGCTCGCCTTCTCTACTACGGACAGGGACTCCTTCGAGGCGGCGCACTCTTGGAAGCTCAAGGTAATCAGCAGTTTGCTCGCCGTTAGGGATGTTTAATGTTGCGAAACGTCCGCCGACCGCAATTTTAAAGCGGCCCATTCACGATTAGACCTGTCTGTCTCATTGGTTGAGATTGAGACTGTTTCACTAGGGTTGCCAGATTTGTAAAATTGAAAAGCGGGAACTTTCTTCCAGTAGCTACTCTTAAAAGAGCATCCCCAGAACTTCGTTTTGCATAAAAAAATTGCGTTAAATTTATGTCCATGTAAAAAAAAAGAACGACGTAAAAAAATAGGTATATTATTTAGTTAGGGCCTTTAAATAAGTACTTAACAAAATAAATAATTATGTTAATGTTAATAGCTAACAAATTAAAATTATTAAAAGAAAAATGATGCTTATCATCTTATTTTACTTAGTAGGTACTTACACCAGGTCCCTAGTAATTTAGCGAAAAATAAAAAACAAAAATTGCTAAAAATAAACTCTAAATATACTGATGAACAGAACGTAAGTAATTATTGAATATCTAAATTTTGTTACTGGTTTTAACTTTTTAATTCAGCCCCTCCCTAAAGTAATCCCCCCCCCCCCTACCTTAACTATTTTTCTATCGGCTTTCTATGGAAGAGATCTGGAATGTGGAACACCGAAATTATACCATTTTTATTTTTAAGGAAGAATAGGAGCTCATAAAAATAACACTTACAGGCCTTCTGTTTGGGTAGAAGCCTGCCCTATATTAAAATAGGTACATAATATCTGCTTTTATAATGAAGGAAATTAAACAATATTTTATGCAGATATTCTGGGACAAACATAACTTTAATATTAATTACTATTCATAATTTCTGAACAATAGACACTAAAATTAATTTTTCCTGCTTTAAAGGCTCTTAAACTGTGTCTTGGAATCCATTTACTGTTAGCAGAACCTGAACTATCGAGTATCGCGAATGATATTTACTTCTCCTGGTCTTGTTCTTTCCTTTACCAAACGAGTTACTGTAAGTGGTACTTGGAAAAATATGTCGGACTTATTCTGTTTGTTATACCCGAATCAAATACGTTTTATGTGCTTCAATAAGTACATAGAAGATATGTCCATATCTCTTTTCAATTGTATCTAACATAAAATGTTAACTACAGGTTAAAAATGTCTTGTTTTATATACACATTTCATTACTGATGTTTTGGAGCCTTGTTGGGATTTCAGCCAAATTAAGAATTTGAAAACTATTAAAGAAAATGGCTTATTAGGTACTCACGTTAAGTAATCCAGTGTACCAGCGTTAATTTAAAATAATTGGTTGCATTTATGTTTGTTTCGTCTGTAATTTTTGGGAAAATTAATCCAGATTCCAGATTAAGTATTGCAATTAGTGCTACCTCTTTCACGACGCCACTGCCACTATCCATTACAAGGTGGTTAAAACTGTATGCTTTTTTATCTAAATAGAATCTCCAAAAACTGAACTAAAACCAAGTTTAAACTAAACGCAGTGGATATAAATTTGCAGTTTTCGATATAAAAAATCCTCTTTTCTGTTACTGTATTAACTACAGTATAAAATATACTTTTAAAATAGGTGGTATTCGCGTATATTTTGACCCCTACCTACAGGGGTTATTAAGAAAGTTAGAAAAAT
The DNA here is from genome assembly GCA_963924545.1 of Pogonocherus hispidulus. NCBI lineage: Eukaryota > Metazoa > Arthropoda > Insecta > Coleoptera > Cerambycidae > Pogonocherus > Pogonocherus hispidulus. The sequence continues at coordinate 11,678,470 of OZ004693.1, read as the reverse complement.
GTTTAAATACAAAAGTTGTTTGGTTTTTCACGTATTATCTTTTGGCTAGGTCGAAAAAAAGTTGCATATCGTAAATTTGAGGAAACCAATTGAACATAATATTTTTAAATGTATAATTTTAGACTCTTGGGAAAACATTTTTTCTCTGATTTCAAAAATGTATATTTTGTTGACATTTGCATTGACAGTTTTCGAAATCTTTAATATTTAATGTTTACAATAAATCATAAAAAAAATATTAAAAAATGAAAATATTAGAACATGTTTAAATAACTAAGGAGGTTACATCGAAAACGTTAAATATTTTTTATTACTGTTGGTTTCTACTATTAAATATTTTTAGTTCTTTGTATTTTTTGTATTTTTTTATGGTACTCGCTGTCGAATATTTCGAAAACTGCCAGTGCAAATGTCAACATAATATACAGTGAGGACATAAAGTCCGTCCCCCCCCCCCTCTAATTTTTGAGGTAGATTGTGATGAAATTTGGAACGATAATATATGACTAAATTCTGCATTTTTTGACATATCAATGACAGCTCTGAATGTCAAAGTGACAGCTGGGCGCGCAATAGGAACATTTTTTTAAATGGAAATGGGGTCGAGTGGGGACTCATTTTGAAGCTATTTTTATGCTCAAAACATCCCCCAAATTTGAGAACATCTGGTTCAGTAATTTCCAAATAAAAACCAGTAATATCGATTTATGTTATATCATTTTTTTTCATACATATTACAAAATATTGTAAATTATTCAAAGCAGAACAAAAATTAAAAGTAAACAAATAACAATAAACTATCCCTAACCTAAAATAACCTAAATTAAAAAATTATGAAATAATTTAAATTAAACCTAAAAAAAAAATTTTAGAGGCAGAAACAAATTTAGAAAACACGTGTTACTTCAAAAAATGTTGAAAATAACCTCCAAGAACCTCCTGACAAATAAACGTTCCATGGGTAAGTTCTATTATAAAGATTATGTGGTAAAAAGATTATGTTATAAACTGATTTATTTGGAAATTACTGAACCAAATATTCTCAAATTTGGGGGATGTTTTGAGCATAAAAATAGCTTCAAAATGAGTCCCCACTCAACCCCCATTTCCATTTAAAAAAATTTTCCTATTGCGCGCACAACTGTCACTTTGACATTCAGAGCTGTCATTGATATGTCAAAAAATGCAGAATTTAGTCATATATTATCGTTCCAAATTTCATCACAATCGACCCAGTGATTCAAAAGTTAGAGGGGGGGGGGACTTACTTTATGTCCTCACTGTATATTTTTGAAATCAGGAAAAAAATGTTTACCCAAGCGTGTAAAATTATACAGGGTGTCCCATTTAAAAATATTATGTTCAATTGGTTTTCCCAAGTTTATGACATGCAATTTTTTTCCGACCTATCGAAAAGATAATACGTGAAAAACCAAACAACCTTTGTATTTAAACTTTTTTTCTAACTTTCTTAATAACCCCTGTAGGTAGAGGTGAAAATATACGCGAATACCCTGTACCTACCTACCTAACTAATAAAATAAGACAGTTCATTCTGTGCTTATTTCTAAATTATTTATTCATCGATAGGTAGGTGTTCACTGAACGTTAGAAAAATAGTGATATAATGGTCATTAAGTCATTACTAATGTGTGGTTTATTTAATGTGTTTAAGTTTCAAAGAGGAGAGAGGTAAAGGTCCTTTACCTATGAATATAATTTCTCGCACGAGTATACAGAGTGGTGATCCAACTTTATGAATAAAGATTAAATTAATGTTCATTAGTAGGTACTGGTTCTCGAGGTTACTGGCAGTGATATAAAAATCAGCACATTATTGTCTGGGTCGGAATTTAGTTGACTGTTGTCAATTCATTCCACACCATTAAGAAATGGCCTCACATTGTGAAAATTTATTGGGAAATTCTGTAAATTTTTAAATAGGAAATTTCTCTGAGGAAGACATTAATATTTCATAGTTCATGACATATTATTGGTTAGAACAGAACTTTTCACAAATAAATAAAGAAATAGGTATTTTAATGTTTAATTTTTCACCTAAAGCTTATTATAATAATAATAATAATATCTCTACTCCTCATTCTAATCACAAGGATTAGCCCGAAAGTCTGAGACTTGTGTGGGAGAGGGGGCGGCATATTATTATTTCGCGGCCCGCATTTGCGCCTCAGGAACGACTTACGTTGGTAGGCTAGGTAGGAAAAGACATTCTTTTCCCATCCTAGACCATCGGCAGGATGGTTGCCAAGTCATCCCTGCGAATAAGCCTTGATCTACGAGTAAACAATTTAATGAAAAATTGTTGGTGGAATGGGGATTCGAACCCACGACCTCTGGGTTGAGCGATCGAGACGCTAAGCCCTGAGCCACCGGCTCGGTCTTGAAATATTGAAAGCTGAAATTAAATATTTTACAAACATGATGACGAATTTGTTTTTATTTATTCATTTTTTATTTATTTATTTATTTTAGGTGGAAAACGAGTGCGGAGAAATTCCAACTGTGATCGTACAAAATAAAATAGATCTTATGGAACAAAGTGTAGTTAATCCGTAAGTATCCATAAATATTAATGCTATAACTTTTTTGTTTATTTAAACACATACAGTGTGTCACAGATTCGTGCATGGTATATCCCGCCTCTTTCCCCCTTTATCTTTTTAGTTACAATTTTAAAATTTGGCACGGCGGAAGTATTCTAAGGTCACTTTTTTACATAAAAATTACTTTTTTGCCGCTTCCGGTTTTAGCGGAAGTAATACCAACTCTCGATTTTTATGCGGAACACCCTGTATATTATTATATTTTTGGAATCTACGCCATTTTCCAAATCCAACGATATAACATAAGTGACATTTCAGCTGTCAAATTACTTTTTGGACTCTATATTTTATTTCTGAATTTAGAGCGCCTTTACCATCCCAGATTAATTCTATGGACTATAGGTACGCAAGGAATATTCCTTGACTCAGCGCCTCCGCGATTGGAGTTAAACGGAGTAAATCTAGAAGGCGGTGCCTTGACTATACGCGATTCATTTTAAGATCGTAGCGTAGCGCCAAAACGGCAGTGCAGTAACCATAGACTTAATAAGAGGAGACCTCACGGTGCATTCATAAATAACCTTTTGTTTTGTATCAATCATTGGCAATGTGTATGACAAAGAATACCGAGAGAAAGAACGGCAAAATTCCGACTCCGTGCAACGTTGCAAAAGTTTTGGGAGAACTTGCTTCCGACGCCAAAGGCGTACTGTTTTTGGAAGGGTTGGGTATGATAATAAAACATCAAAAAAGGAATTTTAAGAAAATCAGTACTATACATTGCAACAGCAAAAGCTTGTGAGATTAGAAATTAAATTAGTATCGCAGTTTTAATGTAGGGAATATGAATTGAAAACTTGAACACTTAAAATTCTGAATTAAGTAAAGGTGGTACACCTACTACATTACAAAAACTTATATATACAGTAGTGTAAAAAAGTATTTTTCAGTTTTTCAAAGATACCCAAACTCTGTATACAGGGTTCAATTACATTTAAAAGTGAAATACAATTTAAAATAAGAAAGATGTACATGGTGTTACTTTTTAATTCAACTTTTTGTTTCTAGTTATTTGACTTACTGTTTTCAAAATAACTCTTTAAAAGCCTGATAACGGTGATTTTCTCTTAGATTAGTATAAACGACACCTTTAAAAATTACCTTGGTTACGCAACTGATTTTAATTTTTGTGTGCAAACGTTGCATGTTGGCTTCACACTTACCAAACATTATAGGTTTTTTTATTTGTTATGCAGCAAAGTGCTGAATGATGCCTTAGCTTCTTGTTTTGATCGTATTTAAGTATGTGTGTAGGTAACTCCAAAAACTAACACATCAGCCATATTTTAAAAAATAACAAAAGCAATTCCATAATATAATATAGTATATATATACTATATTCCGTAAAATGATAAGGAAGCCAGCCGGCACGCCCCTGAAAATTCGTAAATATGGCGTGACAAATATAGCGACCGAATAACCAAACAAAACTTGGCAAAATTTACCTGTGGAAAGACAGTTTTGAATATAAAGAATTCATTTTTCCATACACTTGACACTGACGCACCATTTTCTGAAGAATAGTAATAAAATCCTTACGAAAAACACTGAAAAATTCACAAAAGCAAAATTCCGACTGCCAGCAACACCGCACAAAAGAAATACTATAAAATACTACGATCACGTGCATCAATGGACATGCGGATTGGAGTAGGGAGCAATGATGCCTGTTCATTCCATTTTTGCGTTATGAAGTTAGTTTTTATCGCAACGTTTTTAACAAAATATGATTTATCTACTTAACTAGGAAACGGGAAAATATTTTTATGTAATATTTTAACCTTAACCCATAATCATGGTAGTTTAAATGTGAAAATATAAATTACGCAATTGACAGTTTGGCAACAGTTTTTCGTACAATCATAAAGTAGACCTTGCAGTTGACCTGATAAAGAGTAAACAAGGGGATCTCTGATTGCTTTAAAATGTAAACAATTACATCTCCCTCGTCTTATAAATCTATGGCAGTAACCTATACTCAAGGATTGTTAACGTAAACAGTTAAAGTTAACAATCCTTGACCTATACTAACCTTGGGCCGCTGACAGTGCTGACACTGACGTTTGAAATTCTATTCATCAAAGATTTGTTGTCGAGAACTTTAAATCAGGTAAAAAGCTTTGTGAAACTATTTTGAAAGAGGTAAGTAGTGATATAAAATTAAAATATATTTCAATATTTTTCGAGCGTTCAATCTGAAAATGAAACTTAACCTCATCATATAAAAATCGAGAGTTGGTATTACCACAAGTATAAAGATATCTTTATACTTGTGGTATTACTTCCGGTATTACCGAAAGTGGAGAAATGTAATTTAAAATGTTAAAAAGTGACGTTTAATAAGTACCTACTTCCGCAATGCCAAATTTGAAAATTGTATCTAAAAAATAAGGAGGAAAAGAAGGGTATAATAATATTAATAATAATAATAATAATATAAGTTTATTTACCATAAAAAATATCATATATAGTATCATATACTATATGAATCTGTGTCACACTGTTTAGGTAGTACCTATACAGAGTGTGTCATTTAATGGATACCGTATTCCACAATTAATCGGAGTTTCTATTTGAAATTAAAATAAAAGTATACTTAGTTACGTTCTTAATAAGAAATGTATATCATAATAAAATTAAAATGACACCTCTTAAACCCTTTATTAATCCCCAAAAATCTGTTTTAGAGAAGAGGCAGACCTGCTAGCCCGTGCCCTCGGCTGTCGACTGCTGCGGACGTCCGTCAAGGAAGACGTGAACGTGGCGGCCGTTTTCAGGCATCTAGCCGCAAGGTGCCTTGCAGAGCTTCGGGATCCGCGAGACTGCGACTACTTCACCTCGCCCACGTCTCACCACCCCAACTCCCTCACCATTAGTAAGTTTTCATTATAGATCATTGTATATTCTAATCAATAATTATTAAAACTAAGCACTTTTGGTTCGTAGCCATAAGAATGCGAAATGTTTACTGATATACGGGCATTTGAAGGCGGAAATACCATATACGTATGTTGACAAGTCACTTTTTTAAATGTTACTGGGCTTTCTATGCCTGACGACATACCTATTACCAAAGTCTACATAATTAGAATATATGTAGACTTTGCTACCTATATTTATTTTTAAGTGTGAACAGTGTTGCTTAACTGCTCATGCAGACAATATAAATATGAAACCGTATTAGGATATGGCCCTAGGTTTTGATAATAGTAGGTACCTATTTATTTTCCCCCTTCTTGTTCAGATATTTTATTTATTTATTTATTTTTTTATTTTAATTTGAAGTACATGAATTGTGTCACTCAAAATACAGCCTATAGGTACTTATACAGAAATATAAACTTGTAATATACCTATGTACCCCTATAACACGAGGTTTTTAAATATTTGTATTATATATTTCACTCATTTCTGTTCAAATAAAGGTATGGTGGAATATCATAAGTATATGCTTAGAATGTCAGGCCAATTATAGTATATGACCTATATATTATACATGGATTGATTTTTCTCAAGAAATTAGACTTTCGTAATTGTAAAACTATTAAAGTGATAACAATAATAACAAAATCTGGCATATCTGATATAGTCTACATATATTACCTATTATTAATGGCACAACTCTATTATTATTATCAACAAACCTGATTGACGAATAATAAATTTTTCAAAACATCCTGTATGTTTATGATTATTTATTTATGTTTAAAAGTTGATACATTAGTATTAGTATACACTTTTAAACATACATAAATAACTATAAACATAGGTACATAATGTTTGGAAATAACAGGAGATATATTATTAATCAATAAATTTGGTGAATAACACAATTGTGCCACAAATAAATTATAGACAATATCAGACATGCGGTCTAGAAAACCTCAGTGGCCAAAACATTCTCCAGATACTATGTCTACCATTCTGCAGAATACTAATGCTCTAATGGAGAAAATATATGGGGTCGCTGAAAAAAATTCACCTTATTTGTGACTATGAAATACACTGAACTCCATTTGAAGTGGACCAACGAAATTTAGGGTCAAATTTAAGCTTCGGTAAATTTCAAACCCAGTGGCGTAGAACTATGAATTTTTTTTTATTGTACAGGTCTATCGTTCTAGCAAAATCATATATGTTGTGTACGTCTGCAGTTTGTTTATTTTTAGAGATACATCGAATTTAGTGGAACTATGTTTTTTCCGTAAATTTCAAATGCATACACAACCTGTACTAATAGAATTAGAATGATGTGAGTTCTTTCCTTTTATAGCCTAATTCATGGGCTTCATTTCTGTTTTTGATTTGTTTTTTTAAACCCAGTATTGTAAGAGATATGGAGGTTTTCGTAAACCACTGTTTTTGAAGTAAAAAAATCTCTTAAAATTTTGTTGAAAAAATGTTTGAAATTTATTAAATTTTTAATAACTGCATGTACCATATTAGGTTATACATTTTTAAGGATGTGGAACACCTAGTAACTTAAATTAATTCTATAGAAATAAAAAACATAAACCAAAACAGATAAACAGGAAACGAGAATGAAATAACAACATTAACAACTACTATTTATTAATATCTTGTTGCACCTCCTCTTGCCGTTATTACAGCCTGGCAACGCCTCGTCATGCTATTTATGCAATTGTCTATAACATCTTGACTCACCAGGGGCCACTCTTCCATAACGGCGTTAGCCAATTCGTTAAGATTGACGGGCTGTCTACGACGATTCCTTAAACGTCTTCCAAGAACAACCCACACATGTTCAATTGGATTGAGGTCCGGTGATCGGGAAGGCCATATTAATCTATGAATTTAATTTTCTTCAAAAAAATTATTTATAATTCTAGCTCGATGTGGTCTTGCGTTATCATCTACATAACTAAAGTTAGGTCTTCTCTGAATTGTAAAGGGTAACACAATAGGTCGTAAAACCTGATTTAGATATCTTTCTGCATTCATAGTTTGGTTAATTAAGACGACTATCTCGGTCCTTCCACCTGTGAATATACCAGCCCATACTGTAACTGACCCCCCTCCATAGGGATCCACTGTGATCATACAGTTTTCTTGGTAACGTTCACCTTTTTCTCGCCATATCCTAGATCAGCTCCTTTTAATTTGAACCTCGATTCATCCGTAAATAGACAGTTGCTCCACTGATTTAAATTCCAGTTCAATTGTTCTCTACAAAAATATAGACGATTCCTCTTGTGTTCAATTAATAATGTGGGATGTCTAGCTGGTCGTCTTGCCATCAAATTTACTTCATGTAATCGCCTCCGAACCGTATTTTGGGATATGTGTACATTATTCACTTCTCGAACATGTTCCACTAATTCTGCGGCCACAACAGTTCTCCTTCTTCTGGTAATAAAACGTATTAATCTATCAGTTCTAGCAGTAGTTTTTCGAACACGACCTCCACCATGGCGAAAATGAACGGAATTTAATTGATGTCTTGCCCATGCACGACTTATAACACTATGACTGACACCAAAAAATGCTGCCACATTTCTTTGAGTGCTTCCACTAAGTAACATACCAACTGCCTGATTTAATTGATCTATTGATAAACGTGCCATTATTTCGCTATTTAGTGTGACAATTTAGAAAACTAGTTTATTTTGTTAAATTTGACAGTTTCCAATAAAGCAATTTTTCCAAAGACACCCTACATTTTTTCAACAAACTTTTAAGAAAATTTTTTACTTCAAAAACAGTGGTTTACGAAAACCTCCATATCTCTTAAAATACTAGGTTTAAAAAAACAAATCAAAAACGGAAATGAAGCCCATGAATTAGGCTACAAAAGGAAAGAACTCCCATCATTCTCGTTCTATTAGTACAGGTTGTGTATGCATTTGAAATTTACGGAAAAAAAAATAGTTCCACTAAATCCGCTGTATCTCTTAAAATAAACAAGCTGGAGACGTACACAACATATATGATTTTGCTAGAACGATAGACCTGTACAATAAAACAAAATCATAGTTCTACGCCACTGGGTTCGAAATATACCGAAGTTTAAATTTGACCCTAAATTTCGTTGGTCCTCTTCAAATGGAGTTCAGTGTATTATAATTTATATCAGATAATTCGTAATTTTTTAAATAAGTAAACGTTATTTAATGTTAGAAGTAAAAAAACTTGCCTATCACAAGATATTTTCCTTATTAATATATTTATACTATTTTCAGGTGCCTTTAGCCCTAGTCATTCTTCCAAAAACCACAATGGAACAATAGTTTTGAGACCCACCAAACATAAAAAGAAGAAAAACGTTTTAAAAAATGCATGTAGAATTTTATGAAATATAAGTAGTTATTGAATTTTGATTTTGTGTGAAATTATGTAAAGACTGTGTATAATATATTCATATCTGTATATTATGTTTTTTAGAAGCTCCAATATATAATATGTTGAATGTCTTTGAGAGCACGTCTCATTTGTTATTTTATGTATATTTTGCCCAATAACTAGGCCAATCGGTGAAGTGCTAATACGTTTAACTGTTGTAAGTGTATTTATTTCAAATTTATGATATTAAAGATGGTGCATAGCTGCTACGTTAGGTCATACTACGACTTATCGATTAAGAAATTACTAAAATCTAAAACTTTTCTTGCTTTATTTTGAGCAGTATTGTTACGGCAAATACAATATCTGGTGCTTTACTCAATTTATAATTTATATTAATTTAAATTGATACAATGGGAAAAAAATTAATACTATTTTAAAAATGCAAAAATTTAATAAATGACATGGCACCCCAAGTATTAATTGGCCAATTATTGAACTGTACTATACTTAACTCAAATTATGTAAAAGTAAGAATTGGTCCTCAAATACTTAAATTATGGAATAAATCATAACTATTTTTGTATTTGTCATTGGAATTTAAAATATTTTTATGTCACTTGTTATTCTTTATAATAATCGTAAATCAGTAGCTATCCTAAAATAAATATAAATCCCTAGAGTGAGTATAAACTAACTATTTTATGTGTTTTGATTTATAGAAGTTAGTTGTAAAGTTTGTATGATTTTAATTTAATAAAATGTTATTTAAAAAGTATTATATTTATATCATTTTAAATATTCACTCCCCGGCTACAAGTGTCAAATGTATACAAATTATCTTGGCACTGTAAATTAATACACTAAAGTAATAAGTATCTGAACTATTCAGGCTGGCCATGTAATCATAAGCCAGAGGACAATAAAAAAATATTTATATGTAGGTATTTATAATAAAATTTATTAGCTACAACCAGTGATTGACAATGTATTATTAATTTATACAAAAATAGTGTATATATACGAGTATAGTAGGTATATTTGTACTGTTAATTCGAACTTGATTCAATATAACATCATTCGAAGTTAGACATAATAGGAAAATATTTTCACAACCTTCAATAGGTACATTAGTTTTTAGAAATACTTATAAACTATAAAAACTCTTAGCAGGACTTAATAGAACTTATTTAAAATATATAATTATTGTTTGTAGATCTTAGAACAGGTTTTCTATGTTAATTTTCTAAATCCAATTAAGTACATCTAGATTTAAGAATGAATTTAAACAGTCTCAGAATATGAGATCGGAAGCTACCTCGGAATTAGGTAGGTATACCAGATGATATATATCTTATATAATTTCTTAAACAATATGAGAGCAGGAAATGTTGTTTCTATAAGATAGATTCATCAATAAATTTAAAAACTTACTCGAGTATAGATGACCATTTATTATACAGATTAACTAAGAAATATTTAGCCGAAATCTAAAGAGGAACGAAGCGATGTAGGTAACAATGTGATAAACAGAGAGTCCTCAGCGAATGGGTGAAAGGCATGCATGTTGTGGTAGACGTAGAGTCACCGCCCAGCTAAGTGCAAGGGTACGCTCGCTCTCTTGACAGGAACGGTTTGCGCCGATCCATGCGCGCCGCTTCTTAGCCCCGCCTTTGAGAAGAGAACAGCACAGTGGCGAGCGTTTCGAACCGAAATAGGAAAATCACTTCGTGTTGATTATCGATTAAGCCAGCGACGTTGTTCTTGCGAATTTATTTTGAGTGTAATGTTTTGTGTTTATTTATTGTGCTTTTTTATTGTTTTGTTTTCTATAGCGTTCCTTTTTTCATTAGTGATAATAATAGAAAAACAGGAAACGTATGTGCAACTAAAAACTGCAATAATAAAAGCTATAATTGTAATAAGAGCTTTTTTACCTTTCCTAAACAACCCGATCGGTAAGTAGATAAAAATGCGTTATACATACATGTAATTTAGTATCTAAGTTAACTTAATTTAGGAAATTCATTCATAGACAGCCAATAATATGGTTTATACAATCAACAATCACTCAATTTAAGATTTAATGAATTTCGTTTAAAAGTTGGCCAGCTTGCTGTTATATTTTAGTTTTAGGAAAAACAAAATTATAGAACAGTACTGCGCAAGTAGTCGAGTGTAAATTTTTTTTGCTAATGTTTTGCGGTGTGTTTAAAAATAATTTTAACTAGATTTTAAAAATATTTATTTTTTTTAAGGGCAAGGATATGGCTAATGAAAGCCAATAGGGAAGCCAAAGCTTCATAAAAGCCAAGCCAAGCTTCAATTTTGAAAATTTATACGAGTATAGGCGGAATGGAAGAACGACAATGTCGAATTCTTACCGTTTGTGTTTCTTTCTTTTTTCGTTAAGAACACAATAAAGATTTTTTATTATTATTTATTACATGTACCTCATTGTAAAGTATATTGTCTATTTTTATTTTTGTAAATAATGAATGTGTAATAAACATAATATGTACATAATTACTGTTTTATTCATGTATTTCAAAAGTTATTTATAAAATGTTTCAAGAGTTTTTAATACGGCACTGCTATCGGGCATTTACGATAACTACAAATATTATACGTTCAACTCTGACTTCTCTTCTCAGTGTGAGAGCGATAGCGAATGTCGGTCAAGCTGTGGTTGTAATAGCTACCCGCTGGCCATCGCGCCCGCTAGAGGGAACAGAAGACCAAGGCGTGGCCTGGGCCGACCGTACTTTGCCCACCACCGTCGTTGTGCTTGTTTACATCGCTTCGTCTTTCTTTAGATTTGGGCTACAGATTTTCTAGTTTATGTGTATAGCTCTGATTGCTTGAAGGTTCAGACAATGTAATTATTACATCAATTAAGTTGCCATGCCTGATAAGTCTACTTAAGTAACTCAAAATGTATACGCAGTTAAGCATTTAAAAAATTCTATTAAATAAATTTACTAATTGCAAACTCTAAACTACATATTGCTACCTACTGCTACATCGGTAGGTACTGTTAAAAAATATAATATCTTCCTATGAAAAACAAAAATTATATTATTTCGCTTATAAGTACTTGTAGGTCATGAAAAATGTAATTTTTGTGATCTAATGTACATATAAGTGATGAAAATAATTATTAATGAAGTATATAATACCAAACATATATCTAAGTAGGTATACTTATATAAAAATATAAATATATCTTTAAATTTTAAATTAAATATTTCATTAATTACTTTATTTGAGCTTCTTGAGTAGCAGATCCCCGTTCTTAAAATGAACTAAAAATATCCAGATTCAGATCTTAAGAAAATGAAGTAGGTTACGTTATAACCCAACTGTTAAATAAATATAAAAATATATATGTTCTGTATATTCTTAAATAAGATATTTACAATACAATTGTTACATACAAAATGAGGCAAGCAAAGAAACAATATTATATCAGTAAGCGTATAAAATACTATGTATTTTCATAGAAAGATTCTAATACTGAACTTATCGACTAATATTTGTAAGTACTCGGAATACATACATACTACACTGCCATATGAATGACTATTGTTTATTAATTATTAAGTATTTATTATTCTTTAAAAACCAATTCTTCATGAACCTACACATTATTTAAAAAGATCTGATATATCTGTATGACCAACTCAAATATTAGATTATATATTTATATCACCAAAATATATGCATTGCTATTATATAATTATCTAAACTTTGTACTTACTACCTTTTTGTCAATCTTATTATTATCAAATACAATATTTCCCACGATACAGCCGTATCACAGAAAGCAAACAATATTAAATATCAGCTTCCATCGCTACTATTGCTGCTACAATCGTCAACATCTGACAAAGTAACACGATTTAATCCCCTCACAATATTATTTCTAAAATTAGGTACTCGCTTCAGTTGAGGTAACAAACTTGGTAATTCTGTTACACTTTCAATAATAAAGTCGGGCTTCGGATCTGTTTCAAGTAGCTTACAGTTGGTCAGTGGCGTCCAAACAGTACCTCCTAGTCGTGCTTTATTGCCGCCTAAAATATCAGTCTCCAACTTATCGCCTACCATTATACATTGATGTGGTTCGATGCCTAGATAGTCACAAGCCTCATGGAAAATCTTATGATGTGGCTTTTCCCAAGGCAAATCTCCCGATACCAGTATTACGTCAAACAATGGCTTAAGCTTTAAACGCTCTACTTTTTCCCACTGAGCACAAGATGGACCGTTTGTTATTAAACCAACAAAGTAATGCTGGCGAAGATTTTGTATTAGATTTTTTATTTCAGGAGTTAAGGCCAATAAGTTGTACCTGAGTTTAAGCCATTCTTGATATATAGTCTCTAAAATGAAATAACTTTTGTAGTAATAGTCACATATGTACAGTCAAAGACTAAGTATAACATTAACATTAAATGGATACACTGACTACCAACCTATCCTACGACAGTGAAGTGCTTAAAATGGCAATTGCCGACACGGTGACAAATAATTTTAAAATTGGTGAAGGTTTGTAGAAGTTACATTGAATAACATTTTCTGGTTTTGTAAATAACAAAGTAAAAAAGATTAACACATTAGCCAAATTGATGAAATAAAATGTAGAAAAAAAATCTTGAAATAATCTATGGTCAATCTAAAATATTTAATATATTTTATAACATATTATGTTATAAAATAATTTATCATTTATCATTTTTGACACGGTTTTCTTAAAGTATCTAGACATTTATTTTATATTAAACATTCATTATTTCAAGATAACGACTTACTATTTTACATGTTATATCTATGATTTTTATTAATTTAATCATTAAATTAATAAAGTGGTTTCCAACCTGTGGGGCGCGCCCCCCTAGGGGGGCGCGAGACTGTTGCAAGGGGGGAATGCAGCTGTTTCCAAAATATCATTTTCGAATACAAACCAAAAAAGTCTGTAAGATTTGTTTTTATTACATTTAAAATTATTATTTCTTATAATAAATAATTATTTTTTTATGTATATTTTTACATAATATTGTATATTATTTTGTAGCCCATTAAATAAATTATAATATCAATTGAGTATTTATGAAATTAGATTGTTAGAAAAGTTAAGGGGGCGCAACAATTTTTTTTTTTTTTTAAAGTGGGGCGCAGGTACAAAAAGGTTGGAAACCACTCATTTAATGTATGACCAGTGAGGTAATGTCTTTTAACATTTTTATGGTAAGGAGGGACGAGGGCTAAGGGGTTGAGTGGATGGAAGCACTCGAGAATTTAAAAATAAATCGTCAAAATGCCTAGAATAAAAATTTACGTGTTTGGTAAAAATCATGCGTAATTAAAGATGCAAAGTTTATAAACAAACTGCATTTTTATTCAATGCAATTAATTTAATATGGTGGGGGAAAGTTATCACATCTGCAACTCTATCAAAATGTTGTATAATTAGTTATAGAACATAATGTTTTTTATTATTTTTTTATCTTCACATAATTCTCACCCCTATATCTTCAACGAATATATATTACTAGTTTTCCACTTGTCAACGTTAATAAAAAAATATATATAAAACTCAATGAACCAACTTAAGGAGCATAAATAATACGTCAAAATAATGGTGGTTCTTCTTTTACAAATTATTTCGCCTAAAAAATGCTTTTGTGAGGAGATGTTAGATGTGGAGGAGAGCATGTTAAAGCTTTTAAAAAATATTAAATTAATTTCAATTTCTTAAACTTTTCAATTAATTCCAAAATGGTTCCTAATAATTTCAAAATCTTTAGGTAGATGTGTTCTACCGGTAGAAATGTGCTACACAAAATAATTAAGTAGATTTTTATAACAGGCATTCAAAGAAATAATGACTAGTGATTTTTATTGTTTTTAAATTAAAAACTGTTGTGGTGTTTTCCCCAGACGATCACAGTTTTTGAGTTTGTTACATTTTTTTTAATACCTTAATCTGCAATCTCAGACTACTCCTTAGAATATTAAACAACTTGAAAATGCTTCACCCCAAAACAATACCAGCAATTCCTTTTTTATTTTTTATGAAGCGACTGTAAAATGGTTATTAAATTTTCCTTAATGATGGGAGTAGCTTAGAAATTTAATTTAAAAATAAAGTTACGACTGGCGTAAATCAATGGAAGGTACTTGTTGAAATTATTTATTAATGAAAACTTCAGATTTAAATTATGAAGTAGGTATGTATAGTGGTAATATACTTATACAATTTTTAAATTATCCTCAGAAGTCAATTTGGTTAATATGTTTTAAAAACTTTAATAAGTACCCTGCATCTTCTCAGAGAAGCGTTGTAGGGAAAACATTATAGGCAGAATCGCTATTATTTTAATGTGTTCTGTATGCTTGCGAAGTTTATTTGTTGAGTTTTTTTACGCCCTGTATAGTTCATGGTTATACTTAGGTTAACTAATCCATTGTTTATATAAACAATGACTAATTAAGCTATACTTAATTGTAACTTGGCAACATTAAAATCAAATCTGTCAAATTTGTCAAATTCATAATGTGTATGTCAAATTCATTGTAAAAGTTCTTATTTCAATGCAAATTCAAAATTCCAGTTTATAAATCAAATAATACATTTCAACGTCGATGAAACTAAGAATTAAACCACTAATAGGACAAGAGATAAATGTCGAAGTTGATCCTAGTGATAATATTCTAAGTATTAAACAGCAACTAGAGGAAATCTTGGAGGAATATCCTATTGATCAGCAGAGACTAGCTTTTCAAGGAAAATATCTCAAAAATGAAAAATCTATACAAAGCTACACACTAAAAGATGGAAACCTGTTAAGATTAATAAAAGCTTTAAGAAGTGCATGAAATAACAAAAAATTAATGCTTAAAAACAAAGGATAATTAATTTATGATACCAATATTTTATCTATATTTCATTATTTTATATTCATATTACTATTACTTTTCTGTAACCAATAAATGAACAAACGATTATGTGTATTATTATATATATGTAGGTACTCTTTCTCAACAGTAATACAGATCCATATCACTAGGTACTTAGTTTTACAAAACTGACTTTTTTAGAAAGTGATTTTACCTGGATATATTAATGTATCTTGTATGCATGTTTAAGACATTAATGGTTTAACTTTGATACAAAGTGTTTGGCGTGTTCTATGTTTTTTTTCTAGTATTATTGAATAAATATGTATTCTATTCTATTCTTGTAAACTCAAAACAAGAATCCAAGCAATGCACGTCATAAAAGATCCACAGTGTTATTTTCCAGAACTATATATTTTTTAATTTTGATGTATATCAGAAACGTTGGCTACGGAATAACTTAAACAAGTGTGATTTACTGTGATTACATAAGTACAAGGAGGGAATAAATGTTTTTGGCTCTTTAACACCATTTGAATTATTTTTAACTATATATACATTATATACGTGTAGTCATGCCAAATGAGAACGTATTATCAAAGTTTACAGAATAAATACCTACCTATATTCCGTAAACTTTGGTATTATGTTCCTATTTCCAAGATGTATATTTTTAATTTTCTCACATTGATTATTTAAGATTAAGTGGAAGGTCATCATCCAAAAATATTAGATTCGAGTGTAACTATGTTTCCTTTGAATTATATCTGAGAAAGTAAAGAACGTTTTATCGGCTAATTTTTAACAAGGAATTCATTTTTGAATTTGTATTATGGAGATATATTTATCTATTTTGTTTTTTTTTATATATATATAAAACAACCCAGATGTTTCCATTCCATGGAGTTTGAAGCGTCTATCTCTAATAAGTAAGATATGTACAAAATAAATGTCACAAGAAACATATACCTAGATCGTCTAGAACCATATAGAAGAAAGATCTTCTAGCTTCAGTATAGCGTAGTAACAAACATGTACTTTATCTAAAACAATATGTTTATGGTTTATTACTTTTTGGCTGTATCTTTTTTTACCATTATAGATAGCCCCATCAAGCTTCATATGATGTTATTATGGGCTATTCAAAAAACTAAATCTATATCTCCATAATAGGATGTTATATTGTTTTTCTACTAAAAAAAATAATCCCTAAAACTTTTTAATTTTTCTGATATCTTCAAAGATAGCAAAGTTAGGTACAGTCAAATCTAATATTTTCGCTGATGACCCTGTCTGATTAAATCATAAAATCAGAGATGCACACTTTTTTGGTTTTTTATAATAGATAAAGTAGGTACTCTGAAATATCTTCAGCATAATTAATTTCCGTTAATATGTGAATTTATAAAAACAAAATTGTTCAAAATTAACAAAAGCAGGTCACTTCCATCATCATGACATTTCATTTCATTTCTTTCAAAATATGAAGTCATAGAAGAAGCACAGCAAAATTTCCAGTGTAAAGTCCCGGAAACTCATGTTAGTGAAAGTTGTAACTCTAAGTGGCGATGAACGAATGATAGATGTAGAGTCTACAGATAAAATCCTGGTCATCAAGGAAAAACTTGAGGAAAAAGAAGGGATTCCTCCGACACAGCAGAGGCTTATTTTCCAGGGAAAACAACTAAAAGACGATAAGACAGTCAACAGCTACAAACTCAAAGGAGGAACTGTGTTACATTTAGTAGTGGCATTACGTGGAGGGTTACAGTAACAGTTATTTATTAAGGAACATGTAAAAACGACCCTTAATAAAACATTTTAAAATAAATTTGAATGAGTAAATCTGTAATAGATACAGGTTTATAGTTAATAGATACATGCAGAATTATGATTTATTGATAAGTAGACAAATTCGGTAAGATAGGTAATTACAAAATTTGCTTTTAAAAGGTACTAACTCACGTTGACGGAAAAAAGTAGGTAACAGAGAAACAGTTTCTTATATAACTGATAACTACTTAAAGATAGAATTTTTAACCTTCATCTAGGTGATTCTTTGAATTTCATTTAAGAACAATGCTTATAAACTCGAAGAGGTCACTTCAATATTCATATAATCTTTCTTGTGTAATTACAATATGCCAGTATGCAGAGGGGCGCAGTCTACCTTATTTTTAAATGCAATACATATTCCTTTAATATTTAATCATAATTTAATTCATTTAAACTATGATTCAATGTATTATTTTTAAACCATTATATTTCTAAAGTTATTGTCTATTGAAGTAGAAGCAACAATTTCAAATCTTCAGTTTACTATGTTTATGCAAATGACTGCACAAAAAAAATATACATATATTATGTAAAGTGAGGTACATTAATTATTGCTGTTTTTTTATTGCACAGTGGAATCGTTATGCAGGATTGATTTTACATAATTACTTACACTTTCTACATTATCTTTCATACTATGAAATGTTTACTGTTAATCCCTGCAGCAGATCTAAATTTAATATAAGAGCCATATAAAAGATTATAGAAATATATCATTCAACTATATATAGGTACCTACTTAACTAATTACTAATATTTATTTTATAACCTCTGTCAATTCTGCCATACTATTAAACATTTCTTTTTTTTATTTTTAGGATAGAAAAGACAATATTTCCTTTTTGTATGTTTTATTAAAATTATTTTATTAAAATAGGTACCTACATGTATATTAAAACAAGTCAAATATTATATATCAACTTTTAACTTATATCGGTAATATTGGTATTGGTTATTGTTAAAAAATTAAGTTACTAGGAAAAATCTTCACATGTACAAGTAGAGGATTTCATACCCATTCTTACACGTTCCAGACATTCTCTAATCTCTTCTGGGTCCGTGGTTTCATCTTCGTATAAAAACTGAAGCTCACTTTCATCTGGAAGTGGCAGCGGTTCATTGATCCTAGAGGGATATGTTCTAAGTCTGGTTGTTTTCTGTATAAGATCGAAAAGAGGTCCATTATCCATATCTTGCCCTACTCCACCATCTTCAAAAAGTGGTCGACCAACCCATTTTCTTATGTTAGGACTAGAATCTGCTTCTGTTCCAGTACTTGTTTCCAGATGATAATCTACATCGTCCTTTCGAGAACTACTTTTAGATGAACACGGCTGATCCACAGGAAATGGTACAGAACATTTTTTATCAGAAAAATCTTTAAACAGTTGTTCTTCGTCATCTGGGGAAAGGGGGTAAGCACTAAGATCTCCATATATAAGGAATGGAATTATAATTCTATTTATACCAGTGAGAGGGCTAAAGTCTTTATTGGAACGGTCTAGATAAGGCTTCATAAATTCAGGATCAAAACCTTCTGGTGGAGAGAATTGCCTACAAATAGCAAAAGTTTCGGTTTGAGGAAATTTACTACTCTTCGGTCTGAAAATATCAACTTCTTTAAATAAAACAGACAATTGTAATTTAAGCAAATCGTTATCAGTTTCTTTTAAAATGGCAACTATTAATGTGCCTCCTGGCCGCAAAGTATAACACACATTAAATAAAACATTTACTACAAAACTAGCTTGAGATAATGCATCGAAACTCTGAACACCTGTGATATTTAAAATGTTGGTACACATCACTAGGTCTACCTTAGTACTCTTGAACATGTCAAATACACGGTGTGATGTAAAATAATATGTAATGTGTCCAGCAATTTCATGACCTTCTGAATAATTTGGAATTAATGAGGGATCCAAAACAAAAATTTTAACATCTGGATTCTCTTTATTATGGCCACTCTCCTTCTTCAGTGCTAATTCCTCCTGTAGTTTAAGTTCATTGTAAAACAAATAATAACTGTAATTAATCTGAAATTTTTCGCCCTTATGCAATTTTCTTGAAAGCACTTTACTCCACCCGGAATTTGGATATATATCCATAGCTCTTTTGACACCATCAAGTATGTTAAATCTTTCATCGATCTCTAAGAGCTTGAATGAACTTAGTGTCTTCCATCCTTGTTCTATTGCTCTTCTTAAATAGACATCTTGCTTATTTGGCATTTCTTCTATATTACAAAAAATTTCTTGTATGTTTGTTATTATGTCACAAAACTTCTTCTGAAAGCTTAATGCCGAAGTTGATAAAAGACTTGTGGCAGAACTACTTGCTGACGTTGAAGCAGAGCTTGCTGATGAGCGTGACTTAATACTTGCTAACATTCTTGCTGCCAGTCGATGATCTGCCGCCGATAAAGAAACTTTTGCAGATTCTCTTCGCAAAATTGATATCAAACTTTCCGATGAAGTTGCCGTTGACGTTGATGTAGAGCATGCTGACAAAGTTAATGCAGATGTTGCAGTAGAGCTTGTTGACTGGGTTGCTACTGACCTTGATGGTGAGCTTGTTGTTATGCAACTAGTTGCATCATCCATTTTAAAAATTCTTTAAAAAGTGTGATTTATTTTATTATAAATTTCACAGTATTACAATAAAGACAAAACATTTGGTAATGTAGAGAACACAACCCTCTGTAATCTATGGAGAACACTAATATGTAGTCTGAATATTAGAAGTTAAAATGTTTTTGTTAAGCCTGATAACCCTTTGTTAAAATCATATATAAAAAGATTTACTAAAGATTTTTTTGTTTTCTTTGTTCAGTTCTTGTATATAAATTCTAATTATAGCTATTACTTATTTGCATTTAAAAAAAAAACACACAAAATTGGGTTTATAAAACATACTTTATTCATAAAGTAAAACTAGTATACCTACAACGATATAGATTTATCTTTCTGCTTAAGATAAAGATACAACTCACCGAACACAAAACTAACTAATCAAAATAGTTACAAGTACATGTTGTTGAATTGGCGGAAATCCTCATACGTTCTAGACATTCTCTTATCAATTCAGGGTCAGTGTATTCATCTTCATATAGAAACTGCAAACCACTATCATTTGAAGAACACTCTGCTTCATATTTTTTATGGTTATGTTTTTTGATTTTAGTTGTTTTTTGTATAAGGTCGAATAATGGCCCATTATCAAAAATATTTTCGCCTCCACCCGAGGCCCCAGCCAACTCATTATCAAACAATTGATGTTCGTCTTCTTCAGCCATTACAAAATTAGAAGTTCGTGCAGTTTTATCATCTGATGTTTCCATTTCTGTGGATTCTGCCCCTAATCCTACACGTCTTACAGCCTCATCCATTTTCTTCAAATAATGTTCTAAATCATCCTTCGAACTACCTTGGAAGGAATATGGTACTGCCATAGGAGGCTGCACGGGAGGTATATATTTATAAGGTTTTTCACCCTCTAATTGAAGAGGATATGTAGTATCTGAATCAAATGCACTAACATCTCCGCAAACAATAAATGGAACTATAACTCTATTTATTCCAGTAAGGGAGCTAAAGTCCTTATTAGAAATATCTAAATATGGTGTTAATAATTTTGGATCGAAACCTTCAGGAGGGCAGTATTGTTTGCAGACAACAAATGCTTCAATGCTAGAATTTCTGGAGCTACTAGGTTTAACTACATGAACCTCTTTAAACAAAGACAATAGCTGATTTGTAAGCAAATCATTATCTTTGCCTCTAAAAATTTTTGCCACAAATATTCCCATTGGTTTCAGAACATTACAAGTAATGTGTAATGCTCCCAATAATAATTGTGCTTGAATATAAATGTCCATACAATGAAGTCCAGTTACATCTGGAGCTCCATCACATACTACTAAGTCTGCTTGATCACCTTCAAAATGTCCTATAATTTCTTGAGCCGTGGAATATTTTGTAATATCTCCCTGGATCTGAATAACACCTGGTAATGGGGACATAGGCTGAAGATCTACAGCTACAATTTTAACATTTTCATTACTGTTGTATTCGGGTTCTTCTTGAGCTTCTAGTCTTTGATGTAATTCAAGTTCATTATAAAATAAACAGCATTTATCCTTAATAAAAATAGTTTCCCCCAAATACAATTTTCGTGAAAGTACTTGACTCCAGCTGCCAGGAGCTGCACACAAATCTACAGCTTTCGTAACTCCTTCAAAAATATTAAACTTTTCATCAATCTGCAAAAGTTTGAATGCACTTCTAGCCCTCCAACCTTGTTCTTTAGCTTTTCTATAATAAATATCTCGTTTATCTTTAGAGGTTTTGCCCATTTTAATATATTATTAATTAAATCGATACTATAAACAATATCACTAACATACCACAAGCGCAGAAGGTTTAGGTCCTCTGTGCCACAAGTAATTACTTATTACCGTTGAGTGAGCAACTTAAAAAACACAAAACACAACAGCAGAACTAACAGCTAACAGCTAACAGCTCTTCCCAAAATATATATAGAGAGCACAGGACCACAGAATACCTATAAGAATATAGAGGTTGTTCCTGTTCCTAAACTAAACCAACCATAAAAGAAAAAGATCTGTTGAACATGAACTATGAACCATCGAAACAGAACAAAAAAGAACTAGAATAGCCAAGGAATTTATATAAATTATATATATATATATATATATATATTTTATCTATGTATAAATTCCTTGAGAATAGCTCAACACAGAATAGATAATGAACAGAACAGAACAGGAACAGGAAATGATGACAACACCTCCCAGATTGACTCCTTTTTAAATTTATCATATATATAATACTACTATATCGCGGGTAGAGGCCCAAAAATTCCGAAAACAACACGGCGCCGACATACAATCTCTATCCTTATCGAGAGTACCTTAGTCAAATATGCGCATGCGCACGAATTTCGTGACATCCAATAAGCATGCAGCATAAATACTGCATCTCTGTCTACCGACTTCTTTTAAAAAAAGTTGAAAGTTGGGAAGTCTGTCAGCCTATAAACAGTGTGTCAGCTTCCGTAACCATGGAGATTGCGCATGCGCAAATCGAACAAAGGGTCTCTGGAACAGTATAGCACTATATCTTTTGTCCTTTAATGTTTTCGGAGAAACCGCTTATGGGCAACATAGGAAATACGCGATATAGTAGTATTATATATATGAAATTTATACACAAAATTATCTAGGCGGCGGTGGTACTTTAGGTTAAATAAAAGTTTCCTTTTGACTGTATTTGTAACATGTCTATGATTTGTAATGAGTAACTAAAAAAACTCCCTAAATTAATCTATGCTCCCTAGATTAGTGATTAATGGCGCACGCACAAGAGAGTTGTAATGAATTTCGAATTACCTCTAAATGTTTAAAAAACTTTATTAAACTTATATTAGCTTAATAATGAAGGATTTAAATGCAAAGATGTATAATTTAATCTAATGGCTAAATATTTAATTTATTACCTGTCAAGTTATTGTATTGGTTCCCTAGTGCCTGTGTCCATAAAAACTCCCGCCATGTGTCCAAATTCATTTCTGGGTTATCCGGACATTCTCGGAAAGTCTTCAGGTAAGAATTACAGATTTGTGAGGCGACTTCTAAAGCAACTGCATATTTCTCGGACAATATTTGACTTAACTACAGCAAATATTAAAGGCATAAGCACATTTAGTTCAGGCAGTTATCAAATTGATTTTAAAATGAAATAATGTAGGTTTATACAGTAAACAAGGAAAATATAAGTTATATTAAACCTGTAACATATTATATTACAGGTGTATCATAGTTAATTGTTAATAAAATTCCTTATTTTGTGTAACGGCGCAGCAGGTGCGCAATTATATTATATACTTGGGTATATATTAGATAATAGTAGGTAGGTGTATATATTATAATAAGTACCTCCTTAATAACAAACATACCCAGCGAGTTTATATGGGTTTACATAGACATATAATATAATGTCTATGGGTGTTTATCACATAATATATATTGTATAATACACTACCTATACATGGTTTATTATATGGGCACGACGCGAAGCGGAGCAAGCATAACGTTGCAAGTGCTTTAAAGGCACTTATAAACGTGTAGCATACGTTATTTTTTATTGTACCAGATTTTGGGCTGAATAAAGTTACAAATTAAAATAAAATCAATACAATTTTCGTCAAATTTAATACATTTATGTATACAAGGTAGGTTTTCAAGTAAATATACTTGTCAAAGTTTGTATGACAGTTCACTGAATTTAATTATCAGAATAATTTTACATTTAACATTTCCTTGAAATAATTTGCAATAGTTGAAAATTTATGTTAATAGTTTATTAACATAAATAAAGTAAATTTGTTATGTTATCTAACTTAACAAATAAATATTTGATGTAATTTGACAAATAAAATTTAGTTAATTGCAGTTGTTGCCTAGCGACCTTATCCACGCTTTTTAGAATTTTAAGTGAGATATGGATGCAAAAAAACCCTTCCGCCTTATTACCATATCTTATCGTTCACAAATTTAAAAAACACACCAGGATGAGAGCATACTTAGAACATACCAATAAGAGAACTTTTTCTGAAACCCGAAGTGTACGGTTCCAACCTATTACAGGGTGTCCGTTTTTCGAGTCCCACAGGTATATCTCGATACGAGATACTTTTCTTGCTATTTTAGGTATTTTATTTTATATTTAAGCTGATTCATAATCTGAGAAGAAATTTAGGCTACATCTGATAGTTTTGGAGATATATCGCTAAGAACCGTAAACATTTTTATTTTTGATTTTATTGTTTAAATTGAAAACTGTTAATACTAACAGTTCTAATAAACCAAACATTATTGAGACACTTCTTTCCCAATATGATATACTTTAGTCAACGACATTAAATATATGGCAGAGAAACAACTGCCAAATTTCTTTTTTCTTAAGCGCCGCCATATGGGATTTTTTGTAAAGAATTTGAAACAATTTTGTTTTTCTGAATACACTTGGTATTCTGTTTTATATTTTTCCTTACATTTGTGCCAAAATTCAAACAATTATAGGAACAAAAATAAAATCCAAAAATTATTAAGTTAGTACTTACTTTGGTCAGGTGTCTTTGTATCTCTTAAGATAAACGAGATACGAATGGTGGGACTTGAAAATCACGGACATCCTGTGATAAGTATAACAACAAATTGTAATATCCCTTTTCTAAGGATGTTTAAGTTCAACTGATTTTATTCTAAATTATTAAATTGTTGGCTCGGATATAAAGTTTTTGAAGAGATGGGTTGGCAACAGGCAACCAATTTTATAGGAAAGCTGGAGATGAGAGAATACCTGAGTATTAGGTGTTAATGTGCGAAAGATTAACATGTATGTTTGACTGCTACTGTTCCCTACTGGGCATAGGCCTACATGTATGCCGATAGTGTTAAGGTGCTTGTTGAGATGTCCGTGACCTGTCAACAGTCCTGTGACAAGCCTTATGCTGTTACGACTTAGTGCAAGTATTGATCGATCAAGGCCCTTCAATTAAGAGCCTGGCTTAATTGTCGCAACCCTCCCGTTCAACCATTCGTCCTCTGATCTTTTCTTGATCCAGTTTTCAATAGACCTTGTTACATAACTAGACGGAAGCCCGAGTACTGATTTGGGCCCTGTAAACTGTGTACTTGAGCCTCTTTTAGCCAGTGCATCGGCCTCCTCATTTCCTGTTACTTTGTGATGATCCAGTACCCACGTCAATTTTACTTGGTTGTTCTGTCCCCATTCAGCCAGACTCCTCCTATGTGTTCAGCAATATCTCCTTTTGAGATTTTGCTGAACACATGCAGAGATAGCAAACAGTTTCGCCTGAAAGACTGCGACATACTTTCCCAGGAAGAAGGATAATCTCGCCCTTGGGCGCCTCGGACTATTGCCCCAAAGCCCTGGTCTGTGTTGGACCCAGCCGTAAACCAGACGAGCCCAATTCGAGACCTGAGTATCAGAATTTTCGAGCCAGGCGTCCCTGTCCGGTATCTCTACACTTTTAGGTTTTTCTTGCCCTCCAAAATAATAATATATGTAATACATAGTATACGTACAAATATATGTAATACTTTGTGATTAAAATGAGGGTATGGATATATTATTAAACAATTTAAACAAATTGGGTATCTCCCTTTACCATGAAAAATGAGCATATCAAACCCTATTCATTAGCCGTTTTCTTTTACCTGTGATTTCGGAATCAGGATTACAAAATCTGTAATGCTATTTACGCATTTAAAAAATAAAGGAACATAATTGGCTTATATCAAATCATGATCCCGAAATCACAGGCAAAAGAAAACGGGAAAATGATGAAAGAAATTTAGCTGTTTTATTTCAAATAATAAGGAAGTTGGTGAAACACACCCTGTATTTTGTATTTATATTGATGCTATAATGGATTACAGATTAGGTACAAATTGTACAAAAACATACCTACCTAATGCCATTAAAGATAGTGTTAAGGCTGGTTTCATAAACTAAAGACTAAACATAAGGCTAAAGTTGCTGATTAATATATTTTAGATACTTACAATTGCCACAAGAGTATCAAAGGTATTTAAAGGTAAGTTTAACTAAGTGGTCTATATAGTTTTTTTATGAAATCTAGCCTAAGCGTACGGTTTTTATGAGGTACCTAATCAATCCCAATTATAAATGCTATCTACTAATATATACATACATACATACTTCAAATTACTTTTTACTGAACGTTGCCTAACCAAATATTTCATTTTGATAAATTAATTTTCCAACCAAACATTACATTTTATTGTGCCAAATGAATACACTCCCACTGCATGTATTTATAGTTGATTTTGTAATACTTTTTGTTTAAGCAATCTTTTACTATACCTAAGTAAAGTAAGTGCATAGGTACTTCCTATAATTCAATTTTATGTTATCATTAAATATGCATACCTATAATAATTCAAAAGTTTCATAGCTATTTCTTCAGAATGAACCAGTGAAGAAAATATGTGCTATGAGATGAGGTAGTATTATAATTTACTTAAAAATACTACTTTTTTGCGAGAATAGAACGGCAAATTTTCACTACAGACTAAGTACAGGCAGATATATCTACTGTGGGGCTAATTAACCCAAAATATTTTTAAATTGACTTACATAATAATGGATTACTTAAGTATATATTATTTATAACAGAATTATATTGTAATACGGATTATATATAGGTACAAATAATAAATCTACCAATTCTTACTATGAAACGTAAAATTGCTCAATTATATTTTAAATTTATTGTTTATATCAAAACTACTATTTTATTTTAGCCTACAAAATTTCCTACTCTATATAATAGATGACATTGGGTTATTTTAACACATATTTTCAAACAGTTGCTGGAACTATTCTTTATAAATCACTGCCAAAAACCAACGTAAAATAATCTATAAACAACTAATGACACATTTAAAATTTTTATTTTTGTATATTACATCTTAGAAATATAGAAAACATTTTTTGATTGTATAAAAAATCATAGAAAATTCACTATGCATGCATGGCAAAAATGCACTTTATACCTAGCAGTAAAGTAATGAAAACATATGCAAAAGCTATGTCAAAAATATTAAAAAGTAGTGTACAATGTGGCTGCAACCATTACAAATTATAATATAGTAGCACAGCATTGGATTTATTCTGTTAGAAAAACTGTTGAGAACTAAGTTGAAAACCTAAATAATATTTTACCTACATAGTTAATACATTATGTTAAAGACTCACTCACTCACTTACATTTTTTTACCAAAATAATTACCAATCCACATTGCAACACTACGGCTAAAATAAATAATTAACCAATAAGTTGGTAAAGTTTATGTACTCTTAATCCCCGAATAGCTTCTTTCCCAATTCCATCAGTCTGTGATTTCTACACACTCTCAAAGCTTCAGCCTTCTTCAGTACCTCTGTGACGCTTTCATTAGCATCCACTAAATGGCATAAGAAATCTTCATATGCTGATTTAAGATTTGGTGGCAAGGTACCAATTTTAACTTTCTTCAACAATTGTATAATTCCTTCCGCCCATCCACTTTCTATCGCAAACTCTGATATCCATGGTATCTGAGCGATAACGGCTGCTAAGGTCTGCATGCCCAAAAACCAGAGTTCCATGATTTCCGTCCAATGTTCTTTGTATGACATAGCAACAACAAGAGCAGTCGGATCATTTGACTCGTCAACAATATATGCATCCCAAAGGAACCGGATTGTGGCTTGAATGTAACGACATATTGAAAAGTCGTTTTTCTTTACCTTACTTGATAATTGTTTCAGTAACAGTAGCCCCAGAACAGCTAAATTTCCATGTAGAACCAGATTTTCTGGTATATCTTTGAGTTCTGGAAGGTTTTCAAAAATAAATTTAAGTAAATTATTAAACACTTGAGACTCCTCAACATATTTTGGTTCCAAAACTGTTATATTCATCAGTATATTGCAACAGCTTATCATAGCAACCCTAGAATCTTTCATATCCTCTAGTATTTCAGCTGTCAACTCAGGTTGGGGTTGATTCATAACTTTTAATCTCTCGGATCTAGGCACAGGAGGTCTCTTATAATGAACAGTGGCCCAATGAAACTCTAAAAATTCCAGAAAAACTTGATCCTCATTTTGCTTGAGAAGGATCTTCCTGGACTCATCTTCAACGGCCAAGTGGCACAAAGCTGGAAGCATAATCCTAAGGACATCAATGCTGCCAAGGGGGTCACGGTCAGATTCTGCAGCAGTACCTGCTTTTTCTGCAATTCTTCTTGATCTATAAGCATAAAATGTTTCATTGGCCATTTGTAACATGAAGGGTAACAACTGGTAAACCTGAGTGCGCATAGCAGTAGTCTCTTGGGACAACCATGCGGACAATACTCTAATTGTAGCACATACAAATAATTTGTCTTCACCGGTTGGTTTACTTTTTTCATTTGAAACTTTGATGAGTAAATTAATGATTGCTGTAAAAGCTCCTTTAAGCCCTGTATAGAGCGTTTGCCTTTCCTTTTGGTCTAAATCTAATTGATCCGTTGAAAGGTAATTAATGGATAATTCCAAAATCAAATAACACGCTGTGATTAAATTTTGATTTGGAGTTGTAGCTTTCAACGTTTTACCATCTAACTGCATGCGTACTTCTATCGCAGCTAGTTGTATTAGGAGCAAGAACATTTGTTTACCTTTTTCTTCATCAGAAAACAACCAATCTATTCCTAAAAGGTCCAACATGCTTGAAGCTAGCAGCAATGCAGGATTTCTCTGTGCTGCAACAATTTTACTTTGTAAAATGTCAGATAAACCTTTGTATATACTTTGTGGCCATGTTTCATTAGATGCTGATTCTGCTACTAGTTTTCTCGGACAGTTAAAGATAAGCGCATTAAGTACTTCACACACTTCAAATTTTCTCTTATCTTGATCAGTCTCAAAGTCAACAGCTATTTTGTTCAAGAGGGCATGGACAGCTTTAGGATCTTTTGCCTCCCAAGTCACAGTACTTTGTTTAGCGATTAACAGTGCCATAATGTTCAAAGCTTCGTCAGATTGAAAACTACCTTGAGAATAAATTTCACTCAACTTGTCAATAGCATTGGCATCAATAAGAGCCTTTTGACCAAGAGGGTAAGCAGCAATACCTTTAAGGCAATTGTAAGCCTCTCCGATAGCCATAAGGCTGTCATCATTTTCAGAATCATCAGCGGCTTTTACAATGTCAAGGAATACTGGTACAAAATCAATCATTTCCTTTTTCGTTGCTAATTCTTCTTCATTACAAAACACTGTAATGATTGATAATGCTACAGATTTGTAAATTGATGGAGGACAATCCACAGGAACATCGGAAGTTAAGAGCAGTTTTCTTAAAAAGTCAAAACCAATTGCTTCAAATATAGCTTTCTTCGCTGCTGGAGTAGCATGTTTACCTTTAACTAATTTCGTTACCATAAAAAGAGCAGCAAATTTTTCAGTATCGCTTGAAGAATTTTTTAATATGTTACAACATTTTTTTACTGCATCCGACACTTCTCCCGACATATTAACGAACTGACACCTAGGTATGTCACTAATTACTTATTAATGAACTTGTAACTTAACTACAGGAGGCCTGCAAAGAGACTGTGGCACGCTGCATTCAAACGTAAAGGTTATATTTAGTATCGGCCTCGCTGTTTCTATATTCGGCAATTTCTAACGTTTCGTATCACTTGGTTATTTTTAGATTTCAGTCACTGACTCTATAAATTTTGAACCGCGTGTGCAACTTCGTTTTAAATTTAAAAATAATGTCGGAGACATTTTTCTTTTCCCCCACACAGAACAGCGCATGCGTGCGTCAGAAACAGCTGATTTCTCACTGCTTTTCTGTCATAAATTTATTCCGCCACGGTTAAAATTATCTTACTTATTCTTTAAAATCATTCAACAAATAAATTATACTAAATAATTAATTATGGTTTACCTTTTTACACGCCTTAGCATCTGCCTTTCTAGTAGCTATAAGCGTGTTGTCCAAGTCGAAGAAAATGGCCAGTAATTCTGAATTTCTTCGTCCCAATTCCATGTTTCTCGTTGTAATAGGCATTTACTACTGTTCGGCTGCTGGAGCGCTGGATGGCTTGAACATGAACATGGCATGGAAATGATAGTTTGACGCTGAAAGGTTGAGTTTGCGTTCATGCCATTAAAAAATGCGTCACGCAGTAGAATTCCCAAATAAAACGTAGTTAGTATATTCTATAATCTTTGATGCTTTGATAAAAGACCCTTTGAATATTTAAATTCCTATCCACAAATATCGTAATGGTTTTATGGAATAGATTTTTTCTCATGAGTGGTAGGAATCGCGAGTTGCGAATAATGCATGAATAAAAAGTAATTTTTAAATTGAAAATTAGTTTTAATCATAAATCATATTCTAGTTGAGTGTATATACTGACTGTACATTATATATAGGTATGGCCTGTATAACCTGTATGGCCTGTATGGCCTGTACTTATACTTTTTTATACTTCGGTGGTTTATTTATTCCAGGGGCGTAAACCAAGGATTTTTAACTTACGGAGAGAAATTTAAATCCTCAACCCTCAGCTTAAATACAGTCCCTATTAATAGAATTACCTATATTTACAAAAACAATTTTATATGGAACCACCTATGTAAGTATAGGTACACCCTAAAAAATACTTTGTTTGAAATTTTATTTTATTTGTATGTTTTATAGGTACCTATAAGTTTATTTTATTGAGTCTATTATTTAGTTTTATTGTAGTTTTTTCGATATAGAAAAATGTGTATTTGTATATTTTTTATGTTGTAAATAAGAATTAAATATTATTCGTGCCTCGCATGGTTAAAAAAATTCTTATACCTAAATTCAAATACGTTTAACCTGCAAGCATAGGTACCCTAATATAGTATTATATATATATACTTATATATATGATAGGTATTGGTATTATGCATGTGTAAATCATATGTAAATCGTAAATGACATAAATGGTTCGTTTATGTAAATCATATATATAATATTACTATGGGTGCGTTTCGAATCGCGCATTATGCACATTTTGCTTCCTACGTTCGTTCCAATTCACGCATTCTGCACGTCGTAGCCAAGGATTGTTAACTGTTTACAGGATTGCTCGATCCCTATACTACAATGTAATCCATAATTGTGACGTCATCAAAGATCCAAAGATCTCGAACTTGTAGAAATAGGTACACTTATACTGTTATTACAAACTTTAATAAATAATAATATTAATAATCATTCAAATACGAAAATTCTTTTGCAAATGTGAAATATAATAAACACAAAATAGGTATATTTCGACAATTCGATTACATAGATCTTCTATGACGTCAGAAAGGCGGATGACAAAATTGAGCGATCGAGCAATCCTGTAAAAAGTTAACAATCCTTGGTCGAAGCATCCATAGCTCCTCCTACTTTTGGCTTCGTAGCACGCAGGAGCTGCATCTTGTACGAGGTGATGCGTTCATGCATTGCGTGCAACTTAACCTCATTTTTTCAACTTTCGAAGGGAAGGGAACTGATTCTGTGGTGTGGTGTTGCTAGTTTCAATCAATTCGTTTGCAAGAACAAGAATGCCCGAAATTTTGCTGGTTTCTCCATCACGAATTTAAATAAATTATAAATTATTCACAAAAGTAACTGTCAATGTGTCAAAAGCCGTTCCGAAATGCATGAGCGCATCACACGCAACTGCTAAACGGAACGCTTTTATGTGTCACTGCAGCAGATGCGTTTGATGTACGATTTGGAATGCACCCTGAATCGCGTATTTCCTATGTTAGCCCATAAGTGGCTTCTCCGAAAACATTAAAGGACAAAAGATGTAGTGCTATACTGTTCCAGAGACCCTTTGTTCGATTTGCGCATGCGCAGATTTTCTCGATATCCATGGTTACGAAAGCTGACACATTGTTTATAGGTTGACAGACTTTCCGATTTCAACTTTTTTTTAAAAGAAGTCGGTAGACAGAGATGCAGTATTTATGCTGCATGCTTATTGGATGTCGCGAAATTCGTGTGCATGTGCATATTTGACTAAGGTACTCTCGATAAGGATAGAGATTGTATGTCGGTGCCGTGCAAGAACCCTAAACAAAGAAGGACTGATCAATCAGTAACAGCCAATCACATTTGTTTATCACTTATGTGACGTCAGTGGATTCCCTCGATAAGGATAGAGATTGTATGTCGGTGCCGTGCAAGAACCCTAAACAAAGAAGGTCTGATCAATCAATAACAGCCAATCACATTTGTTTATCACTTATGTGACGTCAGTGGATTCAAGAACCCTAAACAAAGAAGGACTGATCAATCAGATCAGAGTAATAAATAAAGGGGAGACCGTTATTTACATTCTAAAGTGAAGCCTTGAGGTAAATGTATTTACAAACATCGGTCCCTGCAACGTCCTTGACATTGATGCCGAAGTTACTTTTTTATTTTTATAGCTAGGTACAGCCG
Organism: Pogonocherus hispidulus; assembly: GCA_963924545.1. Taxonomy (NCBI): domain Eukaryota; kingdom Metazoa; phylum Arthropoda; class Insecta; order Coleoptera; family Cerambycidae; genus Pogonocherus; species Pogonocherus hispidulus. The sequence continues at coordinate 11,645,711 of OZ004693.1, read as the reverse complement.
TCATCATTTTCATTGATTAACATGTAAAGATCTACCACATTCTTGACCTCAATCAATTTACAAATTAGTTACATTGTAATATGTTTAAGGCTACCCACTATTTTTTTGTGACTTGTGTTATAATTATAGGCTCTCCATATCCATCAATACATTATTGAAATTTCTAGCGATATTAAGCGCCGGAAGTGGCAACATTGCCTGGTATTAACCTAATATAGCAAGTAACGCCATTATTTTGAAATCAAAAATTGGTGAAGCCGAGTGTTTTATGTGTTCTTAAACTGTGTTTTTGAACTTAACTTTTGTATATAATTATGTATATTGTAAGCATTTCCGTGATATAGCTTGATACGCCACTACGCTGATACAATCAGGGACCGTCGTGTGTTCATTATGTATTGTTTGTTTATCAACATCCAGTAGGTTGAGGTTACATGTTTACATTATGCTTTGAAATAGGGAATGCGGTCTCCCCTTTATTTATTACTCTGATTCAATCAGTAACAGCCAATCACATTTGTTTATCACTTATGTGACGTCAGTGGATTCCCTTTAGCGGGAGATTTGAAATTTAAATATCCTCTTGTTTTAATTTGACAGCTTTAACCTTTTAACATAACCTATATATGTCACATTGTCATGTAGAATGTCTCGGTTGTCTTTGGAATGTCATCACTGTCATCAGTCATGTCATCATATCAAAGTATTTCTGTATCATATCATAGTAATCTGTGCACTGATTAACAAAACACAAGTTATCACAGTTGTCAAATCGACAACGATTTTTGCACAACGCACTTCAAATCGTAAGATATATATCGTAAAGCACATATATAAGTACTTTAGAATCACATTTTATTGCATTAATACAGTCTCTGAAATAATATTGGGTTGGATATTTTGACTTAAAATTTTTGAAATTGCAATTAGAGGCAAATTTGGCAAATTTGGCAATAGGGGATCCACTAACGTGTTACGAGAAATCTGTTGAAAATGACCTTCAAATTTTTATGAATGAATTGATCAGTCCTTCTTTGTTTAGGGTTCTTGAGTGGATTCCCTTTAGCGGGAGATTTGAAATTTAAATATCCTCTTTGTTTTAATTTGACAGCTTTAACCTTTTAACATAACCTATATATGTCACATTGTCATGTAGAATGTCTCGGTTGTCTTTGGATTGTCATCACTGTCATCAGTCATGTCATCATATCAAAGTATTTCTGTATCATATCATAGTAATCTGTGCACTGATTAACAAAACACAAGTTATCACAGTTGTCACATCGACAACGATTTTTGCACAACGCACTTCAAATCGTAAGATATATATCGTAAAGCACATATATAAGTACTTTAGAATCACATTTTATTGCATTAATACAGTCTCTGAAATAATATTGGGTTGGATATTTTGACTTAAAATTTTTGAAATTGCAATTAGAGGCAAATTTGGCAATAGGGGATCCACTGACGTGTTACGAGAATCTGTTGAAAATGACCTTCAAATTTTTATGAATGAATTGATCAGTCCTTCTTTATTTAGGATTCTTGGGTGCCGTGATGTTTTCGGAATTTTTGGGCCTCTACCCCATAGACATTTACCCGCGATATATTAGTATTATATATATGATGTAAATGCATGACCACAGACTTTATTTTTGTGGATATTACCCTTACAGATATGTGATTTATTCTGTGAATTTACTCTTATTGGCTCTTATGACAAAAAATTAAATATTTTCTTATTCTTATCTTTGGCTTATACGCGATTCATTTTAAGATCGTAGCGAGGCCACAGAGGCTGTAACCGGTACTAACCTATGGGCCATAGAAATTTGAAATTGTATTCATTTGTGAAGTTAAAACAGGTAAAAAGATTGTAAAACAATTTTTAAAATAGTAAATAGTTATATAAAGTTAAAACTCATTGCAAAATAGATTTTGTTAAGCTCTTTTTTACTTACACCTTAGAAAATTCATGTTTTAGGCCGTGGTTTTAGGATGAGTGTCGGCATACATACCTTTATGGAAATAGTCATTCTCAGAGGAAGGTAAAAAGCACACTCATATACTCTGCGTTCTTTAGCTTATTTATCCAGACTTGTCGACTTGTCATATATAACTATTTATCTATGGACTTGTCTCCTGTAACTCTTTAATGCCCAACTTAAGGCGAGTTCGGCTATGTCATCAAATGCCTCGGACGTCTATGACTGCGTTCGTTTATTGACTTTCAGCCGTCTGAGAAATCTCAAGAGCGTTCTTTTACTACCTTTCAGAGGGTTTAGAGGACCCTCTATTTCATCGAAGTTTTTAGATTGAGGACTCAGATATTTATGAAACATAACCTAAGCAACGTACATATGTACGTTGACCTAAGAAACATTTCATATTAATCCAAATTACTTACGAGTCTTTTAGGTACTTTATTATTAAATAGAATGAATATGAATTATGTTTTTAGTAAATTTATTGCATTAAAACTTCTTGTTACATTATTATAGTTGAATGTAATCTTTTACTTATTTTGAGATAAGTAATACCTATGTATTTTAAGATCAACAATTTTTGGAAGATATTTGCAACAAATATTATGATTTATGTAAAAACAACCTTGTAACACAAAGTGGGGAGACCAGCGGTACTGAGTTGGAAACAGAATTGTCATCTAATGAATATGTAGAAAATCCAGTATCTCAGCTTCGTCACAACTATCGTCTTCAAATAAGATTTCTTGAGCCACAAAAATGATTTTAGCAATAATATATTGTATCATGTATCATTTCGAAAATTTTCCAAAATGTAAATTAGGTTAAATCACAAACAACAACCAAAGAAATTAAATCGTACAGCGTTCGGTAGAACCTGCCTGCTCGATATACTCTAAAGTCACGTGATTGAAATCTGAATTGTCGGCACTCGCCTCCGTGAGGACAAAACCGAATTTAGCTTTAGTTTCTACGATAGCTCTAGACTTCCCGCGTTTGGAAAAGTATGAAACTGAGCTCGGGGTTTTTCTTTGTTCAAGAGGAACAATGAGATTCACAACAATAATGATTCATATCTAATCAGAGCAATTTACCAAATATAACAACGAATTTCAAAATTCACAATAGAAATACATACACAAAAGCAAAACTGAACGAATGGCCCACACTGAACTATATTTATAGTTCAGTGATGGCCCATAGGCCCATGCGTTGGTTGTGCGTACCGCCAGTAGTTGGCGTATTATTTAACAAAAATCCATTGTTTTATTCTATCGCGGCAAAAATCGATTTCTGCAGCAGGATCACGACCCTCGATACTCGATTGAAATACGTCATATTTACTCGATTATCGAAAAACTACATTCACGACTTTCGATAAATCGACTCTCTTCGATCAAAATCTTTCAACAGAGGGCGAGCTATCGAATGAGGTTAGGTTTACTTGTTTTGATGCTTTTAATGAGATAATGAGAGATTGGCTTTGGGTTTTAAAACGTATATACTTATATAATACTACAAAACTTGATTCTATAATTTGTGGTTTACGTTTCATTAGGTATATTGACTTTTAGTCATTTTATACACAACATATAGGTATATCAAATAATTGTAAGTAAAATATTGTTTTAAACAATAGAAACGCTGCTTTCTAAGAAGTCTATGAGAATTTCCCATTGCTTAGCTGGTATCATCCTTGTATTTTCGTTTTTTCTTTTCTTATATATGACTTTAGAGTAATAAATGGATACAACCAAACGCAAAACTCGCAAATTTCGCTGGATACAAAAAGTAAATTCGCATGTAAAATAAAAAAACACCACTTTGTCTCTGTCATTTGTCAAAATTTCATAAAGATGAAGCTAGTCACAATCGAATAAAGGATTTTCGATACGATCGAACGTCATGATAAATTTTCTCTAGTCGATTAATCGGATTATCGACTACATCGAATCGAGTGTCGTGATCCGCCTCCTGTTTTTATCTATGCTGTTATATATTTTATGGTAATCTCAATCTCTTTTAATCTGTGTTTATGGTATTCTGTGGGATTTACATCACATCGTAAATATTAGGTTTGTTCCTACACAGCAGTTTCTGATAGTTTGCAGCAATGGTTTAATGCGCAAGTGCGATTCATGCATCAGTTGGAAACTAATTTGAAATATTGTTGTTGGAACACAATCTATAGTTCACATAATATCCGGTAGAATCGCTAGAAGCGTTGTTTTATTCTGTTGATTTCGATTTTCGACGAGTTAACCTTAAAAATCCCAGGTAACAGATAATAAAATGTAATAGGTTTGAACATTTACTCTAATGTGTTATTTAGATTTCATGGATTTACAAAAATGATTAATTCTCAATTCGACACTCCGTACCAACAGTGTTGGAATTACAGCAAGTACCGCTCATGCAAGTCGGAGGTCGGGTAACCGCTGGTGGGGAGACACAGAATAACACCCCTTGTGCAGGCAGAGACAAATGAGGCGCAGTGGACACATATATTACACTTTTATTGATATATTTATAAAAATACCGGAAAGTTAGAACCCTGCATATTCCAAATCTGAAAAAAATGTGGCAAATAATTTCAGAATATATTGAGATTACTTTCGCTTGTAGTTTTAATATCACACATAATAAGAATAAACTTATAACACTTCAAACAATATTTAAATAATCGACTTTTTCTAAAAATTTAGGTTAGTTTAGTTAAGATTTGCCATTTTCATTTTATCCAATATCCACTACGCATGCGTCTGACTACTAGTTTCTAAATAATCTTCAAATCGATTTGACAGTCACCAAACTGTTTGAAACCAAGTCACTTTTTTGTTGGAACGGTAAAATATTACCACTAGTTTGAGAATGATTGGGCGCATTCAGGGAAACATAGCACTCCAGCGCTTTACCGCTTCACGTTCGCTGAATCGACATTTTTACAAGCTGAAAGTGACATCATTTTCAGTAATTCATATTTTGTAATTAATATTAATAATAATTAATATTATCCATAGATATTTTGTTCGTGAACCCATAGACGTAAACCTAAACTATATTAATTTTATCGCTTGATGGAACTATTCGGCAATCCAGCGGGAAATATATTTGCTTTACCGCTTTAATAAAGCGCTGCAGCTATTTGAATAAAGCGCTGAAGCGCTGCGGTTCCCTGAATGCGCCCAATGTGTTGGAACGGGTAAATATGTTCTGCGCAAACTCCTGACAGTTTGCTGATAATTTTAAATTAGCGCTGTTTGTAGGAACAAACCTATTCTGTGTTGTAATCTTATAGATATTCTGTGGTTGTAATGAAAAAAAAAAGTTGATTTAAATAAAAAGGTCAAATTGGTCCAATTTAACCATAAGTACGATTTTTAAATTAATTAAAAAAAATAATCTAAAATATTTTTCAAAAAATTTCCATCGCAGCATGTGTACATTATATTTTCCATGTCATTGGTGCGAGATAAGTATGTGGCCGATTAATGTTTTGTTTTACATTTTTACCAGTCATAACCTAAGAAATTAGGATCACTCCTATCGATTAAGCAGGGAAAAAAGTATTGAATCGGCGACAGTTTGGAATCAAATGTAAATTATTAGTTAAGACATGTACGAAAATAAAGAACATCATGGTGTTAAGCACAGAATGGTCTCAAGTTGAAGTAATTGACTTGGTTAATGATGGCTCAGGCCTTGGTTTTGGTATTGTTGGCGGTCGCAGCACAGGAGTTGTAATAAAATCTATCCTCCCTGGGGGTATTGCTGATAAAGACAGTCGGTTACAGAGCGGAGACCACATCTTGCAGATAGGGGATGTTTATTTGAAGGGCTTAGCTGCGGACCAAGTCGCAACAGTATTGAGACAAGCTGGACCGCAGGTGGTTAAAATTTTTATAATCTACACCAATATGTAAGATTTCACTTCAAATATGTTGCACTTTTTTGTTAGTCTAGTTGTTTTTGTACTTACTAGTTGGTGTTTAGATTGTCCAGCGTATCCTAGTAGAAATTCTTGCAGATTACAAACTTATTGTGGTAAAATAAAACTTATCTGAGAATAAGGCAAAGTTTTAAGTTTTTACTTATCAAGTGTGATATAGGTATAATGTAATATAACAATGTAATAATTTCAAATTAAATACCTATATAATAGATGGAATATAATGAATATTTAATACATACGATGTTCAGCATATTTGCACTTGGTGCATACTGGATATATTTCCATCCTTTATTATCAAGTTTAATAATACTGGCTTAGTATTTTTATTTAGAAAATATATAAATGTCACCTTTACTGCTTTTGTGTCTTAATTGTTTTGTTGTGTTACATGGTCTACTAATATCTACAAAAATTATTCGGATTTATTTTTTATTACCCTTATTTCTTCTGTATAGGCACTTACTAGGTATGTAGATATATAAATTATCTTTCATATTTTTATTTACTGTAGAGTACTTTGATTATTTGGCGAAAGAAGGCGAGTGCCACGGGTTAGTTATTGTGATACAATCGCTAGTTTTCTATAGAATATAAAAATAAGTATATTATCTCTGTCAATGACCAATGACTATAGGTATGCGGATGTCACCAATCACAAAATTACTTCATGAGTGATCCGTTTAACTCATTTAGGCTTAATTTCGAATGCTGAAGGCACATTCTTTCTGAGTATCTTCTTTCCTCGACCAGACTATATTTACTACTACTTGATCTTTTCATATTGACATTAGTTTTTGAATGCACACTCACATGAATTTTCCATTGATATCAATGAGGACTTGCTGGAGTAGAGTCACTGTTATTAATATTAATTTACTTATTTGAATGTCAGGACTACATACAGTTTCTTCACTATATTAAAATACCAAAGCTTATATCAAAATAAGATTTATGTTTTTTTCTATTACACAGTTTTGCATTGGGCATCACATTTTCTTCTAAGTTATAATGCTTTTTAAATTTTCTTAGCATGAATATTATCTTTACACAATTTGTTGTGAAGCAGTTGTCTCTTTTTATTATGTGTGTTTATTTTATTTGACATACTGAATCTGAAGTTATAAAAATTACGTTACAGGTGAGAATGGTTGTAGCACGTCCCATAGAACCCACTTCCACTGATTTTGACACTTTTGGTTGTTCTGCACCAATAGTTCCCACCAAAATACTAACTGATCCCGAAGAATTAGACAGACAGTTGCTGCAGAATGGTTATACAACATTTTGTAGTTATTCTGAAACTATAGAATGTGTAGAAAATGAACAGAGTGCAGAAAGTGTACAAGAGAACTCCGAAGTAGAAAAAATAAACGCAGTAAACTCAATAGATGTAAATGTAAACCAGAATGACAGCACTCCCAATGGTTTGTCTCCAGTGGGTTACAGACAGCTCATTGTAACTCCTGTAGATATAGAGTACATATCCGAAACAGAAACGGAGAGATACACTGTAACTTTGAACAAAGGGGATCAGGGTCTTGGTATAACAATTGCAGGATATATTTGCGAGAGGGAGGATTTATGTGGAATATTTGTAAAAAGTTTGAGTGAAGGTTCTGAGGCATATAAGTGTGAAAAAATCAATATAAATGATAGAATTATTGAAGTAGATGGGCAGTCACTTGGAGATTTAACTAACCATGAAGCTGTTGAGAAGCTGAAGCAAACTGGACCTGTTGTTAATATAACTTTTGAAAGGTACTTAAGTGGTCCCAAATTTGAACAGTTGCAAGAAGCCCTGGCAATTCAAGAGCAAGATCAAGTAGTAAGCCCTCCTTCACCATCTTTAACAACATTAAGCTGGATACCTATAGAAAATTTAGAGGTAAAAAGCAGTTGCCTATTCTTACATTGTGCTTCATATCCAGGAGTTTATTTATATGTGCCCCTTGGACTGTGGACCTTGCCCATTTATTTTGTTTGATGGCATGGAAATATTTTTAATATCTATTTTGGTTATTAATGCTTTCCCATTATCTTTTTATTATTGCCTCAGAAACTATTTACTTTAATAAAAGATAATTTATAAATAAATATGAATTCGATATAATTTTTTGAATTCTATAACTTGTCTGTTTCTTCAGAAAGAAAAACATTTCATCAAAAAGGTTTGTGTCTTTTTGTACATTTTTAAAAAAAATTGTTTGCACATTTTAAAAAGAGTTAAAGTTAGTGTCAAAAACATTATTATGTACTTTATCTAGGTGTTTCGGAAATATTTGACAATTTGTCGAAATTTTTACAGAATTTATACAGAAGAATTTATAACTGCTTTCATATTAGAGACTCATTTGTTCTATGGGATGTGGAAAAAACATTAAATCTTCTACAATTGAAATAAATGCAAAAATAATACCTATATGGTTTTATATTATATCACTTTTTTCTTGTTATATTTTTACAGCTTCAAATATCAGCTTTATTCAATTCAAATGAAAATGTTTTACTTCAAATTCTGTAATGTTAAATTCTCTTTAAGTATAGGTATTGTGGAGGATATTACTACTTTTTGAGGTATTTGAATTTTCTCAGATTTTCAATAATTTTTTGTATCAATTGCTATTGAATTGTAAAAAGTTTGTAACTGCTTTCATATGGGAAATTTTGATAAGTTCAAGTTTTTAGTAGCCATAACTAGAAAAATAATCTTAAAACATTTGAATTTAATTGCTTTTTTTAAAAAAAACTTATATGTGAATCTTTGGCACACATTTTTATTATAAGATTTAATTTAAATGATTTAGATCAAGTATTGTTTTATTCTCATAAATTTTAAACCTAACCTGTAGTAACAATAACAACCTGAGAGACAAACACTATGCACAATTGAACATAATGATAAATATGAGTTCCAAAAATTCACAAATAGAGGTATTTAAATAAAAAATCGTCAATAGTCGGTAAACTTTAATATGAATCTTCAAGTCATGGTATATAACTTGATGGCAATTTCAACGAAAAATCCTTAATAAGAAAAAACATCTCAAAAAGCAACTTCTTTAGAAATCCTGTGCCATTTCAACACCTGCAGCAACTAGGAGATATAGGGTCTAATATTGTACAACTTAAAATAGAAAAATACAGATTGTTTCAGTTCAACTAAAAAAATGTTGGTATCTGACTGTGTTAAACCATGACGCAAAATATTGAACTCTTGGTATATCATATTATTTTTGTAGTTATTATAAATGTTCTTATAAACCCTTGCAGTTGTCAAAATTTTAATAAAGTATCAAATAAGTATCTCCGAAATGGTTGGGTTTAAGTTTTTGGTATGCTACATGTTTTCTACTCAAAATTTTATGCTCTCCAAAAATTAATAATACACAGAGTGTAGCAACTGTGTAATTGATACTGAGTCTGGGACAAACAACATGGAATTAGTAAATATGTAACTTTTGAGAATTTTTTCAACACAAACTAGATATATTTTCTGTTAGATGTTGATAGAAACAGTAGATGCTTATATTATTCTGTTGTTGCTAAATAATCCCGTATCAAAATATGTTTAAACAAACTGGGCATTAATAATTGTAATATATTTCTTTCAGCCTGAAATAGAACCTGAGAGGCAATCGGTCACAAGTGTAAATAGTGAAATTTATGACCAAAATCACGATTCCAAAGAAATATTTATAGAAGAAAACTTTGAAGCAAATCCTGATGATGACCTTGAAACTGCAATAAAGCACAAGTGGGAGGACATAATAGGGTCGCAAGCTGATATAGTTGTCGCTAACTTGACAAAACTCAAGGGCCTGGGCATTAGTCTAGAGGGCACAGTAGAAGTCGAAGGTGGCGTTGAACTTCGACCGCACCATTATATCCGCTCCATACTTCCAGAAGGGCCTGTCGGTCAAAATGGAAAATTAAGTCCAGGCGATGAATTATTAGAGGTTAATGGTCAGAAATTGCTTGGCTGCAAACATGTCGAAGTAGTGAAAATTCTGAGAGAATTGCCTAATACCGTGCGACTTGTTTGCTCAAGAGAAAATAAGAATAATAGAGTAATAAATACATCACAAGATCGAGAAGCTTTTGAGGCCAGAAATATATTGGGAGGGAGTTTAAAAAATCTTCTCCCGCAGCCGGAACAAAGATTGATAAAAGCACTAAGCGATACTAGTCTTAACACATCTAGTACTGTAACAGGTAAGAGCGTAATGGACCTTTTAAGTTTAGGTTGGCTGTGAACTATTAGTGAAGTTTTATTAAAAAGAAATAACGCACTTTCGTAAATTCAGCACAGTTTTATGATGGATGACGTAACTGATGGATGTGATGAATATCCACTGGATATTCTGCACATGGATTCCATCAGAACAATTGACAGAGGATTAATTTACGAACTGAAGTTAGATTTAATGATAGATGGAGACATGCGCATAAACGTCCATTTCATGAATCTCTGTGAGTAAGAATTTTGTCTCCCCAACCAAAATATCCACTGGAATTTGTTTACCCTCCATTGAGACTAACAAATCTACTAAGTACTTTGTGCTTACTTTTATGCTTTTATCAAAATTACATCCCTTGAACCAAACAAGAAACAACATACTAAACTAACCTCAAAATTAATGACATGACAGTTCCCCTTCTTTTTTCCATCACAAAATTTGAAATCCATCATAACTATTTAATGATGGAAGTGATGGTTTTCTGATGGAACATCATACAATTTTGTGCTTAATTTACGAACAAGATTGATAACCCATCATAAAGCAATCGCTGAATTTACGAACGGCTTTTACTGTTTTGTGATTGAAATGATTCCATCTTTTTGAGAAATGATGCATTTACGAAAGCGTGTATAGTAACAAATTTATTCTATCAGATTTGTTTTTATATAAAGGGAGTAAGAAAGGTCAAAATCATCTAAAAATTTACTTCAAAATCAGTATCAATTGTAATCATTCACTTCACAGTCATAAAATATAAAGTAATTCATAGGAATATTTACAGCACTGATTTATTTTTAGTAACAGACGAACCAAGCTTACAGAAAGCAAAGTCCCGTTCCTTAGAAGTGACGAATGTTGCAATGTGGTCTGAAGACGTAGAATATGTAGAACTGCTCAAAGCCGACAGAGGCCTAGGCTTCTCCATTCTGGATTATCAGGACCCGTTAGATCCCAAATCGAGTGTTATAGTGGTAAGGAGTTTGGTACCACATGGTGCTGCCGAACAAAACGGTAAAATCACCCCTGGTGATCGTCTGATTAGTGTCAATGGCAAAATTATCAAAAATGCTACACTTGATCAGGCAGTTCAAGCTCTAAAGGGAACTCCACCTGGAACAGTAAAGTTGGGAATTTCAAAACCATTGCCTACTTCAAGGCATAGTGAGGCTGTAAGCGGTCAAACTGTAGGATCATAAAATTTCCTTACAGGAAATGTAGGTAAAAAATCAAAATTATGTATGAATGATTAGATATTGGATGTGTGCATTTAAGTTCTCTGAATAATTTTAAATGAAATGTGCAAACTTTTTCTCAAAAACAGAAACTTAACTACTTCCAACTGATTACTTGCTCTTAGCGCCGATTATACAAAGGCAGATTATGTTGAATAACTGGTGTAAATTTATTATTTCTGCTAGTTGATTGGTTTGGACTCAACTTGCAGTTCGTGTACACAGACGTGCAGATTCGCATTAGGTTGCATGAGCTCTACTTGCAATATCAGTGCACCAGAATTAATTTTGAATTCACATCTCATCTCATTAAATAATCCAGAAGCAGATGCATAATAAATGGGTTGTATTGCATCCACGATTATACGATTATGAGTCGGAACTGGTTACAAGACAAAGCTTCCATATTATTACAACGAACCTGAGTGCCATAAACCTGAACGAATCATATGCCGTGTTGAAACCCTTTATTTGCTAAGAAAGGGACCCATGTTCACTACTTCGATCTGGTTCACAGCAATGCACTGTGTTACTCAACTTTTGCAAAAAATGGGTAGTACCAAATGAGGTACAACGTATTTTAGTTAATATAATATAGAAGTACACTTTACTTAAAAAGAAACTAGTCATAGCACTGCTTATTAACAGGGGATCAGTATACAGGCTAGTAAGAATAGTACGAATGCACAACTGTGCTTCCTTTCCTTTTAAAAATTTGTATATCAATATATCACTACTAATATTGTACATACATGAATCAATGTCTACTTAAGACATTAACTGCTTCGCTATTTGAGAGGAAGTGTTGCATGTTTTGTATCAGAGGGGAGCTAAATTTTATGAATGGTTGTGATAGTTTATTGCTTAAGTTCTATAGTTAAAAGCTGCTTTACACTTGTGAATTTCTTCGTGAATTTATTCACGAAGGAGCTTCTTGAAAAAGTTTGACAAGTGTAATACAAAACTTTGATATCAAATAAATTCAAAGTCACCGTCACGAATTTCTTCACGGAAATAGAGCTTGTTCTAATTTTCGTGAAGTTCAGGAACACCAACTATACAAAAAATTGAAAGTAAGGTTATGTTATGGACATAACATCAGAGTAATAAATAAAGGGGAGACCGCATTCCCTATTTCAAAGCACAATGTAAACATGTAACCTCAACCTACTGGATGTTGATAAACAAACAATACATAATGAACACACGATGGTCCCTGATACAGTGGCGTATCAAGCTGTATCACGGAAATGCTTACAATATACATAATTATACTTTGATAAATTAGTGTCACATTCAGATTTTAGCCACACTGGTCTTATCTCAGGATCTTGGGGATTTTCTATAAACAAGGCTAGTACTAGTATTCAGATAAACATAACAATTTAACAAATACGACACGTTACACCCTTGCTGTAAGAACACCCATGGAAACAATGTCAAACTTACTTGTGAAAAGAAATAGCACTTATTTGGCCCTTTTCTTGAAATTTCTGGCATATTATACACCGCTTCAGCAGTTTTATTAAAAGTTAGGTTCAAAAACACAGTTTAAGAATACATAAAACACTCAGCTTGACCAATTTTGATTTCAAAATAATGGCGTCACTTAGGTTGTGTTAAGATACAAGTAGTTTATAAGTAGATATAAGTGTAGCTTTCACTCGACTTGGTCAAGTGGACTACAGAATACAATACAGAAAAGTAGAATTTATAAATATTTATTATAACACTTAACGCAAGAACACCACCCCATCTGCCTTCACCATCTAAACAAAATATAATTAAAATCGTTGAGAGAATTGATTTTTCTTCTCTCAACGCTAAAACCTAACCTGCTAACTCTTCGGTTGACCAATGCACCGCTCCCAGAGCACGGTCAATATTTTGACGTTTGGTTAACCTTTTTCAGGTGATGACAGTTCCAAAATTAAACAATTTTCAGGAATTTTTATTTAATGGAACGCTTAACCGGGATTTTGGTTAACCAAGTTTAATATCGGAACACAACCTAAGTTAATATTAAAGGGTTAAACATAACCCTTAAAATGTAGATTGAAAAGGTAGATTGGCAGCACTACTTCAAAGACCATCAAACAAAACAAAATCCACGCAATGTAAAGCACAGCTTGTTGGGAAGAACTTCATGAAGAAATACATAAATTAATTCATGAAGAAATTCACAAGTGTAAATAAGCGGCTATTAGTTCTATAGCTTTGCGCCAGATAGGGAAATTATATATCAAATAATTGCCATCACCAATGGCTGTCTGGCCTCTATAATTGATAAGAGCATTATATGATTAGCTGAATAGAATTGCAGAACAGATTCCGATTTCTACAAAAATATTCTTATTGAAGGCCAATATAATTTGTCTATCTGATGCGGTGAATCTGTAGCTGCTGCGAGCAGGCGTTTTATTAAGGAAAAGTTGCGAACTGTAGTACTTTTAACTAGTTGAAATGCAAATAAAATAATTGATTTTGTTGTATCATAAGTAGGAAAAATGATTTGGTGCAAAAGTAGGTATCTTATCTTTGCACAAAAATCTTGGAAGTGATTTTTCAGTGAGAAATGTGAGTTGAGAAGTATTAACATAGGTTGTATCACTATTTTTTCATTAGACACGAATGTCAATATATACCAATAAGGGTACTTTGGTGGATTTTAGCACAATCAACGCTGCCTTTCTAGTAGATACTTTGTAGGTCTATTAAAATTACTTTCAATATTCGATTTGTATGTAAGCTTTTTGGCACATTTTAAAATCGATAATAATTAACTAGTACATGATATTAGTAGTTTAGGTAATAGTCTTGACACAAAACATCTTCCTGTATGATTTATCAGCACTGTTTTGACATGGAATTAAACTATCACTACATTAAGCTGCAAGATAGTAATGATATTAAGTTATTTGAACAATTTTCTTATGGTCTGTCTAAAAAAAAGGTACATATAAGGCCAAATCCCTATTTTTGGAAATTGAAGTAAAGTAATCTATCGCCCTAGATCTCTAGATCAAGGCTGTCAAACTCAAAGGCTAACATCTGCCAAAATAAAATGGTTTTAGTTTAGGTGGGCCGCAAAAGAACTTAAATATTCATAGAAAATTACAGAAACAAAAGAGAACAAGGACAATTTAATGTTTTCTTCCTGACACTTAGCATCTCTTCTCTGCTACTATATTTTTTGCTTGGAAGAAATAAATTAAATAGCATTAAAGATACATTTTATTAGTTATTTAAAAAAAATCAAAGTGTTACGTTTTTTTTAGCTGGCAGTGTATTACTGGGGAGGGAGATTGGTGCGCCTGGGTGTAGCTTCATTACATACATGCGAAAATTGTGCAAAACGTGGTCATTATTATTATTGTGTAACTTTTCTTGGTTAAGCCGCAAATATATTCATTGTGGGTCACATGCGGCCCACGAGTTTGACACCATTGCTCAGTGTTCTAGAAGTGCGGAGAAACATTTTTCTTATTTAAAATTTTAATGAAGTGAATCATTTGTAAATTTTTTAAACATGAAACATGTCCGTGAATTGTACCTTTAACCGTGTAATATCTTCCACATTTTAAAGATAATATGCTATATCTATGCAGCATTTAAAATACTATACAGTACAATGTAGCCATTTGAGGATGGTAACGTAAATAAGAAATAGATACTCATTATTATATACATAAAAATACAAACGTTGAGGTTGCAATTTCTTAAAAATAATACACTATTTTAAGTGTTTTTAATTATTTTTAGTTTCCAATTTAGTGGGTTACCCACTTCTTTGTAAATTATTTATTTTAACACTGTTGAAATTAATTGTTTATTAGTTACTATATTAATTGAAATACTTTTCGTGTATATTAGTGGTTTTATATTCTTCGATTCAAGTTTTTAACAGCTACATTTCTTCACAATGGAAATTATTGAAAAAAAGTATTGTTTAATAGGTTTGTTCTATTGAAAAATTCTTTACCGCACTAGTGACATTTACTGTTCACTTCGTGGTGAAAAACTTTACACCAGCTGTAATTTGTTCACTCTATATAAATTTTTTTTAGTTATTGCAATAATTTCTATAGTTATAATAAATTTTTTATAGAATTTATAATTGAGCTATAAAATATATTTATCACACCTTTAATAATTTTTAAAATGGCATTCAATTGAAATGGACATTCAAACCACTAAATATATAAATTTCTACTGGAAATATCCATAGGAAAATAATGTAATTTTATTTTACTGAAATATTTCAATATTCCATTTGTGATGAATACATATTAGTACAATCTAATAGGTGATCAAAAAGTCTTTTCCTTAAGGGGTTCTTTGACTTAGAAAACGTATTTCATATATAGCTTCACAATTATCAACTGTTTGAAATTCCAATTAACTATTCCAAAATATGAATCCATGATAAATACTTTTTTTTTAAATCGGCATTGAAGAATGTCAAATTTATCGTTCAATTTGAAAAACGAGTAGTGAATAATTCACTGTTTTACGATTTTTCTCTTCACTGTTTCTCTTCACTATTAATTGCTATTATTATTGCATATACTTAGCAGAAATATTTTTTGTAAGTCTTTGAATTAAATCTTTTTCGAAAATGCAAAAATAAACCACTATTAAATTAACTATAAACACAGTTTGACTCTTCCCTAACAGTTTTAAAAATAAAAGTAGGTCGTTATTGGAATCTCAAAATAGCATATAAAAATTTTTCTAATTTAAAGCAGCTTGTAAACAAAAACTTTTTCATTGTCAATTATAACAAGTGATCAAAAAATAATTTTATAAATTTACATTGTGATCTCTAAAATTCATCATGGAAAGTGTCAAGGTTTTTATTTTTATATTTTTTATAGTTTAATGTTTAATATTGTTTAATAGTGTTTATTTCTGCATTTTATGTAATATTAATAATCACAATATATTTCTGCGAAGTTTAGGCAAGAACAACGATATTTCTGTTGGGATGTTATTTTCGTAATGGTTATTTTAAATGTCACGTCAAATTAAGTCACAGTTAATAGTAATTGTAAAGCTACAAATTAAATGCTTTATCAGTTCAAAACTGCCCATGATAAAACGAATATTTGATCATCTGTCACATAATTTGTACTTAAATACTGAGAATTAATTTTAAAATTCAGGTATTTGTTTATAAAAACTTTTATTTAAATAGGACCAGTGACTAAAAGCATACAATAAGTCAAGGAATTGATGGTTAGGAAATTTTGCTCATTAAAATAACTGTAACATATATACAAACAACTAAGATGTAATTTTTATATTTTTTGTGCCATTTTATTTGTGATCTTTTATTGCTGTATTATTAGTTAGTAGCTTCTAAGACTGATTTATTTTATAATAGCGCACATGTGTGTTACAAAAGCCTTTTTAAATGTTATTTTTAAATTGTTATTACATTATAAAGAAATATTGCTTCTTTTTCTAAACTGGGGAGGATTACATATAACAAAGCAACACAAATCTAATGCACCTTCATTACAATTGACACTGTACACATACTTTTCAGTTCCCCATCTTTATTATTATTGTTACCCCTCACCTGAGATACTTCTTAGAAAGTATCAAATGTCTCTATATATATCTTTGTTATCAAAAAATAGATTTGATTGCACAGAAGTATGTAGTGCTTCATTCGAATAATGCAAATGTTTGTCGAAAGTTTATTTGCTTGTTTTCTTCTCATATATAGTATAGTCGGTGTACCATACTATATTTAAGTGTGATACTAATCAATCAATACTAAGCAACTGCTATTACACATTGCAAATTCGAAACTAAGGTATTATTTATTAAATTGACCAAGAATCACATTGAATTCTAGATTTCTAATCAAATAACATTTTACCTTTAGTGTTGCATTAATGAGATATGGCCTTAAATCTGGCTTTAATTTTAATTTTTTAAGGAATGTTTTAAAATAGATATATCCGTGATCTCAGATGTGTAGAATAGACAAAAAGGTGCTTTGAATTATTTTACAATGTAAGCCTGGCCAGTTAGGTGGACAAAATATAATTTTGGATACCTACTTGCATCTTGTTCGTTAATTCTATCATTAGCCGTTTTCTTTTTTACTATATTACGGAGTAGTATAAGCAGTTTTAAGGTAACAGTGAGTTTTAAACTGTCTTAGTTACTGTAAATGTGACTAACTATTAAAACTGTTTGGATTACCTACCTTAGACAGCATATGAAAAGAAAACGATTATCAACTTTTTATACAGAGTGTCCCATTGAAAACTATCGGGTCATTCTTATTTTTCTTGCCTTCTCCAAGCTTTGAAAAAAATTGAACTCTAGTCTCGTGGCTTTTAGATCATCTAATACTTGCCAGGTCAAGGTTATTGTTTGTGTACCTATTATATATTTATTTTGTTTTCACTGTACTTTTGTATTACTTAAATAAAGGTTATTTAGAATGACCGTTAAATGCTGGTTGTTTTTTTTTTATCTTTGTGTTGAGAAGAGAAATAAAACACAATTATAAAATTATTTATATAATAAATAAATAAATAAATCAATAAATACATGCTACTTATATTCTACTTGTGTAAATATGTGGTGATACAACAACATGCTGTTATTAATTTGTGTTCTTGGCAACTGTTTGCATGAAGAAAGCTGCAGTCCGCAAATCGGCACTGGAATGGCAGACGATCTGAAAAATAGTAGTAAAATAGTTTTAGATTGGTTATTTTACAAAACTTTTCAGTAACTGGTTCAAATCCAATATTTAATAGCAACATATACAGTCTCAGTTCGTATATGGGGACCAAGTCAGGAGTTTTCGTTCAAGGCAAAAAGACAGCAGTGTCGCGATCGAGTGACGCAATAGATACAGTGGAGCAGATGAAACATATACCATCATGTAGAGCATGTTTTCGTACATATATCTTGTGTACGACTTTTTTTAGTAAGGCAATTTTTTTAAATGGCCTTAGATTGCGTTATCACAATTCGAAAACATGTGTTTCTGAGCACATACATCGCCATTAAAAAAAAACCGGCTAGACTTACCGCCCTGAAATTTGAACCACTTATGCACAAAACTTAAGCCCTTCGAATGTTATAAACCTTTTTTTGGTAGTACACCTATATATTACCAAAAAAATCACGTAAAGTTAAAACTTCTAAAATTATACCTACATGATAAACTTTAATATGCGGTTAGCTATGTGAAATATGCAAAATTAGTACCTATATATATGCAGCGAATGAAATGTATCCTAGATATTGAAAAAGTTTTTTAAAAAGTTTAGGTTGATATCTGTAAACATTTTCGAATTATCTGATTTTTAAAAAGCACTCGCATTTTTGTCAGGGTGAAGTATTACGGGGCGCTCAGGCTTATAACGCGAATACTGGTGCCTCTATTAATATCTACCCCTAGAAAGAAGCGAGTTAGACCAGCGATTTTACTCCACTAGGCGGCATGGAGAGTAGTGGGGAGTGTTCAGTTATAATAGCGTACTCGCGCGCCTCATTTGATGGGTGATCAGCACGCTTATAATTATGTTTCATATATGGTGTTATCATTTCCAATGTCTCCGATTGTTGCAAGGATTGCGTGCAAGATTTATGAATTTTTATACACAATATTAAAAGCAAACATTTTGATAATGTTGAAGTATGAAAGTGAATTCACTTAGAATGTGAGCCCCAGTCTCATCTGTATCATCACATCCCTGACATACCGGCTTTCTGCTAATCTCAAATTATTAGAGATGCTTCTTGAGATGGCAGTGCCCTGTTATGAGCCTAGTCCAAGGATTTTTAACATATAAGTTAAAAATCCTTGAGCCTAGTCATGGGCTTATTAATGTTAGGTACTTGTTTATTTATTAAATTTATACAAATTTCTGTATCAAATTCAAGGAATTCCATAATATCTTAATCCTAACTTTAATTAGAAAACAATATACACTTTTAAAAATCAGCAGTTAGGTTATTTATTACTTTATTAAAAGACTTGAGAGGTGAGGTAATGTAACTCAACATCTAGATTCTAGGTTATGCTACTGTTACTGTAGGTACATCAGAATAATTTATTACTCTGATGTAGGTACATGGTTTACTCTTCCCCCAAGTCAGGGACCAGTTAGGAATTGATAACATTTAATGCTCATAGTGGATAAAAACATATTCTGTGTTAAAAACTTCCGGAAACATGCTTGTGACTCCTTGTGTCAATAAATCTCAGTGGAGCACCCAGGGGAGGGGCCAAGAGGGCATGACCCCCTCCAAGATATTTAAAACACTGATAAGACTGATTGCCAAGAACGCCTTTGAAATGTCTCCAACAATAAACATTATGTACTGATACGGAAATAATATTTAATTGAAAGATAAAATGTACAGTCTTAAAATATTATAATGGAACATCAATAAGTCTCTTTTGAAAAATGTTTTTTTTTATATTTTAATAATTATGTAAGTAAATAGGTATACTTACACAATATGATAAAGTGTACAAAAAGAAAATAATTTATCGAGTGATAATTTAGTAATCGAGTTAAACAATTAATTTTCCGCTCCCAGACCGCACTCCTATAATATAGGCACATGAAAAAAAAAAAAACACTATGGGCGATGCATTTTTTATCTCCTCACCCATTGTTGTCTTGAACGGAGGACCGGTGTTTCACTGCTCGCTGTCTGATTTGGTGTTTATTATATAAATCCCCAATTATATCTAATTATCTGAAGGATTTCCCTCCGCATGATTTTTTTCTGGGTGCGACGTTGATAAATCTTATAACAGGTAGATATTTTTCTTATTAACTGCAAAGTTTGTCAGTTTGTTGTATTTCTGTGATTTGTACGACTCATTTTAAAATTAGGTACTTATGTAGGGACTACTTACTGATTGTACATAAGTCCAGTATTTTAGTACCTATACTTACTATTCCTTAATGGAGTTGTTATTGTATTTGAGTATTCATATTCATACTTACCATATGGGTTATTTGGATTATGACAGCAACAAGAATCGTGGAATAATTTGTCGCTGCAATAACCGTACACCGAGGAGTCGCATAACGGACATTTCCGCCTAAAAAAGTTGGCAAACGAAGGCGAACTAGAAATTCCCGCCGTATTGTCGTAGGTAGGCGCTTCTATTCCATTTCCATACAGTGACAACACGTTCTTTATGAAGTTATTAGCTGAAATAAATACATGGGTAAATGACATGTGATTGATGCTAAGTATGTTGTTGCAAACCGCTGTAGGTAGGTATTTATTTCACTTTTACTTTTGCATAAGCATATTAAAAAAGTTCCCATTTTATATCATTATTACACCTTGAAAAAGCTTGAACTATTTCCAAGTAGACTCTTTCTAACTTTAGACTCTATATTTTCTACATAATTTCAATTCATTGGCGAAATGAAACAAGTCACAATGTGCCTTGAGCATGAATGTGTCAACTTTCGTATGATTGGCTAGGTATATGATCCCCCACGATTTCTGACGTAGTCAGTAAAATAAGGAGATAGAAACTATATCCATTAAAATAAAAATATAAAATAGAATACTAAAAAACCCATGGAACAGCAAATGCATTACGAAAAAACATTACCTATTTCACATTTCACAAATTTGACTACTAAAGTACATTATCATAAAAGTTTAGTCCAGTATCTACTGCAACATGAGATCATTCTTTTTCTACCCTTAGATGAGGGATGAGAGTTAAAATCCATTTATACATATACAGGGTGTTTCATAATATATGCGCAGGACTTCAGGATGTTATAGCTCGTCCAAAAATATGAAAAAAAGTTTCTATTAACTTACCCTCTAAAATGCACCATTTTAGAGATACAGGATTTCGTGTTGAAGTTGAAAAAAAAATTTCGTTTTTTGCGAATATCTCCGGAACCGTTTATAGCACAGAAAACAGATTTTGTAAGCATTTTCTACTCGTAATAAACTATGTTTTGTGCGGAAAATTTTTTTTTTAAAGTCATAATTGGTGAACGTTTTGAAGGGGTAGTGGGTGTTTTTTCTCCCCAACTTCTACGCTAGTGGAAAAAGTACGATTTTGAGACGCTCATTTGAACCGCCAATGTTTTCTACACAAAACAGCTACTCTTGGTCATAAGCTCTAAAGTCGATTGTTTTCGAGAAAAATCAACTTTTATGTTGAAAAACATGGTCAATTTTTTGAAAACATGGTCAATTTTACCTTTATGATTTGGGGAATTTTGAAAAGTCAACTTTTGTATCATTTTTTCATTTTTTTTTTTTGCAATTATGAAGTTAACGTTTGGTTTCGTTACTTGTTCTAACGTTTAAATAAATTTTGTTTAATTAGTAAGAAAAAAATTTTATTTAAAAAAATTGACCATGTTTTTCAACATAAAAGTTGATTTTTCTCGAAAACGATCGACTTTAGAGCTTATGACCAGGAGTACCTTTTTTGTGTAGAAAACATTGGCGGTTCAAATGGGCGTCTCAAAATCGTACTTTTTCCAGTAGCGTAGAAGTTGGGGAGAAAAAACACACACTACCCCTTCAAAACCTTCACCAATTATGACTTTAAAAAAAAAATTTTCCGCACAAAACATAGTTTATTATGAGTAGAAAATGCTTACAAAATCTGTTTTCTGTGCTATAAACGGTTCCGGAGATATTAGCAAAAAACGAAGTTTTTTTTCAACATCAACACCCTGTATCTCTAAAATGGTGCATTTTAGAGGGTAAGTTAATAGAAACTTTTTTTCATATTTTTGGACGAGCTATAACATCCTGAAGTCCTGCGCCTATATTATGAAACACCCTGTATATGAAACATAGACCGAATTGGCGCTAAACCAACCTGGTCTATTTGATATTCAGAAGCATTCTTATTCAAATATACCGTTGCTTCTACCCGCTACACCACTTAATTATCAATTTTCACACTCCGCAAACCCACCAAAGCTTTGGTCTGGGTACGCCCATGACTGTCCTTTAGAATGTCTTCATTAAAAAAATGGTTTCAGCCATGGTTTACTAAAATTTGTGTAATATAATATATATTTTATTTATACTAATGCCTCTAACTCACGCATCCAACAATAGAATGGTTATATAGGTAACACTTGATATTGATAGAGCCTAATAATAATAATAATAATAATAATAATATCATATTGATTAACATAGATAGTTATAGGTACTTACTGGAGAGGGTGTATCCCACATACACCAAAACAAGAAGTACAGCACCCAGGAACTTCATTTTCTATGTGGGTTCAATCTTGGCAAATGTTAAGGTAAAACTGACTTAATAATATATTTAAAATCCAAAGAGGTATTCAAGTCTAACTGTACCTGCCATCTTTCATGGGCGTTTTATTACAGTTTTTTAACAAACTGGTGACCACAAGCGATGTTCTTCGCCATTCTACAATAGTGCATTTTAAAGAGGTAACTGTACTTTCTGATTGATTTAGTTCTTTAGCTTTGGGTGTTTTGGGAAACAAGAAAAAGAAGAAAAGATGGCAATTTATTTCAGAGGTTACTTCAGGTGATGGTCAAGGTACCTGCTTTTACTAAATAAAACGTATACACAGTGTGTTTGTTGGTTGCGGCCTCTAATTTTAAATAAAGGTACATATCAATATTATTTTTTATTTGGATACATAATTCTTTACTTTGGAAAAATAATATCTTCATTTCTGAACTTGATTTAATAACAGCTTTTTCTAAAGTACTGTTCTTGGCATTTTTTTAAATGGTATAGTAAATTTAAATGGTGAAATATTTAATTATGTGTAGGAATGTATACTATACTGAAAGTGCCTTACTTTGATAAGATATACCTACTTTTTAGTACTTAAAAAATAGGTGCCTCCCTAAGTAAGGCGATCTATAGTAAATCCACAGTTACATTTAATGTACCTATAAGCTTTCACGGTTAATGCCAGATGAATTATTTAGATGCTACAGTCTGTTCTTCTGTGGTCGATGTTGAATCGCCTACGTTTCACCATTCTTAACAGATGCCACCTTCAGTCTTTAGCCGCCGATCAAGATACGAGAAATATATAGTAGTAGGTATATAGGAATATGCAAAACAATAAGGCTCATTTTTGTTTTGCCTAGGTATTCCTCTCAATCGTATTCTTGTCCACTTAATTATGAAATCCACCGATGGTAACAGTATACAAATACCTCGTCGAATTTGTCTTATTTAATAATAAGTAGTAAAGTTTCAGGCTGAAATATATATTTTGTTGTATTCTCGATTTGTATTTGACTCAGATTCTCAATGGTCGACGGTCAAATTTCTTTACGGTTCTCAACACTGATGTAGTTTTCCACATAACACCAAAACACTATACTGCACTCGACGCGCGTTTCGCGACCAAGTTGGCATAACCTGGAGATAATTAAATTTAAACCAATGCTAACACTTTGTTCTATTTCCACCTAAACTATTGTTACAGTTCATTGAACCGTTACGACGGCTCGGTGAACCGTCGCGACGGAGCAGTGAACCGTGATTTGCTAACCAATAAAGGGGCTGTATGGCATTGGCCCTCTGTCACTATTCATACTATTTTTACACTTTGCAATTTCTAAACTCTCAAACGCATCCAGCTGTTTGGAATTTGTTAGTCCTATAATTAGTCTTAAACTGCTATATCTATCTTATGGTTGTTCTCAAACGCATGTTGGGCGACACTAGACTTTTCTGTTCTACTGTTCAATGTAGTTTGAATTGACCTTCTAGTATATTAAACATACTTTTGATTGCCGTCTTTACAGCTAATGCTACAGCTAATTAGCTGTAAAGACTGTAGTGTATTCTTGAAAGGGTTTGGAACTTTTGGTATGAAGACAACACTGACGTAGTTTTCCACAGAACACCGAAACACTATACTTCACTTAACGCACGTTTCTCCAACGAAGTTGGCATCACCTGGATATGATTAAAATATGTTTAATCATCTCCAGATGATACCAACTTGGTTGCCGAAACGCGCGTCGAGTGCAGTATAGTGTTTTGGTGTTCTGTAGAAAACTACGTCAGTGTTGTAGTAAGTTATATTCATTACATACATACAGCTTTACCACAATTGTAATCAATTTTTATTTCCTGATCGCTAATAAGAATAGTGACTGATTCATTTATTGATTTATTATCGAGAATAATAATAATAAAATAGTTCTGTGGATACGGAACTGCCCCTTTCTCACGGCGTGTGAAAATACAAGAGGTGATAATATGTGCAAAATCGTAGTGACAGTTCGTTATTAGCAGTGGCGTGCCGAACTTTTCAAAGCGGGTCAGCTTTCTTGGGAGCGCAAATCGTAATGATGCAGAGATTACGCTAATAATAAATACTAAGAATCTCTTGCTTTTTCTTTAAATTTGAAATAATAAAATATTAAATAAGTAAATGTTGAAACTTGAAATATGTTAGGAGCAGGAATAGACAGGGACAGAGGGGCTCGCGGCCCCTCTAGCTCGCTCCTGGGCACGCCACTGCTTATCTTATCAGAAGAAATTACAAAAATAAAACAAAGATTTTGTAACAACAAAGACACTTTATTTTAAATATACATTCATAGCATTTTTAATACTGAGGTGCCATCCAACAATATTATCAACATATTATATAGCTTTGCTACGTGATAAGATAATTTCCAAAAATATATACAATCTGACTTAGTACAATAATTATGAAAGCGCTTCCGCTGGCTATTTTATAGCTTGAATTCTTGAATTTTTCTTTCCCTGAAAAAGAACAATACCTACATTAAAATACTAGTATGAAAATGTACCTACTTATTATATAGAAGTACCTAATATTCCTTCCCGACGTAAGCCAAATGGGTGTGTCTCACAATTTAGTGTTTCGGTGGCTTAACCGAGAAATCATGATTATAGGAATTCGATGGGATTCGAATCCCTATTTAAATTTCTTATGTACGACCGGGCGATAATAGATATACATTGTGTATACAGGGTTATTCACGCAAAGCGGGTATTAGACGTTTTTAATTCTGATTTTTTTATGGGTGAGGTTTTCCATTATTTCCGATTCAATGAAAATATTTTCCGGTTTGCATCACTTCCGGTTATACCGGAAGTGGACCACAACTTCGTTATTTCAAACGGAACACCCTGTATATTATTGCAATTTTGAACTCTATGTGATATTCTAAACACATTTCATATAAGATGTCCTATACCCATCTTCAACTGTTTTTGAAATATTGACAGGTGAATATTGACATTTTACAACTTTGACACCCTGTAAAATCTAAATGGTTAGAGATCAAGCAAAACGGTTTGCACATTCCTATCTTAATTTTTCAAAAGGTATCGTTTGATACTAATTTCAGATTTAACCAAGAGATTAAATTTAATCGAAATTTTTTTATTTCTGGATAAATATGAAATTAGTATCAAACGATAACTTTTGAAAAGTTAAGATAGGAATGTGCAAACCGTTTTGCTTGATCTTTAACCGTTTAGATTTTACAGGGTGTCAAAGTTGCAAAATGTCAATATTCACCTGTCAATATTTCAAAAACAGTTGAAGATAGGTATAGGGCATCCTACATGAAATGTGTTTAGAATATCACGTAGAGTTCAAAATTGCAATAATATACAGGGTGTTCCGTTTGAAATAACGAAGTTGTGGTCTACTTCCGGAATAACCGGAAATTATGCAAACCCGAAAATATTTTCATTGAATCGGAAATAATCGAAAACCTCCCCCATAAAAAAATCAGATTTCTATCGTTAACAGAACCCTAAAAACGTCTAATACCCGCTTTGCGTGAATAACCCGATATGTCTCTGATTGTATCAATCTATTTACCGGGCGTAAAGCGCGCCCGCTAAATAGATTAGGTAAATTTTCATTTTGTTGAATTCACAATGAATAGAATAGAATATAGACATTTACTCTATTGAGAAAGGCCTAATTAGCCGAAATGGTAGTATATACCTAGAGTGTTTCTTGAAATTTCTTGAAACATGAGATCTGCGTTTTTTTTTTTTTCAAAACAATTATAAAAGTATACACGATATTTAACAAATTATAAAAGTAAATTATAAATTTTATCAAGTAGAGAGAATACTCGATCTAACCTACGACTTACTTCATATACTCGTATGAACAAATATCCTATACATATAAGGAAATATGTCCAGATATGCTAAATTCAAACAGACATAATACACAAACATGAAAATGAAAAAATTAACCCTTATAATTGCAAAAACTTGTAATGAAGATATTACTATTACTTATTTTAAATAACACATTTTCTAACTTACTTAAACTACACGTATTTATATATCGCACAAGTGACTAACACTATTAAGGTTAAGCTACATTGTGTGTAAGGGATTTGTAAATTATATTAGTTCTTGCTGTATCTATATGAAATGTAAGATTTTGTCCCGAATGTAGTCTTGCGGTAGGTATTCTACAATTCAACTCGGCCAAAATGATTTACTAGGTAACCATCACCAAAATATTTGGCATAAAACAACCACATTCTTTTTAATCACCGTTGATAACAGAATGCGCAATTGGTCTGTTGGCCATGAATTAGACATGTAACTAATCAACATTTGTTGGAAATTGCGATTGCAGTTGCATGTATTAGTGTAAAGTGTTTTCTGTAATTGGGTTGTTTCGTAACTGAAGGTAATTTTCTATTGTACGGGTTGTATGTTCAATCAATGATTCAATAGACTCAAATAACACAATTTATTTTTTTATTAAATTAAATATATGGTTTCATGATTTAAAAAATGATTCATTATACGGGGTGCATCAATCTCAATGCTACGACTCCCAGGAGCAAAGAGATCATATCTTTTTTTTTTCGAAAATTGATGTAAGTAAGTTATGTGTAGGGCAATGGAAGGTTCTAAAAATATTTTCAGATATATAAGGTATTCCAAAAAGGCGTGACATATAAAAGTGGTTTTCTTAACAACAGTATATAAAGCATTTGAAGAAGATGCCGAAAACAACTACTCCACGGCCAATGTGCCAGCCAAAGAGGGCACTACAGTGTACTTCTCACCACTACTAACATTGTATATAGCATTGTGTATAGCTTGTTATATAGCATAGCATTGTACACATTATTTAATTTATTCAGAAATAAATTAGTTTAAAAAATGGGTGCTTTATCCATAATAATAAGAGGTTTCCAAAAAAGCATATACCATAAGAGTCAGAATGAGACAAATACCTGTATATAGTCACGCAGTATTTAGGTTTCAGTTATTTTAACTTTTAAGGCCGATCCCCACATAGCAGCGCCGCAGCAGCGCGGCGCGGCGGTCCTTGAGCGCTGAGCAGCGCCGCGCCGTTTATGTGGGAACTGTTCCATTTAATTACATGAATATTTTTTGGAGCAGCATTTGCAGCGCCGCTACGCGCTGCTGCGGCGCTGCTATGTGGGAATCGGCCTTTAAACATTCGCATATATGCTTACTTATGCTGGAAATACTTAAAAAGGTTAGTGCTTGACTTATGTCCCCTTATTTGATGTTTTGGCCGTAACCGTGAGGGTATCAATAGGACCTATTATTAAGAATCAATAACGTGATAAACAATTGATAAAACTTTAACAATTTTTTTTATCGGGTATCGTTTTTTAGATACAGACCAAGCTTGTGGTTTTTTTAATACAACGCCCTGTATATTTCTGGTAATTTTGAAAGGCCTTTGCCTTTTAGTGCGATTTTTGTTCAGATCAGTCAACCGGACAACATGGGCCTCGTTTATCGTACGAAGTGGTAATTTCCCCCCTAGATTCTGAAAATTAGTTGAAATGGAAAACCAAGACATTATATCCAGTGTTACCTACATTCTTGCAGCTAAAATACAAAATTTAAATTTCCTATTTTCCTAGTTGCCCTTAAATTTATGACTGCAATATTTTTTAACTTGTTTTATTTATGGTACTTTTTGTAGGTACCAGTTATGTATTTATTTGCGATATTGCCGAAGTTATGTCTGAGTACTAACTCAGAATTTACATTTATTTTGTTCATATTTTATTGTATATTTTTTAAATTTAAAAATCTGTACTTTTTTGCCCCCGCCAAAACAAATTGTCGAACGACACCCATGCCCGACAGCCAACTGGTCTGTGATCCAGACTATGGATAAGCCAAACTCTAAATAGTTACTATATTATTTATAATGATGATCATGAATTTTTAAAGAATTTATGGATTTTGTCGCCAAACTCTATATCTAGTCTACTAAAATTTGTTCAGTGTGTTGATAGTTTCTGTCAACGTCAACATAGATATGTAGATTCACTATGTGTTATTAAAGGATGAAATCACTGTAGGCCCCAAAATCCGCTAATATAGGTAATTCTAGAAAATAATATGCTGCCTTCTGTTCCACACAAAGCAGAACTGGTAGAAGTTAAAAATATAAACAAAGAAATTTATGAACTTGTTAAGCTTAAGGAATTTAATGTTTTAATAATAACTTTCAATAACTTTTCATAGCAGTAATTTTTCGATTTCGATTTGCTTTTCAAACAATAGGGAGACTTCTTAATCACTTGAAATCTAGGTGAAATTAGGTTTCGTCTGTAGGTGAAATTAGATTATAGGTACTGACTGATGCAGTGAAGGACTCCTTGTCAAAGTTAAATCTATTTATCTGTGAAACCAACAAAACTGAAATTACAGTTGAGAGAATAAGGCACTTTAAATTCAGAAGTAAAATAGAGTGCAAAAAGTAATTTGACAGCTGAAATGTTACTTATGTTATATTGTTGGTCAAAAAATGACGTAGATAAGATTCCAAAAATATAATAATATACAGGATGTTCCATATATAAAAATCTAGAGTTGGTATTAGATACTTCCGGTGAAACCGGAATCGGAAAAAATATAATTTTTATGTTAAAAAGTGACCTTTAATAAGTAGGTACTTACCTAAGTAAGTCCTTTAATAAGTGCTATATTATGTTGATATTATACCGGATGATCCACTGCAAATGCATACGTACGTTTTTAAAAAGAAAATAAGCATTAAATTTGTACCTTTGTAAAAAGAAGCATTGTATTTGTAAAAAAATTTATTATAACTTGTATAATAATAGTAATGGACGGCTTTAGTCACAAGCGACTAACGAGAGGCAGATTTCATCGGCCTACGAATTTTTACGGTAGCTGTTCGCTTTTTATTCTTTTTCAGTACAGGTTTTCTTCCTATGTTCACGTACACAGTAGCATTGAGTTTATAAACCATAGTCAAAGACAGTAGCTGTGAATCAGTTTGTAATTTGTACATATACTATAGTTAATTAGCAAAAACTTTTACCTTGTGATAAACAAAGTTCCACTCGTTCAACTGGTCAAAGTCCCGTTTGCATAATTTTTTAACGCTGTTTACAATAATTTCACTTCGGCATATCTCTCCTCTTTCTCTCTGTTTGGTGGTCAGTAACGTAACCAAACTCTAGTAGAGAGAGGTTTGACATAAAAGTTGCATAATTATAATTAATACAAAATATCTTCTTTATGAAAAATATGACTTAACTAAATAGGGCTCGTTTTAATATATTCGTATTATTTAATTGTCATTGAATTTAATTAATTCTTTGCAAGTAATAAATTATTTTTTGGCTGACCACGAGGGTATTTATAACAACACCTTTACCCAGTGCTATCCCAGGGCATGATACAATGAAACAACTCATTGTATCATGATCCCAGGGTATAGTTTGGAACTGGTATACCTACTTACATTTTTCTAATACAAATTTATCACAGCAACAGGTACGCAATCTGCTATATTGTTCACAGCTCAAGACTGGTGCACATAGCTGGTTTCCACTGTAGCAGGTATGCGGAATGAAGGGTAAAACCTCTGGAAATAAAAAAATATTATGTAAACATTATTCATTTGATTTTATTATTAATATAGTGCTTTCGTAAAATATTGGATAAATGCGTTATTTTATAAATACCCTATTTTTTAGAAACTCGCTCAGACCTGTCGACTATCTTCTATTTTTGCCCTTATTTTACATATTTAAGTTTTTGCAATGAAGCTACGTCGAGATAAATATTCATCGGTATTTTAAATAGGGCACCCTGTATTTTTTACTTGTTTGGAAAGAACTCTTTTCTAAGAATACGGTCATAAAAGATTTTAAGGGTGTATCTCTAATAATAAAGGAGATATTCCCAAAAAAGCGTGCCATAAGAGCGATGTGTTGGAGAAGGACTGTGCGATGTGATAGAAAGAGAATATCGATGGAGTCTTTCTCCAACTTATCGCCTTTAAGGAATTATGGAAATTGTATAAATTTTTTTCAAAATTATTTTCCCGATAGATATCAGAGAGTTACAGTGAATACCTTGCTCTCACAACCTATTTGCCTGAGTAGGGGCGTTCCCCAAGGCAGTATATTAGGGCCATTAATTTTCTCGCTATATACTTCGGATTTTTGTAGATATTTAAAATTTTGTCGGTCAAAACAATATGCAGATGATCTACAAATTTATAATTCTTTTTCTCAGAAAGACCTAATTGCTGCTCGTGAAATGATTAACTCAAATTTAGATATGATAGACAGGGTTTCTGATGCACACGGTCTAGTGCTTAATGAGAATAAGACTCAGATGCGTCTCTTTGACGGACATAAAGAAGATATAGCAGCTAATTTTCAATTTTCAGAAGTATTACAAGACATAGTTTTGAAGCCAATCAACAATGCCAAGAATCTTGTATTATATTTTTATAGACAATGACTTAAGATTATCTATTCATGTTTCAAAGAAGATTTCTAAAGCTTACGTAAAATTAAAATTTTTTTATATATCCATAAAGATATTTTCGACAATTGTATTAAATTCAGATTTACAGACTCCTTGATTTTGTCACACCTAACATACTGTGATGTTGTTTATTGACCAGCTTTGTTGAAGAGGCATAAAAATAGTCTTCAAAAATTGCAGAATGCTTGTCTTAGGTTCTCTTACAACGTACGAAAATTTGATCACATATCTCCCAGTCTGGAATTCCTCAGTATCTTTCTGAAAAACTGATTGAAGTTAATCTGTAAATTACCAATGTGAACTCTCTTTCGCAATGATACAATGATATATATTAGGAATAAAAAAGCATATTCTTATTTATCTAAACATTGTATTTATTAGGCTATAAAACCATTCATAATCAGTTAATTTAATCAGAAAAAGTGGAGATACGGTTGATTTGTCACACGCAAATTAGTGTAAGCTGACCAAGACCCAATTTTTTTAAAATTGCGAAAACGACGACGATTAAGTATTTGAGGACGCGAACAGTTACTGTTCACTGCCTACTTAATCTAAACAATATTGGGTATTTACTTCGTTTTAGAATATTTTCTTATAATCGCACCTATCGGTTAATCAAGTGTAGTAGTTAATGATATTTCCTGCATTGCAACTATATTATTCACTATTATTCACTTGATATTGCAATTATATTATTCACCCAGTCAACGAATGTGCACAAAAAATGAAAGGGCGAGAATTACGAAAAAAATGTTAGGTGTGTCAAGTGAAGTAGGAGTTGTCAAATCAGTTTCCTTCAGATTTTTGTTATTGTTTAACATTCAGTTAACAGATCTGTTTTCACGTCATTTAAGAGTTTTTATATAGGTACAGGTCTCTCCACGAAACACTCCTCATGTCGAAAATAATAAATATAAAGATTTGATCAGGTCAGTTTTTGTTTGATGGGGGCACAGTGAGTTAAGTTGAGTTGAATGAAATGGCAGTAGGGGTTAAGTGATACCTCAGCGAAAAGAGATTTTTATTCTTTATTAAGAATCACCGCTGATTTTTGAATTTTGTTGCGAGGTTTTAGAGAAATTGGTGTATTGGAAATTGGAGAAATTTTCGTGGTTTTAGTGGAATTAATGAATTGTAAATACAGTGAATGTATGAAGAGAAAAAAGGAATGAATTAAAAACATTATAGAACAATGGAAATACCAAAACTAATTATTGTAAAGCTATTGCCGTAATTTCAACAAAATGTTTCCTGAAGAAAATGCCTATCACAAGATAAGATAAGGGAACTAATAAGAAAATTGAGGATTTTTAAAATTCTGATTGTTAATTTTTTTTAACTAAGGCTGTTCTTGTATAGGAGTTGGAGGTGGTCATATATAAGAGCAATTAATTTAGGATTTTTTTTTAATGCACAAAGAGAATAAATAGAAAATTAATCTTCCTTTCTGTTCTTACATTTCTCCTATTTTCAAATTTAAAAGTCAATTTCTCAAAAACCAATCACCTAAATTTAAAAAGATCCCGCCACCAAATAGGCAATGTACCTCTAAAAAGGGGACGACATTTATTTGGGGGTGAATCGTGTGGCGGGGAGAAAGAAAGGGTATGTTGATGTGATCCAAAAGTTGTGCTCCTTTCTACGATTCATCCAACTTCGCATAAATATTTAAATTGAATTATTAACATAATTCACAGATAGATAATATATTCAGCTAAAGATATTGAAACAGTGATGGGCTGTTAATGTTTGAATTATATGCATGTACCTACAAATTAACAAAAATCTACTCAAACATGGTACTTACTACTCCAACATGATTATCACAGTACCTACCATTAAACTGATACTTTGAAATACTTTAAAAGCAATAGTATAAATAATATACATATAATAATAATGTCTATTTACAGATATATAAACATTCATAGTATAGCCTCATACAAATATCCAATGCAACTAACATAGCATGCATTGAAGTGGAAAATATATTCCACTTGAACGTGGTTCACCATTTATCATTTAAAGTAGGTGTCCACCTGGTACGTTTTACGAATAATAAGTTTCTATCTAGATACGTAAAGACAAATGCAAGTAAATTAGTCTTAAATGTCAATAACACTGACGTAGTTTTCCACATAACACCAAAATACTATACTGGACGCGACGCGTGTTTCGCCAACCAAATTGGCATCATCTGGAGATAATTAAAACTAAACCTATGCTAATACTATCTCCTATTTACACTATTGTTACGGTTCAATGAACCGTTGCGACGGCTCAGTGAAACGTGTAAATGCTAATACATACTATGTCTTATTTACACCTAAACTATACCATTATTCAGGGTTATTCACGCAAAGCGGATATTAGAAGTTTTAAGGGTTCTCTTAACGATAAAAATCTGATTTTTTTATGAGGGAGGTTTTCCATTATTTCCGGTTCAATGAAAATAATTTCAGGTTTGCATCACTTCCGGTTATACCGGAAGTAGACCACAACTTCGTTATTTCAAATGGAACACCCTGTATATAATTGCAATTTTGAACTCTACGAGATATTCTAAACACATTTCATGTAGGATGTCCTATACCTATCTTCAACTGTTTTTGAAATATTGACAGGTGAATATTGACATTTTGCAACTTTGACACCCTGTAAAATCTAAGCGGTTAGAGATCAACCAAAACGGTTTGCACATTCCTATCTTAACTTTTCAAAAGCTATCGTTTAATACTAATATCAGATTTATCCAGAAAAAAAATAATTTTCGATTAAATTTAAAATCTCTTGGTTAAATCTGAAATTAGTATCAAACGATAGCTTTTGAAAAGTTAAGATAGGAATGTGCAAAGCGTTTTGCTTGATCTCTAACCGTTTAGATTTTACAGGGTGTAAAAGTTGCAAAATGTCAATATTCACCTGTCAATATTTCAAAAACAGTTGGAAGATAGGTATAGAACACCCTACATGAAATGTGTTTAGAATATCTCGTAGAGTTCAAAATTGCAATTATATACAGGGTGTTCCATTTGAAATAACGAAGTTGTGGTCTACTTCCGGTATAACCGAAAGTGATGCAAACCTGAAAATATTTTCATTGAATCGGAAATAGGAAAACCTCCCTCATAAAAAATCAGATTTTTATCGTTAAGAGAACCCTTAAAACTTCTAATATCCGCTTTGCGTGAATAACCATGTATAAACCTAACTATATAGAGCGGGCTATATGGGATTGGTCCTCTGTCACTATTTATACTATTTTGCACTAGCTAGCACTTTGCGCTTTGCAATTTCCAAACTCTTAAATGCATCCAGCCGTCTAGAATTTGTTATACTCCTAATTAGTCTTAAATTGCTACTATCTATTTTATGGTTGTTCTCACACGCATGTTGGGCGACACTAGACTTATATGTTCTACCATGCATGCATGCATATTTGAGATGAGCCATATGTTCCTTGAATCTAGTATTAATTGACCTTCTAGTTTGTCCAACATACTTTTGATTGCAGTCTTTATAGCTAATTTCGTAAATCCCCTCGTAATTCCTTAGTTTCTATTTTGTCTTTTGGATTGTCTAAAAGTTTAAAAACCTTTAAAAACCTTACCAAAACCACGAGTGAAACCGTATGGAATAGATATGAATTTCCTTGTATTTTAGCGTAGCACGACACTAGTCACCACAGCTCGAGTTGCTCTCTTGTGCACCCATTCATTTCACATACAAGGTGTCCACCTAGTGCGCGTAAGTCCAATATCTGGGTTAATAAAAGAGATAACTTAATTTTTTTTTCTACAGGGTTGTCTAATATCCCGAGCTGCACAAAATGAAAATATATTTACATATTCAGGGTGTTCAGTTTTTCCTGGACAGGTACCAACTTCGTTTTTCTAAATGGAAATATATATTTTTTATTGCTTTTTCGAACTAAACCCTTGATTTTAGTAGGACTTTCATCAGCCTTCCCTATACCTAACTTAAACTGTTTTTGAAATATTGACTGGTGAATATTGACATTTTTGCAACGTTGACACCCTGTAAAATCTAAACGGTTTGAGATCAAGCAAAACGGTTTGCACATTCCTATCTTAACTTTTCATAAGCTATCGTTTGGTACTAATTTCAAATTTATACAGGAATAAAAATTTTTCAAAATTTTCAGAAAATTTTAAATTTTTGGATAAATTTGAAATTAGTATCAAACGATAGCTTATAAAAAGTTAAGATAGGAATGTGCAAACCGTTTTGCTTGATCTCAAACCGTTTAGATTTTACAGGGTGTCAAAGTTGCAAAAATGTCAATATTCACCCGTCAATATTTCAAAAACAGTTTAAGTTAGGTATAGGGAAGGCTGATGAAAGTCCTACTAAAATCAAGGGTTTAGTTCGAAAAAGCAATAAAAAATATATATTTCCATTTAGAAAAACGAAGTTGGTACCTGTCCAGGAAAAACTGAACACCCTGAATATGTAAATATATTTTCATTTTGTGCAGCTCGGGATATTAGACAACCCTGTAGAAAAAAAAATTAAGTTATCTCTTTTATTAACCCAGATATTGGACTTACGCGCACTAGGTGGACACCCTGTATATAGTGAGAGAGGGAGCTCCTCCAACTAAGCTGACAAGTGTTGTAGGTAAGTACCTTCGCGAAAATGATAAAATGTAGCAAACAAAAATTAGACAATATGCTACATTAAAAATCTATACCACTACCGAACTATAGTTATACAGGGTGTCCCGAAATTACGGTTGTTGAGATACATTTATCAAATTTGGTACCCTTGAAAGTCTTATATATGCTGAATCCGCTGGCGTAAATAAAATTTAAAAATGTGTATCACATACGGTCCAAACGGTGGAGGGGTGGAGTATGGTAAATATTACCCCAACTTTTTTGTGCTTTGGCGTTTTCAACTGTTCAAGCTAGTCCGTATAATATAATTAATAGTTTTATTAAATAAAATAACCTTACATGACCAATAGAATTTGAAAAACAATTTTCGCAATTATTTTATGATAATTTTTCTTATTATTTTAATGAGCTACCTAGTTATATAAATTATTTTAATGAATTTGTCCGTTGTTCTGAAATAAATACCGTACCAGGAAATAATTGAAAAAATTATGTAAAATTCATCAATAATGAAGGTCGAACATGCGAAAATAAAAAGTTATAAATTTAACGTATTATCGAACCATCATTGAAATGTAAATACCAAAATACAATAGTAAATTCCATCATTAACAACAATATAAAACGGTAACAATTTGCGAAGCAATTTTTCAGCTTTCCTCAGTGTTACATTTTTATTTATTTGGCGATTTTAATTTATTTATCCATATACAGGGTGCTTCAAATTCGATGCAATACATGGGGATCTCGGAAACGGTAAGAGATACGAAGTCGGTTAAATGGAGGCAAAGTTGTGTATTCAGGGGGGCAGCATAATGGTGAAAAGAGATCAAGGCTAACTTGATTAGTTTTCGAAATATTTTGAAAAAACCGATTTCGATGAATTTCGATTTTCGTTTTTGTTTTTTTGCGGGTCTATTTGATGAGGTATTCAAAAATAAAGAGCACTTTTCTGTAGCAACTTTGTGCCCTTTTTTGAATGCTGTTACTGAATTTTCCGCAAAACGTTTCGTTTCCCGGAAACCAACATCAACTTAATTTTTTTAAATACGAACCTGGATTTTTTTTTCAATTTTTTGGAAGCATTTTTGTAACTTGATAGAATGCCACCATAAAAGGAACCAGATTTAAACGTTTTGTCTAAGAAAAATCCATCATTAATAATTTCCCGTGGCCCTCTTAGATTTAGTTTTATCTAGGCAAACGTTTCTATGACAAACACATTTCAATGTTGTGTCAAGCACTATCAGTACTTAAAAATGGCTTTCAGCAATCTAGAATTTTTTAATTTTATTTAAATTTCCTCATAATTCAGGAATTGTGCGCAACTACTTAAATGAAACATTTCCAAACAGATGGATGCTATAGAATGGCCAGCAAGAGCTCCTGATTTATCCCCATTAGATTATTTCTTATGGGGACGAACTAAAAATGTTTTACATAAGAATCAATATAATAACATTGAAGATTTGAGAAATGCCACTATTCGTGTTCTGAATGCAATACCTGCAAGGGAAATCGAAAAATATATTCAAAACTTAAAAAGACGAATACGCCTCTGCATGAATAATGACGGAGAATTGTTTCAATATCTGCTTTAGGGTTTTTATAGTTTTAACATATTTTGTTGTTTTATTCATTGTTTATTCAATTACATCAAAGTTTATAGTTGTTAATTCGTTGTTTTATTATTAGCTTTTCTTTATTTATCGTAAATAAAAATGAAACCTCAAAAATATTATTCAATATCTAGAATTAACAAAAGTCGAAACAAAAATACTAATGATGAATTTTTTTTAGACAAAACGTTTAAATCTGGTTCCTTTTATGGTGGCATTCTATCAAGTTACAAAAATGATTCCAAAAAATTGAAAAAAAATTCCAGGTCCGTATTTAAAAAAATTAAGACGATGTTGATTTCCGGGAAACGAAATGTTTTGTGGAAAATTCACTAACACCATTCGATAAAGGGCAAAAAGTTGCTATAGAGAAGTGCTCTTTATTTTTGAATACCTCATCAAATAGGCCCGGAAAAAAACAAAAACGAAAATCGAAATTTTCGGTTTTTTCAAAATATTTCGAAAACTAATCAAGTTAGCCTTGATCTCTTTTCACCATTATGGTGCCCCCCTAAATACGCAACATTGCCTCCATTTAACCGACTTCGTATCTCTTACCGTTTCTGAGATCCCTATGTATTGCATCGAATTTGAAGCACCCTGTATATTAAAAGGCGTCGATTCTGTTTCTTTCTAAATTCCGCCGCTAAATCGACAAAGTTTCTAAGCTATCACCTCCGAGCAGGGATCGCAAAGCGAACTGGTTCTTCTTAAAACCAAAACAACCCTAATGTGTCCCAAAATAATGATCCAAAATTCATTCATCCACTTTTTTTGTCATCGCCATTAAAAATATAAAAAATGTTAGTACTAAGCACGCGTAATTTAAAAATTCGAAGGTTTTTTTAAACTACGCACGCTCAGTTGAATTCAGAACTGGCCCTTTTTAGAACCAAAACAAGCCTGATGTGCCCAAAATGATGAAACAAAATTTATGCCAAAAAATATGAATTTTGTTCCATCATTTTGAGACCCACTGTGTAATTCATACCAACAGAGAATAATGACAATTTATGAAAGTATATAGTTTTTTTTATTAACTTAATGTCATTTAACAAATGTGTCGTTCTAATAATGTGTCTAATTAATTTGTTTTTATAGAGATCATGCGTGCCGGACGATTGCTCGAAGAACAACTGCTCCGAGTATGGTGCTTAATTGGTGATTCGCTAAACTTCTGGTTGATTAACCCTAATTAAAGAGGGCAATATTGGAGTCACAGCTTTTGCGATGTCATGGAAAATTTTAGATTTCGAGTGGTGCATTGTACAATAGCTTAAATTGGAGTACACCGGACCAAGTTCATTGTGATTTGTAATTTGTACACAAAACATGTTGCGAATTAAGAAACCATACAGTGTGCCTCAATGAAAAAGTCAACCTCAAATACTTACGTGGGTAAATACACATCTATTAATAACTTGAGTATGATACTTTTCACCTCCCTCAAACTGTTATTAAGTGGCCCGGAGACGGTCAATAATATTGTCAATAATATTGTCAAAGGCACTCATTGATGCATCTAATTGACCATGTAGGAAGCGATTGATGCCATTGTCAATCGATGGACGGAGATTGATAGGTAATTCGATTGAAGTACATTGACGGGGATTATTGACGCATCCCAATTGATCGTGTAATCGAGAAATTGATATAAATTGACCGTTATACTAGTTTAGAATCAATCAGTAACCGACCCGACTCGCGAGAAATTCACTGAGCAACTATGAAGTATTGACGTGTTCATTGGATCTCCATCGATCGCAATTGCAACTGAAATTATCAATTTTATTACAATATTATTGACCATCTCCGGGCCACTTAGAGCGATCTTCTCCGTAGAGGAATGAGGAATAGATTATAAATGCAATCATATGCTGATAACCTCGTCGTACTAATCTGAGGGAAGTCAGCAATCATAGTTAGTGAGCTCACTCAGAGGGCCCTAAGAAGTATAGAAGATTGGTGTTAAGGACAGGGGCTGAGAGTTAATCCCTTCTAAGGTTGACCTAGTGCTTTTCATTAAGAAACGAAAATTCGATCACTTCAAAGCTCCAACCATTTTCAATAAAGTGATCCAGCGAATGAAAACGGTCAAATTTTTGGGAGTTATCCTATAGACGACAATTTGTCATGGGTACCCCATATAGACAGTCAAATACAGAGAGCCACCACATCCTTTTGGATATGAAAGAGACACAAATATCTGGCCTTTCTCTAGCTCGAGGACATTAGAGAGGTTCCAGTAGTACTGGCATTTTCTAACTGTTATCTGACATCATGATGCTTTTTGCAATCATCTAATCAACATTTGCTTCTCCAGTCTCCCTCTCTCCCATTCTGTTATATTTATTTTAAATGAAAACTATGGACATATGGTTCAATCCTCTGTTGAACCATGTAAAAGTTGCGTCTATATTATTATATTACTGCGAAATGTCATATTTAAATGAGTGGAACAGAATGAACATGAAGAAAATAATAAGGGATAGAGCACATTGCTGCGTTGTTCCAATGTCCATAATGTTTAGGGTTACTGGTATCCTCCCGCGCTCCACATGGCGACATATGTCTCTTTCTCCCTGATAGATACTTTCGCTCTTTTGATTTATTTTTCATGGGTTAAAGAATAATGGCAACTCTGATAACTTACAGTCCAATTTAAAAAAAAACAATTCACATGATTTGTGCAATTCGTATAGATACGGAAACTACCAAATTGCAAGACAAGGAGGAGATTTTTAATAGAACGCTCTGTATATTACATTATACCATAATAAAAAGGCTAAAATACAAGAGATATATCTTCAAATTCTTCTCAAGGTCACAAAAGTTTCCGAGAATATATCATATAAATTTAGTCACAAGAAAAGGAATAAAGAAACCTGATTCAAAATCGATACCTTGTATTGATCTTAAGTATTATTAGTCCTGTGTTTAATAATAAAATAAAATCAATCGGAGTGAATGTACACAGAATTACTATATAAGTAGTCAATAACTGCTTAGCTAGATAAAACTACTTTTTTATCCTTTCCATCCAGTTGTAATCATTTTCAGATGATGCCATCTTGGTTGCCGAAACGCGCGTCGAGTGCAGTTTAGTGTTTTGATGTTATGTGGAAAATTACGTCAGTGTTATAAATAAATAAATAGAAACAAATATACCTATTGCAATTTTATTATATATTTTATGTAAATAGTTTGGGATTACCAATTTTTTTTTTTTTGCATTTTACAACCACTGCATAGTTATGGTTTGTCATATAGTTATGGTTTATCTGTCTGCCTTAAAAGAATATACAGGCAACAATAGAGTAAATTCTGAAGGTTGTATAACGAACTTTTTGTGTAAAACAAAAATAATTACGACCGTATAATTGCATCTCTCTGTCCTTCGTAAAACCAATTCAGCATTGCCTGGCGTTACCAGTAACCAGGTTTAATCAGTTTGATTTCAACCATCTGGAGATACTCCTAACTTGGTTAGCGAAATGCGGGTATCGACAAATGAAGTGTTTTGGTGTGTATACACACTAGAAAAATGGTTCTTATAATTATCGTATTTTTATTTCAACTTACCATTGTGACGTCTATCGCAACAGCAGTGATCATTAATGAGATCCGCTCCTAAACAATACCTCTTTTCTTCGAAGGTACATTCTTGACATCCAGGTGGAGCAACCACTAAAAAAACAAAAAAAAACATTTAATCTTATCTTCATTTATCTAATAAGTTCCCGTTGTAATGAAAATAATGTTCTCTTAGACAATTTAGGTGTACCCTAAAGAGGTGTACTTCTGAACATACCCTGTCCCAATGGCTATCAAAACTGGTTTTCCTTTGCTAAAATTTCTACGAAGCCGTAGAAGGGCCATGTACAAATTTTTTTTTTAATTCAGACTTTAAACTCTAAATTCAGACTAATCTCTGAATTCAGACTTTAATCTCTGAATTCAGACTTTCATCTCTGAATTCAGACTTTAAACTCTGACTTCAGACTTTGAACTCTGAACTATCAACTGTTATGCCTGAACATATACGACTCCAAGTAGGTAACTGGAAAGTATCTACAAAATATGGGTGTATATAACGAGAAACTAATCCGTAGATTCTGTAATGAAGACTCTGAACAAGTAACTCATATCGTCTATGAGTGTAGATTTGTAACATAGTGGAAAAACCACCTTTTGGGAAATATAAATTTGTTAACTTATTATTTAGTTGGGTAATTTAAATAATTTCTTATTAAAATGATAATTAATATACTAAATTTTGGCAAAATTATTCATTTGTTTTTCATGGAACTATTCTTATTATTAGTAGTATGATAAAGTGGTATCATACCCTGCTTTTACGTAACGAATTTTAGGTATAGAACACTACATGAACTAGGCCTCAATTTGTCCCCTAAATTAAAAAATATATATATGATGGGGTTGCCGTTTGAAAAATTTGAGTTTTGGTTATTTTTTCGATTTCGATTTTCACCTGAAAATTTGAAGACCCTGTATTATACTTTCAGGAAATTAAGATAGCTGTTAATATTAAAGTCTGAATTCAGAGTTTAAAATCTGAATTTAGAGTTTGAAGTCTGAATTTAAAGTTTAAAATCTTAATTCAGAGTTTATAGACTGAATTCAGAGTATAAAGTCTGAATTCAGAGTTTAAAGTCTGAAATGTACGAAAGCGAAGAAAAATTTTCGACGTAGCCCTTATACGCCTTCGTAATTTTCTATTGTCGATTGTTCGATTTCAAAGTTTGACAGTATTTGACGTTCTATTCATTGGTGTACAACAAGATTTTTTGGCTTAACTTGGACTTGGATTTTGCTGTTCCTTAAATTAGGGTCAGATATGTTTTGCATCTTTATAAATCAGTTATGTTCATAGCTTCAGTTACAGAAGATGGAAATTATAATTGTCTAATCTATGAAATAACTCTGTGATATTC
Organism: Pogonocherus hispidulus; assembly: GCA_963924545.1. Lineage (NCBI taxonomy): Eukaryota > Metazoa > Arthropoda > Insecta > Coleoptera > Cerambycidae > Pogonocherus > Pogonocherus hispidulus. The sequence goes on along the minus strand of OZ004693.1, from coordinate 11,603,253 downwards.
GTTAAATAATTGATAACATTATCATAAATTTCTATTTTTGCAATACGTAGGAATAGGTAAACCTTATTTGAGTTTTGGACGTCATTATTTGTTCAACATTAAAACCTTACGGTTTTAGTATTGGTATCAAAAGCAGGTGCGGCACATAAAAATATGAAGCGGCACAGTCAATAATTCTAAATCTCCCTGTACATTACATGTAAAGCTATATTTGAAAATAGTTATTGAAAAATTTCGTAAAAATGGTGAATGCGCCAGTACCTACAACTTTTACTAATTATACTTCAATAACATTCACTCACAGATACTCAATGAAGACATTCGTAAATAAAATGACTATAGGTATTACTACTGATGAAAGTAGACTATCATTGTGTTACAAAAAATTACACAAACTTAATCATTTGTAGGTAATGAGAATGCAAAACTTTAAGCACATCTGATTTTATTTTTAATTCTATCGCGCGAGGGCGCGTACTACATTTTCGAAATTGTAAATTGGCCTGGTACTCTCCAATGATAGAAAACAATTTAGCCTTTCTGTATACAGGTGTACCTACTGGCAATCAAAAGTCCCGAAGCAACGTTTCGTGACAAGTACGAATATATACTGCAGGCAAACAAGTTATGTAATTTAGAATCTGCATGATGATTTAAGAAAATTTTAGATATTGGTTTGTTGTGGAAGCACAATAGAATAGACATACATTTCCGAAATGACTAATACGTGAGATGGCTGATACAACTAATAGGTACGCCTTTTCTACACAATTTTCAAGCAGATAAACAACAAAGAAAGGGTTAATAAATTGAAACAATCGGTGGGTGTACCAAATTAACTGCGTGGATTGTAATGCCGTGTATGTGGGTCAAACCGGTAAAAGTATTGAAACTAGAGTAAAAGAGCATAAAAAATCCATACTAAATAACGTAAAAAATTCAGGATTATCGACGCATTGTATAGAAAACAATCATTTTATAGATCTGGAAAATTTAAAGGTATTGCAACGGAAAAAGAAAGGAAAGCGCTTAGATTTGTTAGAGCATTTAGAAATTAAAAAATCTTTAATTAGAAATCCTTGTACTAGGAATGATCAGATAGATTTACACTTTCGCCCTTCTTAGAAAAGGTACTAAAAACTCGGGCTTTACCTGATGAGAAGGATCAATCGGGGAAGGTAAATAGATAAATAATTAAAATGCGCTTGGAAATAGGTATTTAGTAATTTACTCTATTAAGAAAGGCTTAACAAGCCGAAATACTAGTAGGTATATAGAGTGTTTTCGATATATTTCTTGAAACATCTAAATAAGAACTGTGTTCTTTTTCTAATCAATTAAAAAGTAATATTTCAAAAACCAGCTGGTGACAAATATTTTGTATTATTCACTTACTTAATCCCTATTTTTATTACTGACCATGTTTGAAAACTATTTTTTTTTTTTAATTAGTTTCCGAGAAACAGCGATTATTTTTCCTAAAAGAACACCCAGTATGACAGAAACTGAGCGTTTATCAACAAATTTGTAAACTATCTTGCAACGAAATCCATCCGTCAAGTACGACTCTTTTTCTAAAAATATACCGTAAAATAAATTACAAATATTATGCTTTAGGTCACAGTAAAATTGTGCAAATCGTTCCTAGTTTAAGCTTGTCTCTTATAATATGTAACAAAGATACCAAGGTTGTTGTGTTGATATTAATTTGTTTTTCATTTTTAACTCAATTGTACCTATTTATTTATATCTTGCCGGTTCTTAAACAAGAATCATAAATTCCTATTGCTCGATACGAACCGCTGTTCTTAAAACTGTTTTTATACAACTCCCTATAAATCAAACGCACTTATTGCTTTTACATTTAACTCGTATTGAGTTCAATATGCTAATAATTTTAGATTTCGTAAGGCTCATTATTTAAATTTAGCAAAGATATACATATCAGAAGCATTTAAATGCTTTAAACACATTAATATAATCTGAAGTTCTCTTGTATCTTCAAGTTGAAGTCGGTTTATATTTAGTTTAAGTACCAGTGATACGCAAGCTAAAGCAAATCAAGAAATATGAGTATACTGAGCCAGTAGCCAAGTAATAATTTTAAAAAAGCTAGAATACCTATTTGTTTCAAGCAAATGCACTATATACAAGCATGGAAAAATATTAGTCGATTTAATTTTTTACCATATACAAGTTTATTCTTATATAAACGCTGCCTAGTTAATCTAGTATGAAGGTTTTACATATCAAGGTGACTACGTTTTTCTGTTTGAAATTACACTGAAAGAAGTGGAGTTCTGCTATCCAAGCGTGAATCAAAGAGATTCCTGCAATAGTCTATAATAGAATAGACATACAGGGTGTTTCAAATTCGATGCAATACATGGGGATCTCGGAAACGGTAAGAGATGCGAAGTCGGTTAAATGGAGGCAAAGTTGCGTATTCAGGGAGGCAACATAATGGTGAAAAGACTCAAGACTTCAATTCAAATCAAGATTAACTTGACTCAAGACTAACTTGACTAGTTTTCGAAATATTTTGAAAAAACCGAATATTTCGATTTTCTTTTTTGTTTTTTTGCGGGCTTATTTGACGAGGTATTCAAAAATAAAGAGCACTTTTCTATAGCAACATTTTGCCCTTTATCGAATGGTGTTAGCAAATTTTCCGCAAAACGTTTCATTTCCCGGAAACCAACATCAACTTAATTTTTTTAAATGCGGACCTGGAATTTTTTTTCAATTTTTTGGAAGCATTTTTGTAACTTGATAGAATGCCACCATAAAAGGAACCAGATTTAAACGTTTTGTCTAAGAAAAATCCATCATTAGTATTTTTGTTACGACTTTTGTTAATTCTAGATATTGAATAATATTTTTGAGGTAATAATAGTTTTATTTTTATTTACGATAAATAAATAAAAGCTAATAATAAAACAACGAATTAACAACTATAAACTTTGATGTAATTGAATAAACAATGAATAAAACAACAAAATATGTTAAAACTATAAAAACCCTAAAGCAGATGTTGAAATAATCCTCCGTCATTATTCATGCAGAGGCGTATTCGTCTTTTTAAGTTTTGAATAGATCTTTCGATTTCCCTTGCAGGTATTGCATTCAGAACACGAATAGTGGCATTTCTCAAATTCTCAATGTTATTATATTGATTCTTATATAAAACATTTTTAGTTCGTCCCCACAAGAAATTAATGGGGATAAATCAGGAGCTCTTGCTGGCCATTCTATAGCACCATGATTTCCAATCCATCTGTTTGGAAATGTTTCATTTAAGTAGTTGCGCACAATTCCTGAATTATGAGGAAATTTAAATAAAATTAAAAAATTCTAGATTGCTGAAAGCCATTTTTAAGTTCCGATAGTGCTTCACAACATTGAAATATGTTTGTCATAGAAACGTTTGCCTAGATAAAACTAAATGTAAGAGGACCACGGGAAATTATTAATGATGGATTTTTCTTAGACAAAACGTTTAAATCTGGTTCCTTTTATGGTGGCATTCTATCAAGTTACAAATATGCTTCTAAAAAATGGAAAAAAAATTCCAGGTCCCTATTTAAAAAAATTAAGTTGATGTTGGTTTCCGGGAAACGAAACGTTTTTCGGAAAATTCACTAACACCATTCGAAAAAAGGCAAAAAGTTGCTATAGAAAAGTGCTCTTTATTTTTGAATACCTCGTCAAATAGGCCCGCAAAAAAACAAAAACGAAAATCGAAATTAACGGTTTTTTCAAAATATTTCGAAAACTAATCAAGTTAGCCTTGATCTCTGTTCACCATTATGTTGCCCCCCTGAATACGCAACTTTGCCTCCATTTAACCGACTTCGTATCTCTTACCGTTTCCGAGATCCCCATGTATTGCATCGAATTTGAAGCACCCTGTATATACACGGAGCTCTCAATATTGGAAGCTTGAATGATATATAATTTCAAAAACTTTATCAATCAGCATTTTTAGTGTCAAAAGTATATCTAGTGATAGTTACAGAACATGGTTATTGTCAAATATTAAGGTAAACTGTGACAAAATATAATAATCACGAAACCCTCTTACAAAACCTAAAGGTCAAATCCAAACCATTTTAAAGATCATTTCTTTGTATGTCATTCAAGCAACGACCTTGAACGCCCCATGCAGATGCCTTAAGAAATCACAAAAACCTGCAGGGCTGGCGACCTGACCTTTTTATTCTGCAGTGGTGGTGATATGTATAGCGGAGATAAGAGGTGTTTAGGGGCCCAGATTCTTAAGCGACCCATAAGGACCCCAGTCCAAACTTATCAAAACTGGTCTACTTTTTATATCTGCTTAGGGATCCAAGATCCTCTTGCACCTTCACTACATCCTAGGATATCCTAGGGTAGTTACCAATGTCCTTTGAGCATTCTAGGACTTTCTGAGGACCATGCGTGTTACTTGGGCAGAAACAACATTAGCCGACACATTGCTACAGAAGAACATAAAACAACCACTTGACTGCTTTCACAGAGTCATTTTAATAGAGATTTTACAGAATTTATGATTGCCTGGAATATGCCCTGGATTTACCACATATATTAAGTAGAAATTTCTAGTTAGTAACTATAAATTTCTACTTAGTTAGTTGAAATTTCTAGTTTGTAAGTAGATATTTCTACTTAGTAAGTAGAAATTTCTAGTTACTAAGTATAGATTATAGAGAATTTAATTTTTCTCCTTGGCTCCCAGCGCTTCCGTAAAAATAGTTATTTTTTTACTAGGTAGAAAAGTCTATGTAGAAAGGCACAAGATTTAATGCCGCGGCTGGTGTTTCATAGCCAAGGCGTAGCCGAGGCTAGTAAACCAGCCAAGGTATTAAATCTGCTTTTCTGCCGTGTGAAACATATAATTTTTTCTCCAAATTTGTTGTATTATTTGCTGCAAAATCGTATTTTTTATATTTATTAATTGCGTTTCATTATCAATATCCAAATAATTAAATTATTTCAACAAAGGTAACTGGCTCTTCGTTACTATGTTTACCGCTGATGACGTTTGTTAAATTGTTTGTGTAATGTCATTGTAAATTGAAATTACCAGTTTCATTTAAATTATTACCTGGAACGTTGCATAGCAACGATGAAGTTTTTCTGCCTAGGCAGTAAAAGTCCACTTTTCTGCCTAGGCAATAAAAATTTAAGCCTGTCAAGTGTCATTAAAAAGCCGCTTTTAATGTTATTTGGAGAAAAAATATGTTTTGGCAGAAAACTATGATATTTTCTGGATACAGAACCACATACCTAGATGAAGTACCACCATTTACCTAGATGAAGAACCAAAGCAAATAGTGTAAATAATAATCCACCAGTTCTTTATAGATTTGTTTTCAGACTTTTTAGTGTTCGAACTTAAGTTTTCAGTAAGTAGGTATCCATTAACAATCCTATAGATACAATGATCTTATACTTGATTTTAGGATTCTAAAACATATAAGAACTTCCGACACCCTATATAACCAGCCGTGATTATTAAACGCATAGTTTTCCAAGAAATTGTTTATTAGGTATACTTAATTAAACGTTAATGTTTTATTAAAACAATTAACAACTTGTTGTAATTACTGCTTTTAATAATATAGTAAAAATAATAATAATCCTTACAGTCGAAGTATATAAAGGAAAACAAAAATCCTTGTCCTTGTCATGCCTTACCAGATTTTTCACTTGACGGAGGCAGAAAATTGTCGCATGATCTTTCAATTAATTAGAAACGACCACTTCCATTAAGCCAAGGCGACTGCATAGTTAACTTGACTATCTGTTGTACGGGCAAGGCGAACATTAAACTACATTTTCATCTAATAGGCTTGGCATACCATCATTCCCCTCAAGCCGTTGTTCCATATTAGATATTTAATTTATAGTTTCGACTTGTGTAATTAATTAAAGTGTTTAGATATTTTTAGCTTTGGCTGTGTTATTTACTGAGCCGGATTAAAGACATTTAAGGTCCGCAACATGAATTTGGTGGAAATAAAACGCACAATACCAACAAAATAGACTTAAGTATCTAAGTCTAGACTAAGACTAAGTTAAGTAGAAGTAAGTAATCCCTGAGTAAAAAAACACGAACCAAAATAAATTTAAAATACTGATTACTAGAAGATATCTTTCATGGTTATTCCGCCATTGGTTGTTTATGAATACTTAAGTGTATAACTATTACTGAGAAGTATAAGTATATATTTATGGTATAAAAGTGTCCATTATCTATCTCCTTACATGGGTAACTTTGTTAATAGTGCAGATAGAGAATTGGTTAAATTAGGAAAATTGGGCAGAATTACAAGAGGAATTCAGTGCCTCCTTCAGATTTAATTTTAATTCTCAACTTTTCGAGATATTTTGAAAAAACTGAAAATCGTCAAAATTTCTAAACTCGAATATCTCAAAAACTATAAAAGATACAAATATAAAAATACTGTGTGATAGTGTTTTTTACGTGGAATTCGGCGGTGATATTGAAAATTTCACGGGCGTCTTAGTTTTTGAGAAAAAAAATAAAGTTATGTTTTTTTAAATGGCAACCGTAGTTGGCTATGGTATCAATAAAAAGCTTATTTTTTCTGATTTCAAAAATATAATATTTAATATACCTTTCTCTTTTCTTTTGTTTACTGCGTAATGAACAAATAATTTATTAATATAGTAAGCTATGAAAAATAAACGTAGATCGGTAAACAACAATAAAATACAAATGTCAGATCACACTAAAGTTATGTTTTTTTAAATGGCAACCATAGTTGGTATGGTATGGTATCAATAAAAAGCTTATTTTTTCTGATTTCAAAAATATAATATTTAATATACCTTTCTCTTTTCTTTTGTTTACTGTAATGAACAAATAATTTATTAACATAGTAAGCTATGAAAAACAAACGTAGATCGGTAAACAACAATAAAATACAAATGTCAGATCACACTAAAGTCACATTATACCTACACGTCAAAATTAAACGTTCATGTTAAAATAGTTATTGTGAAATGTACAGAAACGAAGAAAAAAACGATTTATTAAATATAATATTTTTGAAATCAGAAAAAAATAAGCTTGTTATTGATACCATAGCCAAGCTATGGTTTCCATTTAAAAAAACATAACTTTATTTTTTTTCTGAAAAACTAAGATGCCCGTGAAATTTTCAATATCACCGCTTAATGCCATGTAAAAAACACTATCACACAGTATTTTTATTTTATTTGTATCTTTTATAGTTGTCGAGAAATTCGAGTTTAAAAATTTTGGCGATTATCAGTTTTTTCAAAATATCTCGAAAAGTTAAAAATTAAAATTAAATCTGAATGAGGCACTAAATTCCTCTTGTAATTCTGCCCAATTTTGCTAATTTAACCAATTCTCTACCTTCACTATTAACAAAGTTACCCATGTAATGAGATAGATAATGGGCACCCTGTATACTTATGTACTAAAGTAGAGAAGACACATAGTACCACCGAGTTGCTATAGAGTAGTTGTGTGTGTAAATTTAATATAGTATGGTGCATCAGAAGAAGATACAGTTCTACCAAACAGAATAAATTAATAAAAGAACCTCCCAAGTTTTGTTTTTTTCGGTGATTTATGTTGTGCCCGCGTAGATCTAAACAAAACGAACCTTTGACATTGTCTTTTGGTCACTCAACGCTTTGGGATAGGACGAGAGCCCAGGATCTACGCCATGTATGGGCACTGATACAATATCTTTATAACTTTTATAACACAAGATACCTGTTATATACCGGGTTTCCCATTTCATTTGACTAATGGCAATTAACATGGGCTATTACATTTCATTGAATTTTATATTCCCAGGGCACACTATGAGAAATATTGCTAACGGAATCGAAAGTACTGACTGTCAAACAATTCTGATTACCAAAATACTAAAGCGAAATGCTTTTTTAATTAAAATATCAGTAAAAATTCGTTTTAAGTTAATAGATGTAGTTTACATAACTGTTTTAAGAAACGTCGTTAAACGTCATCCGATGGACTAGTTGGTTGAGCGGCAGTGTTTCAAACTGAACCGCAAAATTTTGCAGGTTCGAATCCCGTCAGAGACAACTTTTTTTTTTACTTTTTCATTAATTACGAATTATTAGTGTTTACTTATTCGAATAAATATGGTTCATTGTCAATACCTTGTTATTATTTTTGAAAGTCACAATATTTGCTTATCAAAAAAAAATAATAAAACATGTTTTAATTGGTTCGTTTCCTCTATCTTTAGCTAAAGCTACTATCTTATAAAATAAGTAATCAACAAGCAACATATTTTTTATTTATTACATGCACTGTGCTTTTACTAATACTAGTGTACTTATCTCTGCTAATAGTTACTACATATTATACCTCAATCTGGATATTGAGTTAAACAGTTACAGAGGAACTGTCGTGAATTAGTAATAGGTTTCTTTTTGAGGAGTTTTTTTAAAATATATTCTTATTTTAAAAAACTCATAAGTATAGAATTTTAGTTTTTTATTTAAAAAAAACCTATTCCTAATTCACGACAGTTCCTCTGTAATACTGTTTAACTCAATATCCAGATTGAGGTATAATGTGTAGTAACTATTAGCAGAGATAAGTACACTATTAGTAAAAACACAGTGTATGTAATAAATAAAAAATATGTTGCTTGTTGATTACTTATTTTATAAGATAGTAGCTTTAGCTAAAGATAAAGGAAACGAACCATAAAACCTTTTTTTTTTTTTAATAAGTAAATATGGTGACTTTCAAAAATAATAACTAGGTACTAGGTACTAGGTACTGACAATGACCATATTTATTCGAATAAGTAAACACTAAATTTGTAATGAATGAAAAAGTAAAAAAAAAAAGTTGTCTCTGACGGGATTCGAACCTGCAAAATTTTGCGGTTCAGTTTGAAACACTGCCGCTCAACCAACTAGTCCATCGGATGACGTTTAATGACGTTTCTTAAAACAGTTATGTAAACTACACCTATTAACTTAAAACGAATTTTTACTGATATTTTAATTAAAAAAGCATTTCGCTTTAGTATTTTGGTAATCAGAACTGTTTGACAGTCAGTACTATCGATTCCGTTAGCAATATTTCTCATAGTGTGCCCTGGGAATATAAAATTCAATGAAATGTAATAGCCCATGTTAATTGCCATTAGTCAAATGAAATGGGAAACCCGGTATAATATAATTAACGGAAGCACTCAAACACTGAGAAACTCGGAGTTTCCAAGTGATTCAATCAAACAGACAACAAAAACAAAATGGAAGTAACGAAGTAACACGAAAAACGAATACCTGACCTGGCAGCGAGATGTGCAACTAGTGTAGATGTTCTCTACTACCCCCAGAGTTCCTCTCGAAGCGGTCACGGGCTCTATTCGAGTACCCTTCCCTTACCCTGCACAAAGCTAATGGGCCAGTTGGCTCCTTTAGAGGTGGGTTAGACATGCAGGCGAAGAAAGAAGACAAGGCAGAAGAGCACCAGAAGATCCTACCCACCCTGTAGGACAGGAGGGACCCCACGAATTGCCCATGCCTATGACTTTTCTGATCGGGGTTGGTGAAGGATGGGGTCCACCTCTACGAGGCAGTTCAGGCCTACAGTGATGGGGATGGTATAGAGTGGTAATCCCGCTCGGCCCCAAACTATCCCAAGTCATGACCACGGTCAATGAATATTGGCGAATACTTTATAGTGCTTGCAGCCTAGCAACGAATCGATATTCTCTTTCTAGCTCATTATGCTTATATGGAAAACTCTTGTATGTTTATCTGAAGATACTCGATAAAAGTCCTCCTAGAAAGGAAGTCGACAAGTGTAAGCTTTTTTCCAGATTCGTTCGTTTCGATTTCGGTGAGCCACCGCCCTTGTTGACTAGGATACAATTAAAGTGTTAGTTATATTTAATTTTCTCAACAATTGACAATTTGATTTATCAACAATCAATTTGATTTATTATTGTGATACTAATTTTACGGGTTTAATAAAAATTAAAATACTAATCCTTTTGGTGTAAGGACTTATTTCCTTCATATTTTTTCAGATTTTCAGAATAAGTGTCGCAGAATATCGAAATTACTTACCTAACTTATACTTAATCCTTTTCAAAATACATTTTCCAAATTTTATTAATTTTGTTTTATAAAAAAGGCTCAAATTGATGACTAAACACAAATTATTCTGCGGTATCTAAAAATGGCGTAAGGCTGCTACCGCATTAATGAAATAAAAAAATATAGCTACACTGAAAGAAATTTCAAGTAACTGCAAATAGAAATCGCATATCCCCAACAAAATATCTGCATTAAATAGGCTCCAAATAGACAGCATAGTTACTACAGCATAAACGGTTTTGTTGAATCTGTCTACTTACCATTAAAAAAACTTTTTGTTAACTTTTTATTATTACTGTAAATCGATATTTTTTGCTGTCAGTAATGAAGGCTCATTTTATGCTTAATAAGTGTTTTTTTTGGGGATAGCAGATACTTCTCTAATGCAGTATTAATATTTTGTTGCCACAAAAAAACTTTTTTTTACTACTAGTAAATTATATTTGAGCCATTATACAGTATATTTTAGTAACAATTATAATTACTGGTTCATTACAGTAAGTACTTGTATTTGTCCTAATAACTTCACTTTAGTAGCATAGAGTGATATACTGTGGTTCTAGGAAAATGACACTATTGTTATTAGAATATGTATTTAGTATTAGTTTAGTATTTAGGAAAAGAAAAATAATGTTTCCAGATGCATACAGGATATATCAAGATAAAACAAGTTATATATATATAGGACCTGTATGGTGTTAAGCTTAACACACCCACATACATAATTTTGGTCGACTATCTTATACCTACATAAAATTAATAGTTTTCCAGCAAAGTATCTACCAAACTTAATCTCTAATAGTTTTCAAAGCATAGACATTTCTTACATAGGTAGTGTCCTTATTCCTATACCAATTTTCTTGTAAAGTACCATAATAACTGATGTAAGGTCATGTAATACACTGCCAAATAACTGAAGCACCTTTGTTTTATCTATGCATATCTACTTTGGTGAAGTAATAGTGTTTTAGATAATAAATACACCCTTTTAAAATTATTTATTTATCTTTCGTAATCTATACAAGAATTTGAAAGACTAATTACTCAAGCCTCTAACACGTTCTTTGACCAAATTAAATTTACCATAAACTAACCAAATAACGTTTACTCTAAGCAGTACGCATCCAGTCAACACAGTGAACACACGTAAAATGTGCGTAAAATGGCTTGCGGCTATTAACCGATTAGCCGGAAATCTGTAGTGATCTCTATTGCGACTGCGCATTACATGACTTTCAAATAATAACTTAGTTGCGGTAAGTCAGGACCGACTTGTCATAAACTAAGATACAGTAACCCCAACTAAGTAAGTCTCAAATTGGTGCACACACTTACTATAAAAGTTTATTTACTTACCTTTAGGAAAATAAATGCTAGGAAAAATAATTCGAAAACGCACTATATGGGAACAGCAAAATGACTATTTAAGGTAGTAAAAGCATATTAGCAAAACGATTGTTCTTATGGTTAGTGCCTTATAATATAACGGTAATATGAAAAAGTGCTATCATAAAGCAGATCGTCTTAGCAAAACATTTTATTTGATCCATTTCCTTCAGTGTAGAAGATCGTGATCGCTACTGATGTAAATGTAGCTGTAGACACGCAACTTTTAACTTTTAAATGAGACCTAAGACGGATATTTTACTGGATATAAAAAAATATATATTTCTTGAAGTCTTTATAGCTGCTTGTTGCTACACTGCTTTAACCCTTGAAGTAGGTAGGGGAAACTAACCCCTTATAAAAGTTCGAACATTGATTATAGAACAAGGACAGCAAATCAACGGACATCTCTGTTTTCTCCTATAAGGGTTTCCCATATACCGCGTTTTATGGTCCGCCAAATAAAATTATTCTTAAGTAGGTAATGGGTATTAACAAAGTTTAAACTTTAATATTAAGTAGGAGGTATGCACATATACATATATGTATATAAAATACTGCTTATATCAAAATAAGACGTCGGAATTCCGTCAGACAAAAATTTCAGTAGTTTTCAGTCCATCGATTTTGTTTCTTATTTTGTTATACATTCTAACGTGTTCACATGAATTTTATTCGTCCAAAGACGAAGACTTGTAACATTACAAACAGAAAATTTCTATTTTATGTGTGTATATGATTTATTTAATTTTATTTATTACATCACAAAAGTTTTAAAACACAAGAAATGTTATTTACAAGGAAACAAATAATAATTTATCGAATAATTACTCGCACAATGTTTTAGACGAACAATGTACTCATTTTATAGGTTCTTGAAAATGTACACACAAATTTGTTTAACTTCATTTTTTATACGGTTTTTTACGTTTCTAAATCTTGCCGTTTGTGCTGTGAACATATTTTAGCTTTTAAAATAATTTGACAGACAGGGTTAATAGGTTTAATAATACAAAACTAGAGTCAAATCTGGGCAACGAGCAGGCCATTCTACTTATCTCAGTTTATCTATCCATATTTGCGAAAAAAGTTTATTAAAGGTAATCATTAACGGCATTTGTAGTGAGATGGTGAAAATATTGTAATTAAATTTCGTTTTTCGAAACTACGTGATGGAACATTCTGACCTTAGAATATTCTTTTAGTTAATGGCTTCGAAGATCGTGGGGCTATCTGACTATATAGCTGAGTCCGTGGTGTAAGGGATTTAGGTGAATTAGGTTTTAATTAAATCATCTGTTAGAATAAAACAAAGTATTAGGACATTGTAGCGCCCTTTACTGGCATTCTCCACATTGGAGTTGTGTCCAATAATCGATGTAATCTCATGTAAAATATGTTCATACGTGTATAGTCAATTGTCTCATGTTTTTAAGAAAACGCGAGATATAAAAAATATATTGTTTTTTTTTTGGGTCCTGACGTGATGGAGCAATTCTAAGGTCAGATTCATATTCACTGGCTGAAGATCCTTATTATAAACACGTATTATAGATCCTGGCCAAGCATAGACACTTTCAATTAAGTTAGTGGCCCTTTAAAACTAAGAATAAACTTACTAGATCGGAGGTCGATTGTGACTGCGGAGTTCTTGGCCTGCCCTGCTGATATCTCGTGCTCTACGACGTACTCTTCGTACCGCAGGCCCTTATCGTACTTCACCACTGGCGTTGAACAGCCATTTCCTAACAACAGCAAAAATGCCACTGCGTTCTCCAAAAACATTGCAAACATTTTTCATGTTTCCACCGAAATGTCATTTAGGGACAGTTTTTTCTCTCTGAAATGGAGAAAAAGAATCAACGTTGAAACCAAGCTAAGAAATGATAAAGATGAGATGGAATGGAAAGGATCATACTGGATGAAACTATAATATTTTTTATTTTTCCAAATATATCACGTACAAAAAAAATGGGAGAGAGATACACCCATCATACATAAATTGACCTACCTCGAATAATTCTAGTGGAACTTTTACTGAAAAGGCTACCTACTTGATTCAATAATTATAATAAGTACAATTCATATTTCTACTACAAGAATTTAAACTACACTCGTGGAAATTAGAAACGACTCATCTAAAACTATAGTCATTTTTGTATGGTTATATTTTCTAAACGGTTTTATCAATTTGATTAATTTTTTTTTTTATTTCATTAAGCCAATGGAGTGTAATGTAGGGTAGGTCAATTGTCAAATAACACGGTTAAGGAATATCTACAGGGTGATGTGTAAGAACATGTTTTTTTACCAAAATATAAGCAGATATCTGGGATGCACGCAAAGTGGGGAAATAATTTTTATTGTGTCAAAAGATAGTTTTATTTGTGCTAAAAAAAATGTTTTTTGAAAATCCTTTCTATCTAGATTGGTTTCCAAATTATAGCAGTTCTTGTAAACCATTGCATTTGTGATTGATCACAGGTGCCGATTTTTTAAAATAAAACAAGTTGGCTTTGAAATGAAGATCGATCCTGTCACCTATCAGGATGATGTTATGAAATTATAAGAGCTCGTGGAGGCCCCACCAGATATTCCTATTTGTCTAGAGTCCTATTTTTTTATTTTTGTAACATTTCTATACTTGACGCCAGAATTAATCAAAGTAAAGGCCGGAAAAAGAGTAGATCGGTGTTGTCACATTTATTTCTAAAGTATTCTTATTTAAAAGAGGAAACGTATTAATTACCTTATTTACCCATTTTTTTACTTGTCTTTAAAGTCCCTTATCCCTATTGTACATTATCATAGAAAATATAGTACTACTATATTTTCTATGGTACTTTATTAAGGCAAACCCACTGTTTAATTTGTTTTTTACTTAATAATATCAAGGAATTTTGCAATATGTGACAACTGCGAAAGTCGTAAAGTTGACGACAAGCTGTTCATCCTTATTTAACATACATATTCTTGCATTTACGCTTCCTTTTTCTGAGCCTCAACGACGTTCATTGGTCGAATCTGGTCGAATCAGGAACCAACAAGCAACTGCGCTCGAGATAGTAAGGAAACAGTGGCGTGATGTTGGATTATTTCTCGCGCGTTTCTTAACGGTAAAAATTTGTGGTAAAATTATCAGTGTACTTATTCTTTGTGTCAGTGTTTATACTTATTTGTGTTAGATAAAAAAGTGGAAGTGCATATACTAGAAGTACTCTATAGAATAGTATACGAGTATATATTAACTGAAATGTGCCCAATGGTAAAACAGAATCCGCACGCCCATGCATCACCGCATTTTACCAGATCAGCGAGGTCATTCCACTTTGATTAATTCTGGCATAGACTTTAGTTCATGTTTTTTGATTTTATTAATAAATAAGAACTTAAATTTTGTATATGATTTTTTAATTATAATCAGATTATTGCTAGGTGACAAGTGACAGGATCGATTTTCATTTCAAAGCCAACTTATTTTATTTTAAAAAATCGGCACGTGATCAGTCACAAATGCAATGGTTTACAAAAACCGCTATAATTTAGAAACCAATCTAGATAGAAAGGATTTTCAAAAAAAAAAAGCACAAATAAAACTATCTTTTGACACAATAAAATTTATTTCCCCAGTTTACATGCATCCCAGATACTTGCTTATATTTTGGTAAAAAAACGCGTTCCTACACATCATCCTGTACATATTCTATAACCGTGTTATATGACAACTGACCTATCCTACATTACAGCCCAAGCTTGGCTTAATGAAATAAAAAAAAATTGTTAAAATTGATTAAACCGTTTAGAAAATATAACCGTACAAAAATGACTATAGTTTTAGGTGAGTCGTTTCCAATTTCCACGAGTGTATTATATCTAATAAATAACTAACAAGATGTGTTAATTCTCTATGTAACCTCTTTACCAAGTTTCTCTTTCTTCTATGTATCTTGAAACATATTCTTCTGACAATATCTAAATAAAGTTTTTCACATAAATGATCGCCAACATTTCAGGTTTATTGCATGGCTGAAGGTTTACTGGTTAAAAACAATAAATAAAGACTATTTTTATTCTGCAAAAACAAACCTTTAAACTCGGACTACAAACTGCTGGAGTTATTTTATACAGTGGGTGTAACATACTTTATAAAGTTAAGAATATTTTTCAGATTCTTAAGTATTTTTTAAAGAATTTTACAAAATTGTAAATTTTTATCTATAATAATAAAATTTTATTTAGTAATACTTAACGGAGCTTCCGATTATTATTGACGACAACGCTGTTTATTAATAAAGCACATCAACCAATAAGGTAACAATTAAAAATAACGATAGACAATCGATGAATCAGCGTAACAGCTAGTTCTATAATTCATAATAATGGCAATAAGTTTCTTCTATTTGCGTCACTTAATTTAAATCAATTAAACCATTTTTAATAACAATGACTGTATATTTAATTACCTACCTTATAACTATTTTCTTAACAGCGATAGAATACGAGTATGTATTGTATGTCCACATTTTTGCATAAACCTCTCAAATACCTTCAAAATAATGTAAAGGTATGGGGTATTCTGATATTTACGATATTTATCTAGTCCTTCATCGTGAATTATTTTAACTGTTTCTCAGAAAAATGCTAATTTGTGAAATTTTCAACTTTTTATAATAATTAAAACTTTTTCCGAATTATTCGCCAGAGATATGACGTCATCGACATATTTTCAGTGAGAAGATATCCTGAATATTTTTACTGGTTCTGATAGAAAGTGAACAGGAGTCCAGGATATAACAGTTGATGAATCTGTCTCTAATAGTACGGAAGACATAGACAAAGGATGTATGCGTTAACAGCGATGTGTTAACAGATTATGAATTTGTTGTTAGGGGAAAAGACATTGTAATCTTGTAATCTCCAGTATTTTGGCCATCTCCTATCCTAGACATTATATATCTTTTCATACCAATGTATTTCAATAAGTAAATGATTATTGCAGATATTACATTAACAAAAGCAACGCAAGAGATACACAAATAACATTCAAGCATCTATTGATTTTTATAGTTGTATTTTCTCATCTAATAACTGAATTAATTATATCATAGGCTATTATAGTAGTAAATACAATATTTAATTATCCAAAGCTATTAGAATATAAGTTTACATTACAGGTAGATACACATGTACATAAGGGTGGGTGTTTCTAATAGTGATTTTCGGAACAGAATAGTAAAAAATATTTAAGAAATGGTATGAATTTTTGGTATGAACCGATTTTATCAAATAGTGGTAATATTTAGTTAATTAGTCACAAGATTCTTTTAGTAATTCAATTAATCATACCAAATTAATTTATTTAGATATATGTACACCGGCGAATAATTAAAACACGTTTTTAGGAATTTAATAAAACGCTCACTGACTTGAATTGATATTTTTTTATACACTGTATTTTGTAAGAAAAAACTGTTTATAAGACTACTGTTTTCAATTTTTGTCCCACAGGGAAGTGGAAGTGGAAGTGAAATTTTTTTCAGAAAGCTTATAGGTATATTATATATAGCTCATAGAAATTCATTCAGTTGGGTAAAAATCAGAGTTCCACTCCGTTGCATGCATTCGTTCATAGGAATATTAGATAAATATTTATAAAAAAGATTCAAAATATCAATAATAAAATTTGGTAAAAACTGACCACTTTTTTCCTTGAATAATTCGTGATAATTTCTAATGAATGAAGTGATAATTTCCAAGTGAAAAACCTTTTATTCATTCAGTGTTTATTATTTTTGGTTCTATATTCGTACAATTCCATTTTAATATTCATTCGTAATTAAGGGTGAAATACTCACTGTAGCATAGGAAACGCCTGTCTTCGATACCTCTCTACCATACGTACAAACGAACTTTTCACTATTTTTAAAAGGAACAGAACTTGGTTACACTTAAAATCAAATATTTATACAGGGAAGGTATCCACCTCTTGAATTTTCTTTTTTTAGTGTTATCTAGAATAGAATACAGCTTACTACTTAGTTATGGCGCCAGATATTAACTATTTATTCAGGGTGCGATTAGAAGTGTTATCTCGTAGGTACTTTGTATACGTTTCTCGGATGACAGTTGCAACGCGCGGTAAGTACATGCAATAATTGGGGTCAAGTCACTCGCGACTACTTCTTGCCCCTAACCACTACCATATAGTACTAAATAAATTGACAAGGCAATGACTAGGGAGTTGCGAACATGAATAGCAAATATAGTTTTTCCGGTGACACATGCGCGCCTATGTACAACACACACGCACCGTCAACGGTTTATTTGACCTCTCGGATTTAGGGGTTGCGTTGCACTAATGGCTGATGGCTGGTGTTCGATAATCATCAAGGAGTAGGTCATGTTACGGAATATAATTAAAAACATCGCGTATACCATTGTTATAGAAACTGAAAGACTATTTGATTTGATGAAGTATTAAGAGTAGATGTATTAAAAATAAGACGTTCCGTGTCACTTGGATAAAGTGACAATATTTTCGGCGCCCAAATGACGGACAGCTGGACAGAAACGGTAACCACAGATATTGTCAATCTAGACTCCCTGTCATCAGAATTAACATAATAATGGCTATATCACAGAGATTAGCTATATAAAATACAATTAAACACCTAGGTACGTGTACACCTATTCTTTGTTTAAACTACTTACTATGACATCTTTTTTAAGTAATAGAATTAATGTAGTATATAGATTCTGCATCTGGTGTTCCGCATGGTTCTGTTCTGGGACCTTTACTGTTTGTTATCTGTATTAATGACATTGTGAATGATTTAGATACAAATGTCTTCTCTATGCATATGGTCTTAAACTGTATGATATTGTTAGATGCAGTGACTGTCTCCATCTTCAGGATAGCTTTAATAGAGATAGTACTTGTGTGAACAATAATCTACCACTGAATGCTGAAAAGTGTAATGTAATATCTTTTACAAGAAAATATGTCAAGATTACTTTTGAATATAAACTTGAGTCTCTTTTTGCAGACGTTCGACAGTAGATTTATGTTTGACACATATTGACACCATTATACTAGACTAGAGGCTGAACATACGGTTTTATTGCTCGCGACTGTCGTGACTTCATGAACATAGAGGTAATAAAGTTGCTTTACATTTTCTTTGTCAGATCTAAACTTGGGTATGCTTCATCTCTAGTGTGGTCTCCAGGCTATAATGTCCACATTAATAAATTAGAATCAGTCCAATGTAGATTTTTAAAGTTTCTTACTTTTAAATCAGATAGTGCCTAACCGAATATTGGTTTTCCACAGCACGAATTGTTAGATAGGGAGTCGTTAGTGAGAGAGAGTGGCCCAAAATGATCCCCTTAAAATAAAAATCAAAGTATTTAAAAAATATATATACATATACGTACAAGGACAAGTCCCTAGACTTGTCCTTGGATTCATAGTTTGTTTCTTTTGGGATTACACCACCTGTAAAATAACAAAAAGCAAAAAACCATGCAGAAGCATACAAATTAAATATTCAAAGTCTTGTAACAAGGGAAACTTTTAAAATTTGCCCCAAAAAACCACTGTATAATGTGTGGTAAAATAATATTTGATAGAACAATGAAAACACGCTTCTATGTATTTTACCACTATACAGGGTGTCCACCTAGTGCGCGTAAGTCCAATATCTGGGTTAATAAAAGAGATAACTTAATTTTTTTTTCTACAGGGTTGTCTAATATCCCGAGCTGCACAAAATGAAAATATATTTACATATTCAGGGTGTTCAGTTTTTCCTGGACAGGTACCAACTTCGTTTTTCTAAATGGAAATATATATTTTTTATTGCTTTTTCGAACTAAACCCTTGATTTTAGTAGGACTTTCATCAGCCTTCCCTATACCTAACTTAAACTGTTTTTGAAATATTGACGGGTGAATATTGACATTTTTGCAACTTTGACACCCTGTAAAATCTAAACGGTTTGAGATCAAGCAAAACGGTTTGCACATTCCTATCTTAACTTTTCATAAGCTATCGTTTGGTACTAATTTCAAATTTATCCAGGAATTAAAAGTTTTCAAAATTTTCAGAAAATTTTTAATTTTTGGATAATTCTGAAATTAGTACCAAACGATAGCTTATGAAAAGTTAAGATAGGAATGTGCAAACCGTTTTGCTTGATCTCAAACCGTTTAGATTTTACAGGGTGTCAAAGTTGCAAAAATGTCAATATTCACCCGTCAATATTTCAAAAACAGTTTAAGTTAGGTATAGGGAAGGCTGATGAAAGTCCTACTAAAATCAAGGGTTTAGTTCGAAAAAGCAATAAAAAATATATATTTCCATTTAGAAAAACGAAGTTGGTACCTGTCCAGGAAAAACTGAACACCCTGAATATGTAAATATATTTTCATTTTGTGCAGCTCGGGATATTAGACAACCCTGTAGAAAAAAAAATTAAGTTATCTCTTTTATTAACCCAGATATTGGACTTACGCGCACTAGGTGGACACCCTGTATAGTGGTAAAATACATAGAAGCGTGTTTTCATTGTTCTACAAGATGTTAAATTACCACATAGTAACGGCTTCCTCAATTAATTTTTTTAATATTTGATATATTAACTAAATTTCATCAGTGGTTTTTCAGTTTTATATAAAATTCTATAATATTATATGTCATATTTTAAAAATATGTCTAAATAAAATAGTTATTATAATAAAATTTAAAAAAATTAAATTAAAAATGTCAATCTGACAAAAGTACTTCTTTTCATACAAAGAGTTCATATCGTACAAACATTCTACCGACAAAGAGTTGAGGATCAACTCGAAACGTAGGTATAGAAGAAAGAACGAATATTATTTTATCACACATACAGTGTCTTTTTGGGGGAAACTTTAGAAGTTTGCCTTGTTACTATACTTTGACTATTTAATTTGTATGCTTTTGGTTTTTTGCTTTTTGTTATTTTAGAGGTGGTGTAATCCCAAAAGAAACCAACTATGAATCATCAAAATGCACCACAAATAAGTTACAGACATTGTCCTTGCCTTGGATGTATATATTTTTTACACAGTTTTAAAATTGGTCTAAGTTACCAGATCCTGTTTGTAAATATATCTAATAATTCAGAAGTAGTCATAAAAAAATTGTTTGTAATAAAATTAAAATTGTTCATGGTGAATAAATATTTATATAAGAAAATTAATTTAGTTTTTATAATAAAAATAGCAATAAATTTAAAAATTACAAAGTAAATAAGCAAATAAAATATAATAACTTTCATCAATAATGTCTGTAACTTATTTTGGCGCAGAAATTAGCCTCCTACTTATAGGTACCTACCTAGGTACTTTTGCTTTTTATTATTTTACCTAGTTGTAAACTCAGAAGAAATGAGGAAGAACTTTTAGTTCTAGTTTAGTTTAGTTTTAGTTTAGGAATTAGTACATAGCAACCAAATAATTGGTTTGTCACAGAATCCTTGACTAGGCAATGTTAATTTTCGTCAAAATTGAAATATACTTCCGTTATAACCGAAAGTATCACGCACCTGTAATCATTTTAATTAAAGGTAATATGTTTCGCCACCCTCGTATACAAATTTTCAGATTAAAATTATTTTCCATTCATTTATAACGTTTAATAGGTTAAACACTCATCACTCGCGCACCTTGTATATAGATTGACTTCATAGGTTACTTTTATGATAATTTCATGATAATTTCGTTTTACTAATTGAGGTAGTATGGTAGGAAGGCATTATAAGCATCCTTTCCGCATACAAAAAACGGGTTCATTGGGCGTGGCTAAGTGTAGTAATAATATGGCTTCCTCGCCAGGCCCGGATTATTTAGAATTATAAGTCAGAAATGAGGAACAAACATAAAGCAATAAAATAAAACAAAGTTGGAAATAAGGAAAGGCCATACAGATATAAAAAAATGTTTATTGTCCCTTAAATAATATAATTTTATTGCTGTGATGCCTCTTGCCTTCAGATTTATTAATTTTATTTTTAATAAAGTACTTAGTACATTTTTAGTAAATTTTCTTCTTTAAAAATTGAACAATGTATACTGCAATATATGCTATGATATATTTTGAAATTTGTTATTGAGTCTGCAGTCTATATGTACTTCTGCAGTCTATACTACCCTCCCCCGATAGCTTAGCTTTGCTCGGTCATCTCCCTCTTATCTGTTTACCTTACATTTTCAGGGCCTTATGTATATGCTCCATAGCTGAGCTAAGTTGAATAATTACTTATATACCGAAAAAGGGAAAATTACGAAACATCGTTGGTTCCTTCTGCACCACATTTACTTACAATGTGTTATTGTTTGTTAGAATACAATACAATGTAAGTGTGACCTTACAAATTTGCGTATTTAATGTTTTTATAGACTACTATCTCATTTTAATAATGAAACTCCACGCTCCATTGGTATTTGGTTCATTTTTCATAAAAACCTTCAAATATTACACTATTATAATAAATTAGAAATAGCTAACCCATTGGCGTAGTATAAGATACAAATTAATCATTTGGCAAGATGAATCGTTCATGAACTAAATGAATAAAGAATTAAAACCAAGAGTATAAAGTTTATAAAGCCGGACTATACTATTTTCGACTGCCGCGCCAATATCCTTTGACCGTGATCATGACCTGGGAGGGTTTGGGGCCGAGCGTGATTATCACTCTTTACCCTCCTCATCGCTGTAGGCCTGGACTGCCTCGTAGAGGTGGACCCCATCCTTTACCAACCCCGATCACAAAAGTGATAGGTGTGTGGGCGATTCGTGAGGTCACCTCCTGTTCTAGCTCTACCCTGCAGGCTGGGTAAGATCTTCTATCGTTCTTTTGCCTTGTCTTCTTTCTTCGCCTGTATATGTCTAACCCACCGGGGGTAATCTGTCTCGGGCGATTTGTCTGAATCCAAAGGATTCATCCTTACCTAAATTGTTTATTTTCTTTTAGAAATAGCGATATTTTCAAATTTTGGGTGCAAATAAATACTGAAAGATATAGATAAAACTTCAGGTTTAAAATTTTTACAAGCCCTATAACTTTCAAAAGTTACAGCGTGAACCAACTTCCTCTCGCCATCTTCTGATTCACCTGAGACCATTGTTGTCACCAACGCCACCTCCTAGTGACGCCCCTGCGGAACCCTGTATTTGAAATTATTATTTTTTCGAAGAAACTTATATTCACTAATTTCTAATTTCGTCTATAAACGCAACTATTAATATTCCAGAACGCAAGTCCTTTAATTCGTCACCCATTTATATCTATATTCGACACGTAATTATCACTATAGCTAATTTTCTCGGTATTGAACGGAATGGCATTTAGCTAGGTAACAATTTATCTGACGTCATGGTTATTCCAATCATGTCCAGAACACCTTACATAACAGCAGACTGCCATTGTTTGATGCACCTGCCGGTCTCTAATTCAGGTAAACGTGTGTCCATATTTGAAGACCTCACTAAAGAACGCTATGCTATTCTTATAGAGGCGAAGAAAAAGTATGGTCAACATCTAGCTTGGTCGGTTGGTGGGAAAATCTATGCTTTCATAGATGGTAGAAAAGTGATTCTAAACCCCAATGAAAGTGAATGATTTTGTCGATATGGTAGGCATATACCTATCTCTTCGTGCCTGTGTTTTATAGAATAAGTATTTGTTTTTATAAACTCCAATAAACTTTGTTTTGTTGCCTCTTTTCACGAGGCAATAAAACAACTTTTTCTTTTTTGTAAAGTGAAGTAAAAAATTTAAAAATATATAAATTATCTTTTATTTTATTTTGATTATTGTCGTCATTATGTACATTACTCTTAGATACTTATTCATAGGAAATATCGATCGATAAAGGGATATCTGAAAATGTTAATATGTACTAAGATTGCCATTATTATGTATTTAATTTTAAACTTATTAAGTAGGTATGTGATGTAAAGTAAATTTATATTGTGGAGTTCGCACTATATTATGTCTATACGAAGCTCTTCTTTAAGTTTTTGTCACTTTAACATACAATCTATCAGTAGTAGTTTTGACTTGTTTAAGGATCTGCTATGTCAAGAAGATTATACTATAATTGGGTTATCTGAAACTTGGTTGAAAGATGGGATGCCTAATGCTGGTTTGGAGTTTGATGAATATAGTTTAGTTAGAAGTGATCGTTCAAGTAGGGGAGGTGGAGTAGCATTTTATATAAAAAATTGGTTAAAATACAAGATTTTAGATATTCCAGACACTGGCCCTTTGGAACAGTTATGGATTAGTATAAAAATCGAAGGTAAGAGATTGTGTTTTGGAACAATTTACAGACCACCTAATACTAATTTGCTGCTTTGCATTGATTGCCTTGAAAATGTGGTTCAGAATTTTTTACCTGAATATGATAATGTCGTTTTTGGGGGTGATTTTAATGTTGACATGCTAAGTACTAATACTCCAAGTTACCTTCAGTTCAGCGGCTTTCTAAATAAATATAAATTTTGTCAACTTATTTCTGAACCAACTCGGGTTACAGAAAATTCGTCTACTTTAATTGATGTAATTGTTACAACTGACCCTAATATTATTAGTAATAGTGAGGTAGTGAGAACAGATGGTATATCCGATCATCGTTTAGTTACCTGTACTCTAATGATAAACAAACCTAAACTACATCCTCGAATATGTACTTATAGGGATTTTTCTTGTTTCGATTATAATCTGTTTGTAAGTGATCTTCAGTCGATAAATTTTGATGAGATATATAATCTTGATAATATTGATGAAATGCTAAATTTTTGGTATTTAAATATTGTTTCACTATTTAATATACATGCTCCGTATAAAACTGTTAGAATTACAAAAAAACCAGCCCCATGGCTTACTGAAAACTTAAAACTTATGATGAAACTAAGGGATAAAGCCAAATTGAAATTTAAAAAATCTAAACATGATAGTGATTGGAGATCTTACAAAGTATTAAGGAATTTAGTTAATATGAGCATCAAATCTGAAAAAAAGGCATACTTGCAGTTTCAATTTAAAAAAGATCCAAAAAATTTTTGGAAGGTTCTTTCATATCTTAACATACACACTCGTAGCCATAAGCCTCTAACTGATATTGCAAATTCTAATACTTTTAACGATAATTTTGTTAATAAAATTCCACAGGCTGAAGTTGACAAGCCATTTATTTATGACAACTATGTTAATAAGAAATGTCTTCATATCGATGGGGAATTTAAATTTAAACCAGTCTCTGTTGAAAATATTGAAAAGGTTTTGACTTCTATCAAGTCAAATGCCTGCGGTTCTGACAATATAAATTTAAAAATGCTGTCATTAGTTATGCCTTCATTGGGTAACCAATTTACTTTTATTATTAATAAATGTTTGTCAAGTGGTACCTTCCCTAAATTATGGAAAGAGGCTTTTGTTACCCCTGTCCCTAAAAATAACAATCCATCTAGTATTTCAGACTTTCGCCCAATTAGCATTCTTCCAACTATATCAAAAATACTTGAAAAGGTTGTATATGAGCAGGTGTCAGAATATCTAGGAAAAAACAACATTTTGCCAGTTACCCAGTCGGGTTTTCGTTCAAATCACAGCACCGCTACTGCTCTATTACAAGTTACTGACGATATATATAGGGCTAGGGATAATAATCTTAATTCTTGTTTGGTGTTATTAGATTACAGTAAAGCATTCGATACTCTTGATCACTCCGTTCTAGTCACTAAATTAAAATATCTATGCTTTAACGATATAGCTGTTCAGTTCTTTGCTAACTACTTAAATGATAGAACACAGAGGGTGATAATTAATGGTGAAAAGTCTGACTCTATTAAAGTGAAAAAAGGTGTACCGCAAGGAAGTGTGTTGGGGCCTCTGTTGTTTTGCATATACTCATCCGATTTTTCCAAATTTTTACAATATTGTAGTTCGCATCAATATGCTGATGACTTTCAGTTATTTTTTAACTTTACCCTATTGAACACAGGTCTTGCAGAACGTAAAATTAATGAAGATTTAGCCGCTATCTCTCTCGTATCTAGAGCTCATGGTCTTATTTTGAATGATTCTAAAACTCAACTCTTAATATTTAGTAAACATAAAGAACAATTCATTGGTCCCAATTTTGTAATTGAGTTGAATGGTGTAGTTTTGAAACCTACCGGGGAGTGTAAGAACCTGGGTGTGTATTTTGATGAAAACTTTAGATTTCAAAATCATGTCAAACATTTGATTAGTAAGTCGTATGGGAAATTAAGAATACTATATTTGCACAAAGATAGCCTTGGTACTGATATCAAGCTCAAGCTCTGTGACTCATTAATTCTTAGCCATCTTGCCTATTGTGATATAGTGTATTGGCCAGCTCTATTACAGAGAGATAAAGCAAGCCTGCAAATACTGCAAAACAGCTGTCTTAGATATTGCTTTAATTTAAGAAAATTTGACCATATTTCTGATACGTTTACAAGATCCAAGTGGCTTAACCTTGACGAACGTTTCAGAGTTCATATGGCTTGTCTTGTATTTAAAATAGAGTTAATAAAATCTCCAAAGTATTTGCTTGATAAATTAATAAAGGGTTCTTCAATTCACGATCGAGCAACTCGTTATAGTCATTGTTACAATGTTCCAAGACACAATACCTCACTGTTTAAAAACTCGTTCTCTTATAACTCAGCTAAGATATATAATCAACTCCCTCCGGCGGCTAAAGCTTCTAGTAGTCTGAACGTTTTTAAAAAACAAGTCAAAACATATATACTAAATTCTAGAATTCGTTAGACAAAAATTACTTGCTTACTTTCCTCTTTTTTTCTTTTTGTTTGCGTGTATACTGTTGCTTTGCAATTACTTTTTTGGGTGGTTAAGTGGAAGAGCGACCTTGTCGAACTTCGCCATCCTGTGTTATTTTTGTATTAAACTGTTATTTTGTTAGTAATAAGGCACTATTATTATTATTATTATTATTATTATTATTATTCAGCGTAATTCTATGTACAGCCCATCCCTTCCGTTGATTAATCTCTGTTGGCCAATCCTAAATTGTTTAACTTTATAAGTACCGACAAACTATGCGACACTTAAGGGCCCCACACATTTCGTTCATTTTCAGCAGTGTTAATCGCGGCGATTAACATCGACGGTTAAAATTGATAGTCGTTGCGGAAAAACGATGATAACATCGTCGTTGAAAATTTCTGACCGCGCTTGAAATTTTAATCGTCAGCCCGCCCGACGATTAAGAACGTTCAGAAAGAACGAAGTGTGTGGGGGCATCGTTTTTAAACGTCGTTATTTTTTACCGCTCAGTGCCGTCCCAAAAACCACCTGTTTACTACTTCTACAGCGTGCCGCTATTGTTTTGAAAGTAAATAATAACATAAATAAGATGAATGTAAGATATTTAAATAAACAGTTTCTTGCTCTATTTATAGATATGTACAAAAGTATCCCTTGCTTGTGGAAAATTAAGTCTACTGATTATAAAAATCGCGACAAGAAAAATAAAGGATATGAACTGTTACTAACCAAAATGAAGGAGGTAGATGAAAACGCCACTATACAAACGGTGAAAAATAAAATTGACTCTACGCGGAAACTTTCGCAAAGAATTAAAGAAAGTTCAGGTGTTTTTGTTCTTTTCTTCTTTTTGTTTAATGTCGAAACCCCGGCCGCTACTGCTAACAAATGGATGTGCTTCATTATTTTAGCGGTTTTCGTAAACTAAAAAGAGCGAAGTGTGTGGGATGCAGCGTTTTTAATCGCTCACCTGACACTCTTAATCGGCTATTAAGAACGTTCAAAAAGAACGAGGTGTATGGGGCCCTTTACAGGGGGAAAATTCATTCTAGGTATTTATTATAGCACGATGTTTTTTCCGCATTGTAGGTAGGTACTATGTTATAAAATCCATATAAACTACAAATTGCTTTAAAAAATGATCATAGAGTATACTTATTTTTAAATAGGTAGTAACATTTTTCAAAGCGAGAAATTCTGGAAGTTCGCCATCTTTACTCGACAGGATACTTGGGGTTTCGTCCTCATCACTCAGAATTATCTTATTGACCAAAACAACAGACCTACAAGAGACAGACACCAATAGATGCGAATTCGTCTTCGGTGCGAAAAATAATAATAATGGTCCTTTCCAGCAAAATGTTACAACGGACGAAAAAAGTTTATACAGCTAATACTACCAAGGTTCACAGAAAATAAATATATTCTGTAAACTTTGGTACTACTTTATCTTTTATATTATGATGACAAAAACTGAGGTGAAATACACGGATGTGAAATGCCTCAAAGAACGTAACCTGAAAGCAAAATGCAAACGCAAATGCTCTGACAAGTATTCTTCCTTCTCTTTGTTGATGCGGATCCCACTGATTCCTTCAGCGAATATCTTTGTTCTTTGTATAAAATCTAAAAGTCTACTTACTAATATCTCCTTTAGTTCAGTAGGTTTCAAGAACCGATAGCCTCATACGAGCGTATCTAGACCCAGAATCAAACAAACAGACATTTTGTCAAGCGAACAAATAAAATAAAATAAGAATCATTAATAAAGTCACTCCCATCAACAGTCATCAACGCCAATCATAAGTAGGTACTCTTAGTTTCAGAAGTCCATACTTTCTGTTATATCTACGGTGATACCTATTAGATTACAGAGATTCTTCTCGAGATGGCAGTGCCCTTTTATGAGCTCTGTTATATTCCTGATCCAAGGTTTATTCATGGGCAGGATCTTGAAAGTTCTTTTCGGAGAAAGACCTTCCACGAGTGATTTCACATGACTGTCTTAGTTTTAAGATTCAGAGCATTGAATTACTCAAATTCTATAAAAGTGGCCATATCATTCAAAAGCAACAATACTAGACATACAGGGTGTTTGACGATGACCAATCATTAGAATATGTCAAAGACTACTTAGATTTACCGAGTGAAAATTTGGACACTTCGGTTTTTGAGTATACTCCCATCAAATAAAATAATGGCGTCCTCGTGACACTTCCGGTTATGTCGGAAGTTGCCGTTAACTTTCTTATTTTGAATGGAATACCCCATATATTATCCTCATCAAATTAGAAGAATGGAAAATTTACTGTCCCTACCAAAATAATAAACCCTTGTTTTGTAATGTTTTATTACAAAAGATGCATATAAGATTTAGGTAGATTTCATATTCCTTTCATTAATTTTTAAACAGCCTGAAGCATTACAAATAAAATCTTATAAAATAAAACCAAATCATGTAATCAGAATTTAATCCATTTACTTTAGATATATAGGTACTTCGTACTTTAACTACAAAAATTTATTTATTACAGCAGCAATATAACATGTAATCATACTGGTCACATAATTCATAGGTATTTGCTGGACATCGTAGATTTCGAGCACACTGTACAGGGAGGTAGTCTGAAAAATATTTATCTTTATAAAACAGGGGATTTTGCCTTTGCAATAAAAATTTATTAGTAAAATAAAAAATTGCTAGCCGTCTGTTTTGAACAAAAAAATTCAGTAGGTATTAATTTAGTTTCATATATCGTCGGACTGACAAAATGGAACTGTATGTAGGACTGTAAATAAAAAATATAATAAACTGATATTATTTAGCAACTGGGTATATAGTAAAAAGGGAAAAGGGTAGTGTAAACTGTAATATATTTCCAGTATTTTAAATAAGTAAAACTTTAACTTGGCTGGAAAAAATTTAAATACACCTATGGTAGTTTAGTTTAACTGAAAGCAAATTATTAGTGTAAATATTTTTCGTATGCAATAGTAACAATTCATTTTATTTAAATTTACGATTGCCCTTGGAGGAAAGGCAAAGACACCCACTTGTTTCCCTCTGCCGGCACCCATGGCAGTATCTATTTTCTTTTGGAGTACAGACATCTATATACTTTAAATACATACCAAGGACTCCGGCACAGCCACAACAATATCCAAGAATGATGGCAGGATCGTCATCACAGAATCGAGGTGGACATCCGAAACATTTGGGTCGTCTTCCAAATACTACAAGTAAAAAGTAATCCATTAGCAGGTTTTAATTACTTACCTATATCTTTTTGTTGCTTTTTTGTATAATTTTTTGCCTTCTATTATGACAACTTTAGAATTACTCTCGAACTTCTTGTTATAAGAATTGTATATATTCTTTAGAAACAATAAAATTATCATTATTATTATTATTATTATTATTATTATTATTATTATTATTATTATTATTTTAATCCAGTCGACCTGTTTCCTGCCTCTGATTCTCAGGGTCGGGAGTTGGTGCGATTACCAGTTACCAGTAGTGATTCCCCACGTCCGTGGGGTGAATAACCATTGAGTCTGGAAATCGTGTGCCCTAAGTAGACGTAATGAACCCAGAATGACCGCAGAATGAAAGCAGTGTATCGCTTGCTCCACCGAGGACTCCTATTATCAGTACCATAAGCTTCAAAGTATGTTCTGGATGGAGTTTGCGGAGTTCGAAGGGAAGGTCTTGATATTTCGTCCGTTTCTCCTTCTCTTTAAAGACAATGCTGGTCTCGGCAGGAGCCGAGAACTGGATGCAAACATTAACTTGAGCTGGTGGTCGAGGAGGACTACATCAGGCTTATTGGCTTGAATCTGCCTGAGAGTGGGAAATGAGTAGTTCCAATAAATTCGGCACTTCTCATTCCCCACAACGGACTCAATATCACTCGTAAAGCCGCGTTATGTCTATGGATATAGGTCGTGACTGTATACGCTTTACAAGCTGAGAGAAGATACATAATTCTCAGTCTCAGGCGCCCTATGGCAGGCCCTGCAGTTGACATCGGGGATTATTATAATAATAATAACAATAATAATAATATACATATGCATATAGAACACCTTAAAGTAAACCTAATATATTTCAGAAACTTACAGCCTGACATCAATCCAAAAGATCTCTGAATGGAAACATTTGCACTGACACAATACAAAGAGAAAACGAAGAAAGCAACACACGTATAAATTGCTACCTTTCTAGACATGGTGTCGTCTACCGCTATTGTTATATTGACCAAATGCTAAGGAATTTGTTTTTATATAAACAATTATCAAATCCAGACTAAGAATACCGGACAAACTAACTTAAAAGTCCATTAAGCAAATAAGGTTTTTAAAAGCTTAGATTAAGACCAGGTGTAAAATGATAATATTCTTCACGGAATATTTATACAGGGCCTTAAGGACATAGACAAACTTGACAGTAGGTGACAATTATTGGAGGGCTAAACTCTAAAGCATTATGATTTTATATTTAGGTATATTTATTTTAACCATTGTATTTAAAAGCGCCCTAAAATACTCAACTAATGTCCGTGGAACTTTTTAATATTAAATATTACCCTGTATCAGTGGCGGCTTCTCCTTAAGGCCGCATGGCCGCTCGCCCCTCCTACAAAACTACGAAAGGAATCCGTATTATTATCACAATTGTAAATTAAATGCAAATGTTAAAACATGTTTATTGTGGTACAAAAGGATTATAAGGAAGGGCTCGAGCGCTTGAGCTATTGTACTCATGACGCCACAGTCCGCATCACTGGATCACAGCACGCTGCCACTGCACAGTAAGCAAAGGATGACAGATTCGTGGCCGCATTTTGAGTCGCGGCCCAGGTAACTATGGCAACCGACCCGATCTCCTTTTCGACTACACTCATTAGATACTTTCCATATGCTTATATTATGCAGATTTGGCCGCAATTATTTCGCGGCCCTACGAGAACATTATTAAACATTATAACATATTTTTAACACATTACATATTTTTAACATTATTAAAGTACTTATTTAATTTTTGTGAAAAGACAATTTTATATTTTACTTAATATGAATACTGTTAGTAGTATAATTATGAATATATAATATTTAATCTTTGATTAGAGCTAATTTTGCAAATCTTCCACTGGAAGATAAAATACAAATAAAAGAGTTGGGGGTTGCCTGCCCAATAAATACCTAATTTCGATGAAAAAGTTATGGAAAAATTTATTTCTACGAAAGACCGTAGAGCTGATTTCAATTTCAGAAAGTAAGTGTACTCGTGTACCTATAAATAACTGTATGAAGTTTGTTTACCTACGTAATAATTTAATGTATCGTTTGATAACACCTATATGATAATATTGTTTAAAATAATTTTTGTCGAGATTTCCGTCAAAGTTATTTTTTCGAGCAAATATTTTTGCTCTGCGAATTTCTAATTTATAATTTTAAGGGGTTTGACCTTGAAATATGCAAAATTTTCGCCTATGGCGCATTATTTTATTTCTGCGCCCCTCCATATCCAGATCTCACTAGCCGCCACTGCCCTGTATATTTTTAGATATTTGCATAGAGCAGTATTCCACGCATACACTGATATCGGGGTTAATATTTCGAGACAACTTACTTCGATTTCTTTACGACACCCCTTATTATAGGGGTGGGTGGTTTTACGTCACAGAAACAATTGAAATACTTACATTCAGTATCGCACTGTCTACTGTGACAACTTTATTTGTCAAGAAATTTGAGGTTTAGACATCGTACTTGCCTTCGGCGCTGAATTCACCATGAATCGGGGAGAAATATATTTGGATCTGGGAGACGCGGATATGCTGAGTGTGTATGAACTGCCAGTCCCACCAACTGATTGTGACAGTTACAACTTGCTGCATAGGAAGACCGAATCCTTCAGATGTTTGGAACAGATACTGCTGTCGAGTAGTTCTTTTATGAGAAACAAGGACTTTCTATTTCCGCCCTTGTTAGATCCTGGAATAAATGAAGCTTTTAATTATATAGGTCAGTCCATATATTATCTATACGAATATAATAATACAGATTATATACTTATAGATTCTAGATTTTGATTGCTCACATTCTTCTGCCATTTCTATTGCAATGGCAATTTCATTTTGGGGATAGAAGTTATTCTCTCAATTTACAATAGAGAACAATTTGACTTCATATGTTGTTGACCATTCATTAATGGTTGTATTAAGGTCATAGTATATATTTCTAGACTTGTGGTTATAGATTAGGTTAGGGTTAGGGGATTTAGGTTTTCGATACGCCCTCCTCTGCATATTCTTTCCTTTTCCCTCTTCTTTCTCCTTATGCTTCTTATGTTCTAGGATCAACGTCAAGGAGGACTAATTTATCAATAGACTTGATTAGTTTGTTGCTATTTCTTTTCTAAATTACTAATGCTGGTGAAGTACATTGATAACATATAATTACCTATTTATAGGTTAATTGGACAATATGGGTGCAAGAAACCTAAATATTGTATCATAATTTTGCATAACATAAAAGTCCAAAACAAAAATTAAAAAAAAACTAATTATAAAATAAAAATACCAGCACTAGAGTAGTCCCCATGTTAGATTAGTGGAAAAAAAATGGTATAACAACATTTCCCAGTTGATTTTTAAAGATATTAATTTTGTCATAATGATGGTTTTTCGTCAGTCACTTATTCACCAACGCCCTATTCCCCCCTAACTTTACTTCTATATTTTACTGTTTCCCTAATATCCAAATACATAATGTCTATACAGTGTTATTCAGAACTTATCCATAATAAAATTTGGGGATGTTCAACATACATGTACAAATGTGGTAGTGCAAAAAAAAATTTTTTGGCGGGTTCTGAGAACTATTTAAAAATTTTTAATTGCACGCCGCTGGATACTGTTCCACTGTAATGGAGTGACCTTGGGACTGACAATGCAAACTGGCTAGCACGAAAAAAACTTCGGAAGTTCTGAGAGTATACCGACACCCGACGCAAAAAAGATTTGCAGGGTTTTTACTTTAAAATAAACTTAAAGATAGATAGATGTGACCAAAGTGACGTGTCTTTAAAATGAATAAAATTTTGTTACACTAATTTTGAAGAATTGCGCTGATTGCTAGGTATTAGAAACATGAAATTTATAAAAAATTTGCACATACCTTGTTACAAAAGCTGTTCGAAATTTTGTCCCTCGACTTCTACACACTTTTAGGCACGCCTTATCCAATTTTGCCGCACTAATGCGAATGTTCCTCCTGATTGCTGATCTTGTAAACGCAAATTATTAAGTAAATTGGGGATTTTCAGCATTTTGCTGCAACAACCACTCACAAAACCTAACTCGTCTCGTAATTGATAATCCGCTGGTAACAGTGCTTGAACAAGCTGGATATAATAATAATATCTCTACCCCTCATTCTAATCACAAGGATTAGCCCGAAACTCTGAGACTTGTGTGGGAGAGGGGGCGGCATATTATTATTTCGCGGGCCGCATTTGCGCCTCAGGGACGACTTACGTTAGTAGGCCCTAACCACCATTCAGTGCTGGAATGAGGGAAACCTGGAAAACCTCATTAGTTAGGGGGACAGTCAAACATCAACTGATTTTAATTTCTCACATTAACACCAAGTTGACATTCTTCCCATCCTAGGCCATCGCCAGGATAGTTGCCAAGCCATCCCTGCGAATAAGCCTTGATCTACGAGTAAACAATTTAATTAAAAATTGTTGACGAAATGGGAATTAGAACCCACGACCTGTTGGTTGAGCGATCGAGACACTAAGCCCTGAGCCACCGGCCCGATATGATATGATACGGATAAAACTGAGCTTCGTGTAGTAAACACCACACCGTTGATTGGGAACCCCAGGCACCTGCCTAGCGATCTGACTTGTACTTATTCGCGTATGGTCACGGACCAGATTCAACACTTGTTCTTCAGCTGCTAAAATACATTGTGGTCGCCCCGGGCCACCATCTCGTCCATTCCAACTTCACCATAAACAAGAATCATGTCCATTAACTCAGCATTACTGTACACATGAGCCATTTTGAAAATTTTACAGTTTAACACTCCTACGATAAATAAAACACCGGCACTGAGAGAGGACACAGATAGACTGATGACTGATAGACAATAGAGATATTATCCCCACTCCAACTCTATTCGCTCGGTCTTAACCAGGCGTTCCAGGTACAAAAACTTGTTTACTTTTTTTTACCACATACTTTGGAATGTGGTATATCAGATGTCGTTGAAGTACAGTTGCCCGTCTACGTAGTCCTTTATAATGGTATAACTTTAAACATTGTTTACGGGAAATCCAAAGACTTTTATTATAAATTTTTTTGGTGATATCGATTTCTTATTTAAGGGTGCACATATCCTCAAAGTTTTAGAGATAAGTTCTGAATAACCCTGTATAATAGGTATTAATTATGAGCCGGTGGCTCAGGGTTTAATAACTCGATCGCTCAACCCAAACGTCGTGGGTTCGAATTCACAATCCACCAAACAATTTTTAATCTAATTGTTTACTCGTAGATCAAGGCTTGTTCGCAGGGATGGGTTGGCAACTATTCTGGAGATGGTCTAGGATGGGAAGAATGCCAACTTGGCGTTAATGTGAGAGATTAAAATCAGTTGATGTTTGACTTGTCCCTTTAACTAATGAGGTTTTCTAGGTTTCCCTCATTCCAGCACTGAATGATGATTAGGGCTAACCAATCTCGTTCAAGATGCGCAAATGCGGTCCGCGAAATAATAGCTCTCCCACACAAGCCTCAGACTTTCTGGCTAATCCTTGTGATTAGAAGTAGAGTAGAGATTTAATTGGTTTAAATTATTTCAGAACCAGAGCCAGTTTACGATGATATTGGCACAGAAAAGTACATCAACATTTGCAAGGATCTAGCAATAGTTCCTATTTCCCGAATAGTGAAGTCATTGTCGGGAGGTACTTTGAATCTGAAGGTATAAGAAATGTTAATTCTATCTAGATATTGTACCGGGGTGGCCAAATAAGAATGGATGCCTGCTGTATCTCATAAACTACTTATCGTATAACTTTGGGAAAAAAATTCTAATAAGTAAATCGGACAAGAGAAATCGCTGGAAATTATTTTCAAGTTCGTAGGATGACCGCTAGGGGTCGCAGTTGTTATGACCAATCAGAAAATGGGATTTTTCTCAAAAATATGCCAAGTTAAGAGGTATTTTAAATAGTGGCATTGTAATCTTTGTAAAATTTGAAATCTTTTTCTTGCACTTTGTTCTATCTTTAAAAATAAAGTGGTGGGGGAAGGTTAAACTTTATTTTATTCAAATAAGGATAACTCCGGTTTGGGTTAACAGACTTAAACGAACTAGGGCTCGTTTAAAAGAGCTTTTCTTAGTGAATAATCTGCAGAATATACTGTTCCTGAACTTATTTTACCGTGGTAGTTAGAGGGCGCTGTTTGACATCGTAACAGTTATCGCGCGTTTTCATAAAAATTTTAAATGGCAGGCTATGTCTCTTTTTACATAGTTAAATAGAGGATAAAATTTCTAAAAAATCAGCTCAAGCCGCAACTTTCTATCTTCTCTCTAACGGAAGATATTAAGAGAACAAGTAAAATTAGGCTGTCGCCTATATAGGCCTATAATAGTCTAATTAAAAATTATATTAGTAGGCTATGAAACAAAAACTATGTTCCTTGAGTATGTTTTAAACCGTAGTTTGAGTTACTCCAAGGTCTTTCGCAATAGTTCTAGTACTTAGTTGAGGATTAAACTCTATATAAGCTAACACATTAATAATGTTCCCTTCGGTGCGACCTCTGTGTTGTCTAAGGTATACAGTTAGATGAACATTTCCAGTTGTTTGCAGAAGAAGAATTATTCGTAGAAAAACTTTTTTATTGGGGTGCCGTCTATCAGGATATTGTTGCGCATATACTCTCGCAGCAACTGTAGCATTACTCATTCATTCAAAATAAACTCTTACCATGTCAAATAACTCTTCGTTTGTATAAATCATTTTGTAAGAAAAAACGAACAATAAACTACAATTCAGAATAAACAAGAAAACAACACTAACAACAACAAGAAAAACGAAAAACCCGGACAATACAAACTTAATAAGACATGAAACTACATTAACTAAATGACATTAACATGTAACTAAAACGTTTTAATATTTTGACCTACCTATTTACCTCTTTTTGTTTCATAGCCTACTAGTATAATTTTTTATTAGACTATTATAGGTCTAAGTCCGTTAGCGCGAAGATAGAAAGTTGCGGTTTGAGCTGATTTTTTGGAAATTTTGTGCTCTATTTAAATATGTAAAAAGAGACATAGCCTGACGTTTAAAATTTTTATGAAAACGCGCAAGAACTGTTACGATGTCAAACAGCGCCCTCTAGCTACTACGGTAAAATAAGTTCAAGAACAGTATATACTGCAGATTATTCAGTAAGAAAAGCTCTTTTAAACGAGCCCTAGTTCGTTTAATTTTGTTAACACAAACCGGAGTTAACCTTATTTGAATAAAATAAAGTTTAACCTTCCCCCACCACTTTATTTTTAAAGATAGAGCAAAGTGCGTTACAAGAAAAAGATTGCAAATTTTACAAAGATTACAATGCCACTATTTAAAATACCTCTTAACTTTGCATATTTTTGAGAAAAATCCCATTTTCTGATTGATCATGGCAATTGCGACCCCTAGCGGTCATCCTACGAACTTAAAAATAATTTCCAGCTATTTCTCTTGTCTGATTTACTTATTAGAATTTTTTTCCCAAAGTTATACGACAAGTAGTTTCTGAGATACAGCCGGCGTCCATTCTTATTTGGCCACCCGGTACATAAGTAGGTACCATAAATATTTTTGTTTACACGATTATCAGTTTTTGTTATCTTTAGGTATACTATTGTCAGTATAGGCCAAGTTTATTTAGACCATATTTTTTCAACAACTTTTAAGTAGGGCACAAAATGTAAAAATTACATTTTGGCTTGTTACTATACATTTCTTATAGGTACTAAACTAAAATATTTAGAGTGCTCGTTGTTCCAAAATTACAAACAAATTAGAACAAATTCTTGTCCCTAAAATACGAAAAGGACCTTAAAGTCAACCGGTTTGGATAACAATGATTAGATCAGAGCTGATACGAGTATTTAAATAACTTTATTTAAAGGTACTTAAAGTATATTAAAGCTCTGTGTTATTTTTTTTTTACTAAATACTGAAGTACTTACCTTTTGGATTTGTATGTTATTAAAGTGCTTATAATGGCATGCATATAGGTACGTGTAAATCATAATAAATTTTCAGTTTTATGGTCTGACTCCCAAACAAATGCAAGCGCTAACAGAAACACTGAAGATCAACAACCATGTAACAGAATTAATTTTACAAGACAACTGGTTGAACCGAGATGTTACTGAAATGCTCGGCAATATGTTGGAAGAAAATTCCAGTATTCGAATTTTGAATCTGAGGGAATGCAGAATTGGTGAAGAAGGTATTAAACAGTGACACTGATCAAACTGATGTATGCTGATGTCGATAAAGCATGATCATTAATTATTAGTTTATTAAATGTTCGTATTGGCCGTGAGCATATTCACCATTAGTGATGTGTTTAGAGTAAAATTTAATATAGCGGGAAAACTGTTTTTCTTTTAAAGCCGCTTAATTAAATTATAATGGATGGAAACTTAAAAAATCCCATCTACCGGTACCACCTGCCCATATTTGTGATTTATAAGCCCCCCTCTTTTCAGGTGCCGAAAAACTGAATGAAGCTTTAACCAGTTCCCAATTTCTGACCGATCTCGACTTGAGTTTTAATAGTTTAGGAGACAAGGGTTTGTTAAATTTACATACAGGGCTGTGCGAAGCGCCGAATCTGAGGGTGTTAAATATAAGCCATAACTATTTAACAGAAGAATCGGCGGACACTTTAGAAAAGATATTGCTGGAGAATAAAGTCATTGAAAAATTGGACTTGTCCTGGAACTTGTTCTGTACCGGTCCAGGTAAAAAACTAAACATTCTATATAACACGAGCGAGCTTGAAAATACCGCCTTTTTTATTTAAAAGCTTATTGAATTTAATAAATAGGGGTCATCAGCATTTCTGATTGAATTACATGCAGCAATTTGCTCCCTATACGGGTTATTCAGAACTTATCCATAATAAAATTTGGGGATGTTCAACATACATGTAGAAATGTGGTAGTGGAAAAAAAAATTTTTTTGGCGGGTCTGAAAACTATTTAAAAATTTTTCATTGCACGCCGCTGGATACTGGTCCACTGCATGCACGGATTTCTTAAAATAAACTGGATCGCTGATTCCTAACTATCATTTTGTCAACTGTAAGGTGGTCGCCATACTGTGCTAACATTCCATTGGCTAGTTTTCAGCTAATGATGTTGAAGGTATTTACACAGGGAAATTTTGAAAATAGTTTGGTGAGATATGGGCATATGACTAACTAAATATTACTCATATGGATGGATATGGGTATAAAATATGTACACTGTTGTAATAAAAATACTTGAGCAGCGGGTCTAAAAAGTTAACTTAATATAGGGTTATATCAAAGATTAAATTGTATTATTTGTGCATTAGATGTGACGATGAGTAATTGACAGGACTGGACTCTAAGAGTTATATTTGTGCAGCAAAGGTACACATATTTTTTTTCTATTTATAGTGCATTTCAAATAATTGGAATCATCTCTTTCTAATTTGACTTGAAATGATTTTCTTGCGAACACAAAGTCGAAATTTATGTGCCTGTAAAGACACTTCCTACATGTACAAATCTTCCAATGGTATGTCTGGTAGGTACCTATGTATATTAAATTCATTGACGATGACACTCTTTATTTCTCCTGTTACAACTTCATTTTTTAAATAAATTATACATTAGCCGGAATTATAACTGGTTCATAATAGTTACTTGTCTAAACATAATTTAGTAACTAACCAAAAAAACTTTAAAGTAGGTAACATGGTTTGTCAACCAAGTTTGGACCTTGTCTGATTGCAGTATAAAAATTAGTTAGGATCAGTTTTGTATATTGTTTTGAGGAATTCTAATATCGATAATTTTTTGCCAAAATATCATAAGTCACTTTCACTAAATTTTGCCTTAGGCTACTTACGACAATTCTGCCACTCTGCCTATTACAGTTCTGTTACTTACGATAAAATATATGCAGTTATTTAACCGTCAAACATTTAAATACGCTTACATATTTATGGATCTATCTACCTCTGCCAGGATGTGTATTTGTATATATTATACTTACGATAGATCCATAAAGTCATTTTCATGAAAAATGTCACTTACGATAGTTTGGCAAAAAGGTATCGATATAAGGTTTGTATTTATCGAAGAATTAGACATATGTTTGTAGTTATTTTAATTGTGGCAGGAGCTGCATATATAAAAAGCCACGAAGAAAGTAGCTGCACGTCTTATCAGTAAAAATGGCACTAAAAAATATTTTTTAACTGAATGACATTATACAATTAGTAATGTCAAGTAGTTATTAGTCAAATTTATACTTTACACTGTTAAGATATATTAAATATTGTGAATGAATTGGGATAGGTTAATGAGTTATTTTGTTATAAAATTACGTGAAGTTTATAATACACAATATGGTAATAACTGCTTTTCTAGAAGATAACATTAACAACTTCAAAACTCAAAATCATTATGATTATGGTAGGAATTTAATAAAAACACATTTAAAATATAATTTATACACAATCACATTATAATAGGAGTTTTATCCACACTTATAAAGCATATAAAGTAACCTATTATCCTCTACTGAAATAATAAAAAAATATAAACTTAAATCAACCAAATTTAATTTACTTATTAAAATTAACATTTTTAACATTTATATTAATACATATTTCGTTCTTCGCTTTTTCATATTTTACTTCTTTCCGTTAATAGGAAGCTTGTAGTTGCTTCTTGGAACAAATTTTGGATGTAATCCTCTCCTGAGGAATGACTTGAACGAGAAGAACCTTGGATTTTCCTTGCAATACCAAGTTTGTTAGATACAGAGCCTTCAATATACCTCTCGGCCACATCAGAGCTCTTCCACCCACCATGCCGCTTGATGGTTGTAAAGTCGGCACCTTTATTTCCCAATAAAGTTATTGAAGTGCACCCTCATATAGTGCTTCCACTATAAGCTTCCGCCTTTGCCAAGTTCAAAAACGATGCAACTTTTGCCAATGTGTTGATTCCAACAGGCTGAGAAGTACATTTTTTATTCTTATAATGTAAAAAGAATCTGTTTTGTGATAAGTTCTTTGGTTGTAGTGAAACATATTTTCTACACATCTCCACGTCGTTGATAGAAAATCCTTCTTTTATAATTGTAAACTTTCGTGAAATGCCGGTCTTTGTATCTGGTTTCGAAACAACTAGATACGCACCAGTGTCCTATACATCAGTTTTTCAAATTCATCAATTCGCAGCATCGTCAAGCACTAGACTACTATTATTAGCGCAACCTAAAATGATTCAAAGTTTTATTACTTAATACATATTGTCTAAAAAGTAAAGAGTTATTACCTTAATCATAAAATATTCTTTATCACAAGATTTAATCAAAAATTCTTCAATCTGCACTCTTTCAAAAACTGCAGCTTTTTTCACCTTGTATCCTTTCGATTGACTTTTCAGATAACAGATATCTACGCTTTTAGACTTTTATCGCAACATTCAACATTGAATACTTCGACCAAATGGATGAAATTGCATGTTTTTTCATCAGATTAAGATTTTAGAAATAAATAACTTGCACCTTGCACACAAAACTTCATTTACTCTGTTCATTTTTCATTTATATACCACAAAACAGAAAAAGATTATTAAATAGTGCTGGTAACTCAACAGTGTCACCATCATTTCGTTCATAAAATACCTAGAAGTTAGCACAGTATGGCAGCCGCCTATCAGTTGGTATTTTTAGCTACCCCCACGAGTATATATTAGCTATCCAGTTTATTTTAAGAAATCCGTGACTGCATGATATAATAAGTACATTGTATCATAGGTCCACTGTAATGGAGTGACCTTGGGACTGACAATGCAAACTGGCTAGAACGAAAAAAACCGGCGCACCCGGCGCAAAAAAGATTTGTAGCGTTTTTACTTTAATATAATCTTAAAGATAGATAGATGTGACCAAAGTGACGTGTCTTTAAAATGAATAAAATTTTGTTACACTAATTTTGAAGAATTGCGCTACTTGATTATTAGGTATTAGAAACATGAAATTTATAAAAAATTTGCACATACCTTGTTACAAAAGCTGTTCGAAATAATATTCCTGGACTTGTACACAATTTTGGGCACGCCTTATCCAATTTTGCCGCACTAAACCGAATGTTCCTCCTGGTTGCTGATCTTGTAAACGCAAATTATTAAGTAAATTGGGGATTTTCAGCATTTTGCTGCAACAACCACTCACAAAACCTAACTGTCGATGTGTCGGTGTGTCGATTGGGAAATCGTTCCGCATAAGCGCGAAGCTGCCAATGAATTTTGTCCAACTTCGCCATAAGTAAGAATCATGTCCATTAACTCAGCATTACTGTACACATGAGCTATTTTGAAAATTTTACAGTTTAACACTCGATAAATAAAACACCCGCACAGAGACAGCGACACAGAAA
The DNA here is from genome assembly GCA_963924545.1 of Pogonocherus hispidulus. NCBI lineage: Eukaryota > Metazoa > Arthropoda > Insecta > Coleoptera > Cerambycidae > Pogonocherus > Pogonocherus hispidulus. Next base: position 11,561,109 of record OZ004693.1, on the reverse strand, counting down.
GACTGATGACTGCATATAGACAATAAGAGATATTATCCCCACTCCAACTGTATTCGCCAGGCGTTCGCCAGGTACAAAAACTGTTGTTTACTGTTTTTTGGACAGTAATAAGTACAGTTGCCCAGCTACGTAGTCCTTTATAATGGTATAACTTTAAACATTGTTTACGGAAAATCCTAAGCCTTTTATTATAAATTTTTTTGGTGATATCGATTTCTTATTTAAGGATGCACATATCCTCAAAGTTTTAGAGATGAGTTCTGAATAACCCTGTATAATAGTCTTTTAATTCTTCCAGCGTTATTGGTCATGTTCTAAACACCAAATTGGATACTAAACCAATTCTTGTTTGTAAATCCATGTTATTAAAGTTTAAATTATTTCAATTTACGTTTACGTGAGTTTTATTTTGAGAACAATTCTCTAAATCGCAATGATTACGTTTTACACTTGTATCAGCAGTTGACACACAACAACTCTATTGTTTTCCATAGATACAGTAAAATTCCATTTACTTTTTGCTACTAGCTTGATTTCTTAAAATTATATAAGACTTTAAAGTATACCCTTACCTTATGATGACCCCGTACTTTTTTTTACCTATAATTCAACTGTACCTAATAATCAAAATTCCCCCTATGGTCGAAATGGTCTCCCTATTTTTCGAAGTACGAAATATAAACACAAGACTAAGAGAAATCCTGTTTATAGGATAAATTAATAGGTATAAACTTATATATTGATCTTTTACCTAATTCGGATTTTAAAGTCTAAATAAAAATCCAAAAAAGGCACTTATTATCTAATATTAAGATCCAAATCATTCACTAACGCAAATATTTCAGTTCCTCTGGTATGTATGAATAAAATATAGGTAGATACCTAATATAAATGAATGTTGCAGGTAACTTTAACATTTTCTTTGTTAAAAATATTAGGGACCAATTAATCAATTACGTACTATTGAAGGAAACAAGAAATTGTTCCACGCAATGACATTACATGATAGCTTACGAGTTCTAAACATATCTTGGAATGCGATATCTCTACAACCGGCGGTGACCCCACTCACACAATATTTGAAGAAATCAAATAACTTGGAATATTTGGATATAAGCAATAACAGGTATTTCCTTTTTTTAGATGTACTTCAGAATCGATCAATTTTATTTCAGAAAGCGTCATTTATATTTCATATTAGCCAATTTATTTTCAGGAAGAGGCAGTTGTATTTTAGAGAAAACGTAAATTAAACTTCAGAAAGTGTAATTTATATTAATTACATCAGTTCCATGTATTATTAGTATATTATCTCACTGCATTTGTTAAAAAGTAAGAAAAATAGGTTAATATTTAAGAAAAGCAAACAATAAAGACTTATAACAAAATAGAGATATACAGGGTGTTCCTTAATGTCATGTCCATAGGGTAGGAGCTAATTCCTTGTCCAATTTTATGACTAAGACTCCAAATAAATGTGTGTCCTGAATTTCCTCATACATACATACATACATAATACGTATATTATATGGAAATAATAAACCTTTCTTGTTGGTGCTTTGTACCTTCAAAACGGAGCAATCGACACGAATGGTGGGAACAACACGAAGTTACTTAATCCCGTCAACTGAATAAATCATAGACAAAGCCAGAATAAATAATTCGGCAAACAATAGGCCTGTTCCAGGAGGCTGTTTGAAATGTTGAAAATGCTAGAAATGTTACTATAAGCATGCGCTCTAGCGCATCCTCAGTAACATTTCTAGCATTTCCAACATTCCAAACCGCCTGCTGGAACAGGTCTTATAAATCCTTTTGAGCAATTCCGATATACCGACAAGGTCCAGAAAACGTTTATATGCGTTCAGTTAGGTTGGGAGGCAGGCCTAGACTTTGAAAATTCTCCTACGCGCTCAGTTCCAGTTCGATCTGTTCTGTTTGTTCGGGCTAAAATGTTTGTTTGGACGCACCTACTCAATATGATCTTTTTCTTACACTAGGCTAAGAAGAAGAGCAAAAGCTTCAAAACATGGTCTGCGGCGTTATTTCGTTTGGAAACTATAGCGAAACTCTTATTATTTTTTTAATGTAATTCTCAACACATCACAATCCTGCTATTACTGTTATATTTTCAAATACCTACCTGCAATAGAATGATAAGTATTTATTACCCTGTCTATCAAAATCTTATTTAAGAATGTAAAATATTAATAGGTATAATAATAACTTTTCTCCCGGTGATAATGTGAAGCTTTATTTAATTTTAATGATTTCAGATTGGAGGGACAATCACTGAGGACGATCCGAACAGGAATTTTAAAAAATCATTCCCTAATATCTGTGAAAATAGGCAACAACATTTATTCACCCGACGAAGCATACTCTTTGGCGGCAGTGCTACCCTTGAAACAGCACGATCCATTGGAATATCTAGATATGGAAAATATGGTGTTTGAAAAGAAAGTGCTACCCGTTAGTACTTATTATTTATTAAAAAAATATACAAATGCCCATTATCTATCTCCTTACATGGCTAACTTTGTTAATAGTGGAGATAGAGAATTGGTTAAATTAGCAAACTTGGGCAGAATTACTAGAGGAATTCAATGCCTCCTTCAGATTTAATTTTAATTTTCAATTTTTCGAGATATTTTGAAAAAACTGAAAATCGCCAAAATATATTTAAACTCGAATATCTTGAAAACTATAAAAGATACAAATAATATAAAAATACTTCGTGATAGCGATTTTTACGTGGAATTAAGCGGTGATATTGAAAATTTCACGGGTATCTTAGTTTTTGAAAAAAAAATAAAGTTATGTTTTTTTAAATGGCAGCCATAGTTGGCTATGTTATCAATGAAAAGCTTATTTTTTTCTGATTTCAAAAATTTAATATTTAATATACCTTTCTCTTTTCTTTTGTTTACTGTAATGAACAAATAATTTATTAACATAGTAAGCTATGAAAAACAAACTTAGATCAGTAAACAACAACAAAATACAAATGTCAGATCACAATAAACTCACATTATACACGTCAAAATTAAGCGTTCATGTTAAAATAGTTATTGTGAAATGTACACAAACGAAGAAAAAAACGATTTATTAAATATTATATTTTTGAAATCAGAAAAAAATAAGCTTTTCATTGATGCCATAGCCAACTATGGTTGCCATTTAAAAAAACATAACTTCATTTTTTTTCTCAAAAATTAAGATACCCATGAAAATTTAATATAACCGCTGAATTCCAAGTAAAAAACACTATCACAGAGTATTTTTATATTATCTGTATCTTTTATAGTTTTCGAGATACCTATTCGATTTTAAAAATTTTACCGATTTTCAGTTTTTTCAAAATATCTCGGAAAGTTGAAAATTAAAATTAAATCTGGAGGAGGCACTGAATTCCTCTTGTAATTCTGCCCAATTTTGCTAATTTAATCAATTCTCTATCTCCACTATTAACACAGTTAGCCATGCAAGGAGATAGATAATGGGCACCCTGTATAATGAATGATGAAATAATGGTTGTATAATTTATATATGTGATTTAGCCGATTATGATTTAACTCCGATTATATTAACGACTGCAATTTGATTAATCCAGCCAATCGGACCAAATCGGATCCCTCTGATCATTCCAAAGCTTCCAAACAGACCCTGTCTGAAGTATCAACTCTTCAGATTGCTCTGTTCTGGACACTTCTGCTGCGATTCGAGATCGGTTGCTTATAAAAAGTACTGTGAGGGACACCGGAATAATATTAAATAATTCCGTATTTATAAGAGCACTGATAAAATTATTAAAACAGCAAATATATATTTTCAGCTGTTGGTGAAAATAAGAAATATTGGTAAAACTATAAAAATTGGTACAATATTAGGTAACTATACTATTAAAGGACCAGATATCAATAAGTTAGTATTTGAGAGATGCAGATATCTTCTACAGAAACCGAAAAAGAAAAAGCTGAAGAAAGATTTTGGGCAAGTATAAACTATTGCAAAAAATATTAAGAACTAATACTTAATTTGGATATTTGACTTGCAGGCATTTCATCCTCTCTTTACCTGATGAACAAACTACGAAAGAAAAATTCTCCGGCTTTCTGAAGAAGCAGAAAATAAAAAAATTAGATGACGACTTAATTAAAGAAGTTTGTAACAGATTCATGACAAAGAAGCAAACTATTGACTGCATCGAGATGAAAAAGGCTTACATGGGTTATTATCCTGATACAACATTACCACCACCCACGCTTAAAAAGAAGAAGGGTAAAAAGGAAAAGAAAGGCAAGGGGAAAGGAAAACAAAAGGCTGAGGAACAAACACAGCAGGAAACTATTGTTCCTGCGGAAAATGAAAACACAGAAAATGCTGAAAATATTACTAATTGTGTTGTGCCTGCGACGGAATTCACTACAGATGTAAACGCAGAGGTTTAGGTGCCCCCACAGAGCATTAGTAAAATTGGAATAGCTAACTAATTGTATAAAGAAATATCTTAAATAAATAATATCTACTTTATTTTTCATTATTGTTTATAAGCGAGGAAATTATGTGGCTATTAATGCTGAAATTCCAATTTTGGAATAAATTTGTGGAAAAAATATAGTCATTCACAATTATGGAAAATAACCATAAAGGACGCGAGCAAAATATTTTTACGCAAAATAGAAATTATGTTAATAAAATGGATTCATTTGTTTCAACCTACCAGTTTAAATCAAGACCCTTTTTACAAAAAATTAATAGATATAAATATATTAAATGTAAATAAGGATATCTCAAAAAGTTATAGTTTTAACCCCTAGGATGTAGGTACTGGAAGAAAGATTTAATTTTAAATAAGATGTAAAAAATTACAGTGTTCCATTTGACTTAAAAAAGTTTTGTGGAAAGAAAAAAAGTGTAACGGGCAATATATGGAACATTTGGTATAACCAGAGACGTATAGGTAGATGTATATAAGTCTCTGATAACTCTATTAAATTAATCTTTCGTCTGAAGTATAGTACAACTTAGGCTCTTTCCTTTTGCCAAGATTCAAATAAACCTAAACGAAATTGAAAAAAGTTATAAATGTTCTCGCTCAGAATGGTTCTTGCGAAACCTTACATCTGTGAATTTTTTTATAAAATGTCAAATATAACCGAAACGGACACATACTTCTACGAGTATGTGGAAACGGTTGGGTTAATTTAGCTGCAGGGTATGTTCCATATTCTTTACTCAAAAGTTTATGCTATTTTCTGAAGTGCAAAAATATATAGGGTGCTTCATTTAAAATAAGCAAGTTGATATAGACTGCCGGTATAACCTGAAGTTGAAAGCAACCGAAAATACTTTTAAAAAATAAATCTTCTGGCAAAACGGCATCTGTAAAAACTTCAAATTTATATCCCTATTAGTTTTGGAGATACGTCTAACAGGCGATCACCGTGAATCACCCTGTATAAACATTTGCAGTGTATGATGTTATTACTTCCAAAAGTAAATATACCTAGGTATAGGTGTTTATACTAACTGCTTTAGTTTGAGGATTGATTGAACATGGAGCTTGGACAGAGTATTATTGGAGTAACAAAAAGTGAGAAGGTGACTAAATACAAGGATTTTTAACTTATTACATATCCTTAGACTAAATATACATAATCTGTTTAGCCATGAGTCAGAAGAAGAATAAGAAGAAACAAATGTCAGATGTCAGATATCCAAATGTCATGTCACATATTTTTATTTTGATATTTATAACCTCAGTATTTATTGAAAAAGAAAAAGTGTTTTATTTTTAAATACGTTTTTGAATTGAAGTTGTAAAATGGGATTTCTAACAGTTCTAAAGAAAATGAAACAGAAAGAAAAAGAAATGAGAATATTGATGTTGTATCCTTTTTATAAATAAATCAAGATTTTTATATTACACAAAAAGTTTTCCTTAATAAATCTAATAACAAGGGGACTTGATAATGCTGGCAAAACAACAATTTTGAAAAGATTTAATGGTGAACCGATTAATACGATATCTCCGACATTAGGGTTTAACATAAAGACATTAGAACATCGAGGGTAATGTACTATTACATTTTCAAGATCTGAACCTATTTATAAATTAACATTAAAATATAAGTATTACTTATCCACATTGTTTATTTCAGATTTAAATTGAATATGTGGGATGTTGGTGGTCAAAAATCTCTAAGGTCTTATTGGAGAAATTATTTTGAATGCACAGATGGTCTAATATGGGTCGTCGACAGTGCAGACAAAAGAAGATTGGAAGACTGTAGAAATGAATTACATGGTTTATTGCAAGAAGAGGTAAATTTGTATTATAATTATAATTAGGCATTATTCCATTACTGGTTTCCAAACAATTTTTAATTTTTATTTTTTTGGTTAAATATCCAGATATCTGTAATAGTACAACACTATATTAAAATAGAGAAACAACATATTTTAAATATCAAACTCGGTTCTCAACCGCAAATGAGAGAAACGTTTACCCTATTTCGATAGCACTATTTATCCATATCAGAAGGTGAGCACGTAATTGCCTTCACCAATACTAATATAGTATGGTTTAGAGGTGCTACATCAAAACTATAGGAACAGACCGACCTCTCTACATACTGATGTTGACACTTGAGTAATTGATAGACAGATAATGCTGATAAATCTTATTTATTTGAGATTTTTGATAGGAAAAAAAAAACTGACTAATTTATGTTAAGACATTTGCACATTTGCAGAATAAAAATTGAGGAAAGTAGGTATGTTCCTACCACTAATTTGAAACTTTGTGACAGAATCGTAATTTTTTGCTTTCTTAGTTAAGGAAAGTGGGATTCTTCTTTTGAACAAATATTTATTATTTTTTTAATAACAAAGCAAATATTTTTTAATTGTTCATTATAATAAATAAATATACTTCAATATAACACATTTACATTATGTCCATGTTTTCAGACTACAATATATTTGTTTTTCAATTTACCATGTTAATATTTTTGTAAACAATTTTAGAGATTAGCTGGTGCTACATTATTGATATTCGCAAACAAACAAGATTTACCAGGAGCATGTACTGCTGAAGAGTTGCGTGATGTAAGTATATGCCATTTGAAATTTTGTATATTTTATAGACACAGCTTCCTTAAAAGTATAGAATAGAAAATTCTATACTTTTAAATATGCTGGTACCTATATGTGTTTGGCACATAACATTTTGGACGTTGTAGTTTAATTTGAAATTATATAAAACTATCGGCATAGAAATTTGGTCATATCCATAGGTCTCGGCAATAGTTAAAATAATGTTTTAATTAATGTTGCAAGGCATTGGATTTTAGTTGTTTTATATTAGTTCTAGATCTATATATCTGTTACAAATTTACTCTTACTTTGCAGATTTTGGAACTAGACAAAATAAAAAAACATCATTGGCGCATCATTTGGTGTAGCGCAGTTACTGGAGAGAATTTACTAGATGGAATAGACTGGTTAATCAGTGATATTGCTGCAAGAATTTTTACTTTAGATTAAATTATCTCGTTATATTATTTTTTGGCTTGTATATAACATATTTATAATACCGAATATATTATGTAATATATACTTTCATAACCTTAATAAAAATTATTTAGTCAAATCTGTGATTTAGTGGGCGAGTTCGAGTCGACGCTCAGATTGGTCCGAGTTCATTTATTGCGTTTTATTCGCAACTCTGAGCGTTCTCGTTTGCGTTCGAGTCGACACAGAGTGTGTAATCTGAGCGTGCTCTTATTTCTCCAAGCTTAATGTGGAGGTCTCAGAGCGTGAGGGTTTTGTAACCTCACTTTTGCTCTGTATTTGAAGAAAAGACAGAGGTAGTGATCATATCTTGAAAAAATATTTCCACTGCAAATTGCAATACATAAAGCCGATTTAAATCCATTATGTATTACTGGTGACTGGCGGCCACAAAAATAAATATCCAGGAATCTAGGGCACTAATCAAATACTTTAAAATTAGAGTATTCGACTATACACGGTTAGCGATGGTTTGTGCCAGGATCAGGATACGATAAATTCAAATTCAAAAAACAAGTTATTTGTGGTTTAAATTAACTAATTTCACCCGTATATCAAAGGAAACTACAAATTTGACATGAATTTATAAGATTGTGGTTATGATCACATAATACATTTGACAGGCGGCATCCACACAGCGTTCGAGATAGATTGCTATCCCCAGAACACTTTGCTCATGACGTCATAAACTCCGCTCGCTCTGTCGAGTGTTGACTCGAACTCACCCAATATAGGAGTTATTTAGAAAGTTAAATAAAAAATTTTACCTACATTGAATGGTACTGCTCACCTAATAAACTGCAGTTTAAGAAATATTAAATGTGTTGTTTAAAAAAATATATTATAGTTACTTTATAACGTTTATTTAAATATATAAAAAAAATACCTATGTACACTTATAAAACTTAAAAAACACATCACAAACAAATTAATGGCTGTCCATAAATTGTAATTCTGAAAGTATCAAAACATTATTCGGCAGTGGTTTCGGTTGAGGAGAGAGGAGTGTAATTATTTGTCTATCTGGATCCACATTTGTTCTGAAAATAAAAGTAATGTATATAACTAAATTAAACTGGATACACATATTGTTATGTTATATTTCTTATTTCTACTTAAATGTTGAAGGATAATATTTATCTAAGAAATTGTTCTTACACACAAACAAAACCTGCTACATGTGAGAGAATAACATCGTCATCGTCTTTTTCTGAAAAGCTAACGGCTAAGATGTGATGCAATATGCCAGCATTAGGTGTTAACACCACTAGTTTCGTGAGATGATCATCGGCCTTCATTCCCAGTGGTAGACATGAATCTGGTAAGGCTGGTGCGCCAATTTTATAAATCTTAACTTCTGTAAACTTTATATCGAATGAATGTGGATACAGTGAATTTTTTGGAGTACCGTAGAAGTATTCTTTAATTCTTAGGTCTCTTGCCTCAGATCTTGCGCTTTTAGAACGTTCTACTACCTAAAATTATACAAGAATATATTATAGAAACACATTCTGGATTCTAATTTTTAATATTTTTAAATTATTTTATTTAACATGGGATGAATTACATATTTGTAACAAAATAGGTATACTTTTTTTCCAACCATGCGAATAAGACACTATAACATTAAATTATTTTGTATAAAAAGGGGGCTATTTCGGGACTGTTTGAGATTGCCATAGCAACTGTACAAAATAGCTATTTACTTAACAAGTGCGGAAAATAAATTTTTCCGCACGAGTCTGCCGTTCACCGAACGACGCGTAGCGGAGTTCGGTGAAGCAGACGAGTGCAGAGAAATACATTTTCCGCAAATCTTAGGTACAATAGTTTTTCTACAGACGTGCGGAAATAAGTATATATAATTCGTAATAATTTAATAACTATGGCAAACATTAACAATACATAGTAAACAACAAAGAATAAAATTATTCTTTGTTATAATTAACATGGTAGGTAACCGAAAACTGGCAATTATAAGCATTATTAATTAAACTGGGAGCATTTTGATGGTGAGCTTCGTTAGCAATAATGTTGACACTTTTTCTTCTCAACTTGTCATGCTGGTGCTGTTTCACTAGTTCATTGTTGTCAGCAATAGCATCAATTTCACACGCGAAACTTGTAGAAGGTAAGGGCGAAGGCGGAGGTACACTTTCCTCGAAATTTTCTCCTTTAGAATATAGAATTTGGTTGGCTATTCGTTTTTTGTTCCCCATGGATTCGTCCACATATGATTCTGCAACTTTCGTCGATTGCCATCCCCCGAGACGTTTCAAATTAGTAATATCCACTCCAGCGTCAGCCAACATGGTAGCCGAAGAGCGTCTATAACAATGTCCAGTAAAGCTCTCTGGATTTGGAAGTTTCAAAAAAGCAGCCACATCGGATGGCATCTTACCAAACTTATTAATGCCAACAGTTTGAATAGTACATGTACCTTTTTGGAAATTAACAAAAAACCTTTGATGCGGTGTACTTTTGGGACGCAGAGACATGTACTTCTTGATTAAATTAAGATTTTTTTCTCCAGTTATTACAAAGCTTCTACTCTGGTGAGTCTTGCTATCCGGTATTTTCACCAAAAATAAATCTCCTTGTTCGACTACGTTTTCACACAACAGATAAGTCAATTCTTCGCGCCTACAGGCTCCAGCGATTCCAATGATAGTTGCGACTTTGATTAGTAAATAAGTATCGTCAGGCGCAACGCTTAAAAATTTTTCAATATGTTCCTGATTTAACACTTTAGACTTTTTTGGTCTAAAACCTATCATTTTCTTTTTTAAAAAAGCAATCAATTTAAAATGCCTGCTAATATCAACGTTTTTCTTAATTTTTAGTATAGATTTCACCATTGAGTACTTGGACCACATTGTAGAAGGTTGAAAATTCTTTGAAATTTCTTGAAAGTAAACTAAAAGTACCTCTTCTTTACTGATGTTCGTTATTTTCTTGTTGATGCACCATTTGACGAACTTTTCGTATTCTTGAATGTACCTGACTTTGGATTTTTCTGGAAGCAAATTCATATCTACTTCTTTTGCTGCGCTCAAAATATATTCTGGAACCCCGTCTTCTATGGCCAGATTGTCAAATTCACCTTCAATCATTCTAATAATGCAGAATTACGAAAAATACACACTTTCAAAAAGCAATTAATCACAAATAAATAATAATAATATCGAAATGTCAGTTTGTTGATTTCTAATGATTGTTTAAGCGTCCTTAGTAACTTGGAAACCTGGTAGCTAAGCAAGACGAAATGCATTAAGCCTGTTACACACTCTGAGATACATATCAGAGACGGTCAATTAATGAATTAATAAATAATAAATAATTATTGTTGCTGCAGTCCATGTTGGTACAAAATATTGTTATAATTTCCTGTTATCTCCATTCACGTTGAGATATGCATTGATATGTGTATCGCGACAAACAACGATGCGTGTATAGTAATTTTCAATATTACGTGCGGAAAAATATTTCTGCACTAGTGCGAAAAATTTTTCCGAACTAGTGCGGGAAAATCAATTTTCCGCACGAAAATCAGTGCGGAAAATCGGGTTTTCCGCACGGCTATAGAAAAAAGATATTATTGTACAGTTGTACAGTACCGAAAAGTAATTTGACATTGACATTGCATGTCACATAATATATTGAAGTTTAATTAAATAGAAAAATAGAAACAGATAGTGACTCCGATGAATCGGTAAACTGGAGGTGCTAATTAGAAGCGGTTCGAAAAAAAATATTATGTTAATCTCGTACAAAAAATACATTTTCGAGACTCGTAAAATTGCTGGACTCCGCTTCCCTCGCCCCAAAAACCTGTATTTTTTGTACTACTTAAACAAATAACTATTTTTCTTCAAGCGTACACTAATACTTAATTATATTATGCAAGGCGTCTTACAGAAAAGGCCTATTGTTTTACTAGTAAAGAAATATTATCATTTTATCACTAGTACAAAAAAGTAAAAGTGTAACCATAACAACGGATTATGTACGGAACGGAGTCATGTACCTATGAATTCTCAAAACTGTCAGTTTGAAATTTGACGTTGCGTCAGATCGCTTTTTATACAAGCATAAATGTCTGAAGAAATATAGTTTTAATGTTGACACTTGAAGAAAAAATAATATATGTCACTCTGAGTATAAAGCTCTTTATGTGTTTCGCCCAGTTTAGACAGCCTTGGCTAACGCCGCGGCTGTGTAAGTTTCTGGGCTCAATAAATAATGTTCGCCTTCTACTCCTGACTCCTGGTAACATAATATACTAATATCACTTTTACAGCAAACTAAATGATTATATGAATACTTACCCCTCCACTTTTTGGCAAGAAAATAACTTTTACGAAGTAAGGCATATCTCTGACCAATTCATTGTAAAGCCTTTCTTGGTCGAGTACCATTATGACATCAACCTCAAAAGCCTTTGCAGAATTTATTAACTGTTTATAACCAGCTGCTTTTATCCAACCACAGGTGTTTATAATAGCTCCAGATGATCTAGCTAAAATATTAGTTTGATAATAAACATCTATCAAGTATACTGGCGATTGCTAAACAATATTAAAATGTGAGGGAAAAAGTTAAAAAGAGGCAACAATACATTGTTATAGTCTAAACAAGAATCCAAGCGATCCATGTCATCAGTTATAAAATTATTTACATGACATTAAAGGGCCAAAAATGTCTTTGTAATTATGTAATCACAGCCAATCACACTAGTGTAAGCTATGCTGAGGTACAGCAAATTTAAAAAATATATATATATTTCTGGAAAATAACATTGTTTATCCTTTATGATGTGCATCGCTTGTATTTTTGTTTAGAGTTTATCTACATAATTTCTAGTTAAAGGTTTTTTATAAAGATTAAAATAAAAAATATTTTGTAATTTTTTAATTTCATTAATCAAACAAAAAAACCATGGTCAAACAGCATGTCATTTTATTTAAAAGCTTTTTCAGGATTTTAAATACATATCTAGCGGAATTGAGTTAAGAAAAAAAGACAGAACTGGAAGAATCCGTCAACATCTACTGTTCCTAAAAATTTTTAGAAAACAAAAATGTAATTTAGTGTTATTGAAATATCCTCCCACGATTCTTCCCTCAAAAACCAAGAGACCTCGCGTGGAAAACAACATTCAAAAGTATAATAAATATGGAATAAAAAAAGTTGTCAAAATATTTATTGAAAGCGAAAGTGAAAGTGAAGTAGATAGTTTTAGTGACGAGACATTATATGACGATGAAGAGATGGATGATATACCAGCCATAGAGTCGCAAACTGATATATGTGTTGTTTGTGAAGAATTTGAAAAAAAAAGGAAAAATTTGATACAGATGAATTCAGTGCAAAATCATTATGTATACCATTTATGTGAATAAATGTTTATTTGAAAAGCCAAAAATTAGTTTTAATTGTTAAAAATGTATACAAAAAATTATATTTTATTGGGACCATCTTTCCCATAATACTTTATATGTTACAAGCACTATACTGTCTTTGCCTAGTACATTTTTTTAAATATCACTTAACTATTATCGTACCTATAACATCAAGTATTCCATGTTTAAGCTTCAAATCAGAAAGAAAAACTTCACCGTCATTTAGCATCACCGTCTATATAAAACTATGTTTGAAGCATTTCAAAAGTAGTGATCTTCATTCTGCAAATTAGCAAAATTAGCTCATTACTAAGTATTCCATATATTACTATTCACTTTGATGTTAATACATGTTTACTCATTTTCCCGCCAGCAACTCTAAATTATTTTATATCAAGTGACATGTAGGAGGTGACATACATCCTGAAAAGGTTTTTATGAAAAATGGACGTTAAACAAAAATCAACATACTTGTTGACCACAGTTTCCTTTACAAACGTAAAACATAAACAAACAGACTATTTTTTTTGCATAATCCCAGTGCCATAATTGGGCATTGCAGTTGCCAATAGTTCTAACTTACTTTTTTTGTTTACTTCTAGTCTTTCTTTAACAGTAATTGCTAACTGTTGTACTAACATATTAAATAATGTCGAATTTGTAGATGGAGATTTATGACCGAAATGGTAAACTAGAGGTGCTTCCTGAGAAAAACCTTCATCTATAGACGCTGGGCGTTCAATCATCAAGGCTCCTGAAGAAAATAAATAAAAATGTACACATGCAGTCTACACTAGGCTAAATTATAGTATAATGGCAATTATTCCTAGTATACTAAATTAAATATTACTAACCTATTGTTCCTGGAATAGAAATTTGACCTTGTCCAATGTCCAAGTCAACAAAAATAGGTCTACGACCCATTCGTACAGCATAATTGAGCAATATCCTAGACACAGTCGATTTCCCTACATCACATGGCCCTACTATCATGGCTATTGGGCCCCGTTTATTTTCTTTTTCGGCATCAGTTCTCATAAACTCAAGTGCGCCATGACAGTTAGAATACATTACCATTGGTGTTTCTTTGGCTGTATAAATTACATCAGTCTTCCCTTTTACTTCAACAACACAACCATGCCATGTATAAACGGCCACTTTGGCACCAGCTGTAAATTCATACGTCTTTGCTTTTACTAATTCTGTGCCAAACACTTCTGCTAAGCCACTTTTCAAAGTTAAGTAAACTTTTTCAGTTTTTGATTCAACCTCGAAGCGCAGTTCATTATCTGGCTCCAATTTAAATTCCTGCAATATTCTTTTATCTTCCGACATTATAGTAAATTAACTATTACTCATTAAATATGAAATACTATACACAAATATCAAGACACGTTCTATCACTTTAACACAGAAAAACTAGAAACCACAAAATAAGTAAATAAGTAAAACAAAACAAACGTTCAAAATTGTTAACCTAACCTTACTTTAGATCATAGATAAAATATATATATCTTTAGATTTAGAATTTAGAACAGAAATACATATAACTGCATTCTTTTCAATAGCTTGGGCAGCTTGGAGAAACTCGGAGCTGTTCCGCAGCATGTTCTTTTAACCGAGTGCGCGACGCCCTCCTCTGTCTTCCCCTTTCCCCTCGAGCACTACCATTTTTGCTGGGGTTTGGCTCTCCAAAATATTAGTGAGGTTAGATCAGATCGGTAGAAACGTAGAAACATCAACAAACTACTGAATTACACTGAAAATGGAAAATAATCAGAGTAGGTATCAGAATTTCAGACATATAGAGTAAATACGTATTTACTATTTTACTATTTTCATTTTGTATTTAGGTTAAGTAAACAAACTGGCAAATATCCCCTAAATTCATGTTCTTTTCAAGGGCTCTCTATGGTTTGCCACGAGTTTGACGCCCTGGGGCGCGGCGATCTTGAAAAGAAAACGCTTATAGATAAAGAGGGAACAGAAATAATCTGTTTGCCTCTCTTATATATTTTATGTGTGTTTGCCGCTGTTTGCTTTTGCCCTTTGTACTTTAATGTGGATCGGAATTATCGATAATTAGCCGGTTAATTATAATTGGATAATTATCCGGCACATCACTGATCGGAACATCCATAATAAGAAGAAGATCAATCGTAATTCGAAAAAAATACATTTTTTGATCATCCTTTGAAATACTTGTTTTTATTCGATCATAGATGCATCGAAAATGTCTAATGTCTTACTCTGTGGTCTTAGTCTTACATACATTTTGTGCTCTCTATGCTGTCCATCACAGATACAGAGATCACGGTCTTTAAAAAGACCGTGCCGCCGTGCACAGAGATAGCCATAGAAAATATATCATCTAGTTTTCTATGGAGATAGCCAAAATTGCCAAAGCTGTCATTACTTAACCTCAATGATTTTTTGTAACCTAGAATTTGAAAATAAAATGTAGATTTTATAATAAATACATATTTAATTACACCTTTAGAAAATAAAATTTTCAAAATTTGACACTTAGTAGCAGATAATGGCACGTATTATTTTATATTTTTACATTTTATTACTCTGTGGATCTGTGATATTGGAGTTGCCTCCACAGCCAGAGACAAATCGAAATGGTATAAACATTGAATCCTTTGTTGGTCCGAAAGACAAAATTAAAGATGAAAAACAAAGACAAGATGATAATGAACATAAAATACCTGAAATTCATATTTCAACGGAAAAAACTGATGACAAGAAAAACAAGAATATTTCACCCAGTAGTAATGTAACTCCTTCAAAAGTGTTGGTAAACAATTCTAATATTAAAAGCAATACAAACACTGAAATTGAATCTGGAGCAGTTATGAGAGGTGTTTATGTTTTTGTAGGAATAACTATGTTGTTTATAATGTATATAGCCTTCAAAACATATAGGTAAGGCGTATTATTAAGTCTATCTTATACAGATTGGTATTTACTGTACCTGAACAACATTATAATAAAAGTATGAAATTTATTTCATTGTACTCTATTTTGGGATTACACCACCAGGAAAATAACAAAAAAAAATTTATATTACACATAAATATAATTTGTATGCTTCTGGTTTCCCGTTTTTTGTTCTTTTACAAGTGTTGTAATCCGAAAAGAGACTACAACGAATCATGCAAACACATCACAAATAAGTTACAGACATTATGAAATACGTGTTATTGTTAAATAAATTTTTGTACTTAACAAAACCAAATAAATAAATAAGTACATTTACAGTTTAGTTGAGAAATTGTAATTAATTTAGGACAGAAATATAGAACAAGTGAGGGAAGGTAAGTTAAAAAAAGTGCTTAATCTTTTCATAAAACTCGCCAAGTCCCCATAATATATGACGGAAGTAAATGTTAATTAATTGTAGTGATGGGAAATTATCTGTCAAAATTCTGGTCCCTTATGGCCAATTTGGCATGATTTCAGTTAAACAATTGAAGAGACAGGTTTGACATAGGTCAGGTCAAGTTTATCTGTATTATAAAATACTTCTACTATTTTCTGTTGTTTCAGGAGAAACAAACAAAATGTGGTAATAAAGAAGTATGGAGTCAGAACGAGGAGATCAGATATTGAAATGGAGCCATTACCTCTTGAAGATGACGAAGATGACGAAACAGTTTTTGATGTGGGAAATGTCAACAGTCGATAACATTTAGAGTTGGCAGAAGATTGAGTTGACAATAATAATCGATAACATTCACAGTTATTTATTACTTGATTATTTTCTATTTGTTACGTGTTAATTAACTTTAGCTGTAAGTTTTATTTTTTATGCAGAATACTGGGTTTGTCAAAAGTAGGGGAATTATGTTAAAATGTTAGATCTTAATGTTGAAAAATGTTAACTTTGTCTGTGATACTAACAACACATTTTTGTAAATAATGCCCAATCTGAGTTGTTCAGTTCACAAAAAAACCCTCAAAAGCTGTAGTCAGGTTCTGTGAGAAAAAAGACTTAAGGTAATTTTCTATAAATGTATGACAAAATGTACTTATGACTAAAAAACCTATGACACTATTCCCCTGCAAAAGTTTCAAAACATGTCTCGCATTCATAGTTTTATATTTTTAATGTCGAGTTATTCAAAATGTACAAATCCGTTGAATGTAAATATGCTGTGTTAATATGTTGATAATAAGTACCTATAACTTTAATATTTAATAAATATATATTTTCTAATAGTTTTGAATTACTCAAAACTCATGTGTTTCAGGTTTCTCAATTTTAATTGTAATTAGGGTTGCTAACTCATGATGACTGTTATTAGAGTTCCCTGTCAGCAGCGACATATATGTCTTTGATATCAGTAAATAGGTTTGACACAAGAAATGTGTTATAAGACCTACTGGCGATTATGGAGCAGCAGGGAATTAGGCACCAAAAATTATATATCGAATAGCAGGCAGATCCATTTTTGCAGTACTGATACACACCTAAAGATTCTAGCAGTAGTTTATATATGCATGATGCCAAGCAAAAATCGGGGATATTACGTTGACCAAAGGCTGAATTTGAAAATCTATCTTTATCTGACAGCCGAATACCGTAAAAGCAATTATTTTGCATATGCAAATTCTTTTGACTAGTAATGGAACTCCTTGAATGCCTGTAAAATTTTATGTGCCTATATAGAAAAAAGTCAGAGTAAATAAGTACTATATACGCTATGTTAATCCACTGATGTGAATATATCACTAATGTAGTTTTCCACATAATATCAAAACACTATGCTGCACTTGACGCTCGTTTCGCCAACCAAGTTGGCATCATCTGGAGGTGATTAAAACTAAGTGCAGTATAGTGTTTTGATGTTATGTGGAAAACTACGTCAGTGATATTTTCACACCAAAGGCTCCAACCCCCTTCAAGATGATGTGAATATATTAAGTGACAAAGATATCATGGTAGTCATATAGAAAAGAACTTAGTAGAATTAGAATATTTTCCAGCTTGGCTTAGCCATGCGTAAAAATGAGAAAAAACAAAGGCTGAGCATAGATAACCAATGATGGATATAGAGCACAAGCCCAAGGCAAGGCTGAATAGGGTGATATGATGAGAAATATAGAACAATATCAAATAAAAAAAATTTAGGTATCAGTGTAAATCCAGTTACCTAGAGCATTAGAGTCCACTAGAGATTAGAGGATTTAATTGACACTGTGATGAAAATTTTCAAGGTTGCAAGATAAACCAGAGATTATAAATACTTTATAATCTCTGGATGTACTAAACAACTGGGTAAATATGGTATGATATAAACTGTACCTACTAGCTCACATAATGAAACAGTCCAACATTGAATATTGAAAATGTTTTTTGTATGTTAGAAAAATATGTAACTATAGGACTAGTATGAAGTTTTTTTATGAAAAACAGTATATCTACATGTTTAAGTAAAAAAATTGAGATGTTCCAATTTTTATAGCAGAAATTTAATATTTACAAACACTAGAAAAAATGCAAGATACAAACCTAAATAATAACTATACTAATGTCTACAAACCCTGATACCCTGTGTATCTCGAAAACGAGCCAATTTAGGACACACGTTTATTTGGACCCTTTGTCATAAAATTTGACAATGAATTAGCTGCTACAGTATGGACATGACATTAAGAAACCCCCTGTATATACATTATTAGCATTTACGAGCATTTTGTATCATGCTTTCTTTGAGACAGCGTTTTTTTAATTTTGAAAAAGGGTCAAATTGGGTATATAGGTATACATCTATAAAAAGCCAGTTTTTATAGCCAGTTAGTAGATTAGGTAGGGTATGTATTTACATAATAATTATATTATCATACAGATAGGTATAATAATAATAATAATATCTCTATCTACCCCTCATTCTAATCATAATAAAGATTAGCACGAAAGTCTGAGTCTTATGACGGAGAGGGGACGGCATTTTATTATTATTTCGCTGGCCGCCTTTGCGCTTCAGGAGGAACGACTTACTTTGGTAGGCCATAACCACCATTCAGTGCTGGAATGAGGGAAACTCATTAGTTAGGGGGGAAAGTTAAACATCAACTGATTTTAATCTCTCACCTCACATTAACATCAAGCTGACATTCTTCCATGATTCTTCCATCAGGAGCTGTCCTGGCCCAAGGATTTTATACGAGTTAAAAATCCTTGGTCCTGGCCTGGCTAAAAGTTCAATGGATGAAGGCCAAAAAAAAACAAAGAAGAAGAAGAACACAAGTAGAAGTTGTCAACTTTGACATTTTAACATGACAGTTTTTTAAAAATGGCCGAAAATCGTAAATAGGCGTAAAAGGGTAAGGGACAGTATTACTTAACTACCCTTTTCATTGATTAATGATTATTACTTCGTATTACCGCGTGAGTAAGTATACAGTTTAATTATAATGTTAAGTGAGGGTGAAATGGCGACCCCAGATGCCGATAAAGATACTGAACCAGCCGGAAATTTACGCAGAAGGAAATTAGTTGAATGTGCCCAGCAGAAACTTGAACAAGGTAAAAGACATATTGGTTTATCAAGTGATATTTTGAATTTTATAAATACTTTGCAGCATCTGAACTCTTAAAGAAAAAAATACCATGTGCTGGGCATTTTCTGGCACCTAAGAGATTATGGTTGAAGAGAGTTTCTACCCCTAACTGTGATGTTGTTGTTGTTTTTCCACCTGGTGCTCAGGATTCGATGTTATTGTGGTTGCTATCTAAACTAAGGCAATCCCCTGGTTTAACTGTGCATGTTAGGCATCACGCATCTACACAAAGTAGTGCATTCTACCTCACTGCTCCTTTTCCAATGTAAGTTATATTCTACAAAGTTCAGATTATCAACTACATATCCACCACATTTCAGTCTTTTGAAAGCAGCAGAAGAATACCATCTTCCAAAAGCCCTAAGAGCAAGTAAAGGTGGTGGGTTAAAAGAATTTTTTGTGCAGGATTTTCTTTCATATGAAGATGCCTCCAATGAAGAACATTTTTTTACGACTGAAGAAAGGCAGTGGTTAGTTCTGAGACTTCTGGAGAGTATTAGGGCAAAAAGTAATGACGTTAATGCCATTCCTGGCTTAACTCTGCTAGAAGGACAACCCATTGGTAATTTATCCTGATATTGATATATTATTGTGGTACCTAACTGTTAATATTACCAATAATCAGAAGGGAAAGGATCAGATTGTGATATTAAAGATTCATTAATTGTAGTTAGTGGCATCTTACTAAACGACTTGCTAAATAATGATATGCAAATTGTACTGGCACCATAAAAAATATAGAATGCTTTTATAGAGATTGAGATTGAAAATGCTCGTCCTATAGAGAACACATAACTCTTGAAACTTTGATTATCTGTATTGGTAGCTATGGTAGCACTAGCAGCTACATTTGTATTAATTGCCGAGCGGGAAATTTGAAAACCAGGTCATTTTACACATGACGCGGATTATTTTCAGTGAGTTTGAATATTTCTTATAATATATGGTAAAATTTATTAAAAAACATTAAGAACATCAAGTATACACACAATCTACATACACTGACACGTGCCACAAGATCTATCTGTTAATTTTAAATCCGCAGTCGGCGTGAAGTTGACGTCGCCTTGTATAGAGTTTTTATCACTACCAATACATGTTTGGTTCTAACCCAAGGTGTGGTACCAAAATTCCGGACAGTTTTACATGTTCTACATAGATTAACTTTTTAGATGTGCCGTGTAATGCTTTGATATTCTATATTTTTTATGATTTCTATGACTAGCACACACTAAAGCAGTACAACTGTGAATATAGAATATTTTTTGTAGATTGTTAGAAAAGTATTTAGTTAGGGCTCGTGAGTAGTTTTTTTATGTTCACTATCTAAAAAATTCAGATTACAAGGAAACTTGAAGATGTGTTCACAGTATGCCACTAACTGTAGGCTTCGATCTTGTCTGATCTGGTAAATTTGCAGAATCGGTTCCTAAAATACTTTTATTCTTTTCTATAGACGTCTATATTGTTTTCAGTTCCAAAGTGTCTTACTTCCGGAGTTATTTCCCAAGTGTTCCCTTTACACGAACCTGCTGTTTTAGAAAGACTGCAGAATATCTGGGTTCGAGATGTTTTTGCTCGACAACCACTGGGTAAATATATAATGGATATGTTAACTCTTTAATCTGATATTTGCAACTTATTTTCAGATGAGATAACTGAGTATTTTGGTGTAAAAATTGGAATGTACTTTGCTTGGTTGGGACATTATACAACTGCTTTAAGTATACCAGCCATCTTTGGATTTTTATTTTGGGTAAATATGATGTGATGGATTGTAACAATAAATGTGCAAGCATTAGTGCAATCATAACTGTCCATCCCAGAAATGATTGTGCGATTTCAGTAATTTTCAAACTAAGTATATAACGATTTCTAGATATGTTGTAATGGTAAACACCAAACTTTAGAAGACGTAGGATATGTATTGTTTTCGGTCTTTAATGTTGTGTGGGTAACAACGTACTTGCAAGCATGGAAGCGTTATTCTGCTGAGTTAGCTTTCCGTTGGGGTACTCTAGATCAGAGAGATGACCTGCTTGCGGAACCAAGACCTTTATTTAGGGTATGTTGTTAAATGTCTTAGATATAAATAGACATGAAATACCTTAAGCTATTACTGTGATTTTGTGCAGTGGTTTTCACTATTTGTGCATGAATTTAGTTTACCTTCAATTTATTTAGTCATCAAATTGAATCATTTTTTTGTACAAATAAAATACTAATATCAAAAAAAATAAGTATAAGTTTTTAAAAACAATACTTGTATTTGATAACATTGATGCCAATGATGAAATATAATATGATTTTATATAATTAAAGTAGGTCAGTGCATAATCAATTTTGATAGCTTTCACGTTTCACGTAATTTATGCAGAGCCACAGATAACATAACTACTCAGATGGACCGATACATTGATATGTATTTGGCAGGTTAAAAATGATGCGGACTACAATTGTTGGCATTAATCGCAAATTATTTTATTTCTTGACTGTGAAGACGAACGAAAGAGGCAGAATTGTTTCTTTATGGTTTGAAATCGCTTCCGATGATGAAAAGTTGTTGAAAAAATGTGTTATTTTATTTTCTCACTGTAAAGATGAAAGCGATGTAACTCTGAAATTTGTGTACGCTTATCTATCGGTTGATCTGTAAAGGTTGATTAATCTGTGGTAGAATTAAAAACATATACATTATTACCTCATATTTTTTTTAGTATGTGCCTTTATAATGTCAAATTTACTTAATGCTAGTTTATAAAACTGAATCTATATTTAGTGAATCTTAATTAATGAAAATAAAAAAAGTGTTAGAAAAATATTTAAATACGTGGATCCACTTGTCAGGCCTGGATTGGACCTGCCAGTTACCAAGTACAACTTAATAAGCTGCTCCATTCAAAGACTAAGTGGTTGGTCTGGTCTAAAATGTACTTCTAGCATCCAATCTAGACCTGCCAACAGCTAAATTTGCATAATAATTTTTGTTTAAACACAGCAAACTAGAGCACAAATTTGTTTAATTTGGACTGATTATCATTTTAACTCCTTAAGGGCCGGTCTTTCCATCTCTTTATAAAGTCGCTTTTAATTAAAAGAAACTTAAAGTTAACAAGTGAATTTATCTGGCAATTAAAAAATTGCGTCTTGTCAACACAATTTAACTGCTCTTTTGTACTGATTAAATAAGAAAGTCTATAGGTATAATAAAGTGAGACAGATGAAATGAGTCAACCATAATCAACAAAATATGTCAATTATGACAACATTACCTAGCTATAACATACTTTGGCTATAACCAACTATAACTTTTTTTAAGTTCTAGTCATTTCTGGGATCTCTAGTTTAAATTTAATATTCAGAAGTGTAAAAATGTCTTCCCAGGATAATACAGTAAAAAACTTGGAACCAAATTGCCCAAGAATTTGAGGCCCTAACTAGTACAAATCGAAGCAGTTCAGTCCTCCGTTCAAAATATGATTCAATAAAACATGCCAAAATCTCACAAATACGTAGATATCATTTCTTTTTTATTATTAACCTGTTAGTGTGATGCCGTAAATGTTGCTCGATTTCTTCTAGAATATTTAACACCGTTATTTTTGATACACGAAATCGCCTCATAAACTCTCGATCATCCCATTCAATTGTCTATATGAGGCCTTACAGTATATATTTTTCGTTCGCGATTTGCAATATTTACCGCATGTTTATAATTTCATGATCTAATAATATTTCTTCTTCAAAATCAATAATGTTTTCCATTATAAAAATATATTTTTTGACGTTTTATTAATCAAATTGTTTACTAACACTCAAATTGTAAAATTGCTGAGGTTAGAAATCTCTTTGTAACAACTTATAGGCCAGTAAAAGTGACCGATAAGTTAAAGAGCAGATAGAGAACTTTAAAGACAGGATTTAATTTAAAACACAGTGAAAAGGCCCATTTTGTAATTACAAGGAAGATACATTTAAAATGATGTTTATAAGGAGATGGAAAGACCGGCCCTAAGTTGAAAAGCTTTTTTATAGTAGCGCTTATATAGCTTTAACATGTCGACGTGTCATCAGTTGCCGCGACATGTTATAATATGTTCCCAGGGGCCTTTGCAACCTAGTCCAGTTACGGGGCGTTTGGAACCTTATCATCCTCCATGGAAGAGGCATGTGTTTCGATATTGCATTTCAGTGCCGGTGATCGCAGTGTGTCTTTCAACTGTATTCTTCATCATGATAATCAGTCTGCAAATCCAGGTTAGTGAACATAAAAATATTCAAGGCACGGTAGCCTTGTTAAGGAGTTAGAGATAAATCAAAAATAATTTGAATCTTGAAATTTGTGTAGCAAGTGATTATATATGTTCTCTAGAAAAAATAATGCCATAATTTTAATAGAGAGATATTCAACATTTTATCAAAATGTTTGTGGGAACAAAGGTGTGTAAAAAATGTATGTGTAAAATAAAAATGCATGTTAATCATTTTTGTCAGATAGATGATTCTTATTTGTGTTTTGATTTGTGGAAAGAACATCATATAGGATACTATCCATCAGAAGAAATTAAGAATTAAATATAAGTGTTCTGTTTATAACAATATTCTGCTCAATCCCGATTGTGCAATTTGCACTTGTCAAAATTTTTATAAAATGTCATCTCCAAAACAACTGAAATTAGGTATGTATTTTTTTGATTTCAAATTTTATGGTTTTTTAAAGAATTCATATGTACCGGGTTTTCCAACGAAATGACTCACCCCCTATATCTTTTTTATTTGTGGTGCTAATAAAAAAAGTGTTATACAAAAGTTTTATCATTTTCTACGAGCTTTCCAGATATGTAGTTGAACAGCCAAAATAAGTGCAGCTTAAAGAAATATGAGCCTAGGTTCAATTTTTTTAAATGGAATACCCTGTATATCTTGATTATTGCATTCTACGGGTTTTTCTGATTTCAAAAATATATATATGTGCTATAATCGATGCAACAGTTGTCATTTTATGGAGCTTTTTTTATAACATAGAAGCTACAGCTGCCTTAGACATTGTTCATTTATCAAATTCGCCTTGGATAGAAACAAGGCCTCAAATAGGAGTAATTGCTTCCAAAACGTGTTAGGAAGCAATAAATAGGGAAGGATAAACTTTATATTAATTGAAATAAGGATAACTCCGGTTTGGGTTAACAGAATTAAACGAACTAGGGTTCGTTTAAAAGAGCTTTTCTTACTGAATAATCTGCAGTATATACTGTTTCTGAACTTATTTTACCGTGGTAGCTAGAGGGCACTGTTTGACATTGTAACAGTTATTGCGCGTTTTCATAAAAATTTTAAATGGCAGGCTATGTCTCTTTTTACATAGTTAAATAGAGCACAAAATTTCCAAAAAATCAGCTCAAACCGCAACTTTCTATCTTCTCTCTAACGGGAGATATTAAGAGAACAAGTAAAGTTAGGCTGCCGCCCAGGCCTATAATAGTCTAATTAAAAATTATACTAGTAGGCTATGAAACAAAAAGAGGTAAATAGGTACGTCAAAATATTAAAACGTTTTAGTTACATGTTAATGCCATTTAGTTAATGTCGTTTCATGTCTTATTAAGTTTGTATTGTCCGGGTTTTTCTTGTTGTTGTTCGTGTTATTTTTTTGTTTATTCTGAATTGTAGTTTATTGTTCGTTTTTTCTTACAAAATGATTTATTATACAAACGAAGAGTTATTTGACATGGTAAGAGTTTATTTTGAATCAATCAGAAATGCGACAGTTGCTGCGAAAGTATATGCGCAACAATATCCTGATAGACGGCACCCCAATAAAAAAGTTTTTCTACCAGTAATTCACCTTCTGCGAACAACTCGAAATGTTCATCTAACTGTATACCTTAAACAACGCAAAGGTCTCACCGAAGGGAACATTATTAATGTGTTAGCTTATATGGAGTTTAATCCTCAACTAAGTACTAGAACTATTGCGAAAAACCTTGGAGTAACTCAAACTACGGTTTAAAACATACTCAAGGAACATAGTTTTTGTTTCATAGCCTACTAATATAATTTTTAATTATAGGCCTATATAGGCGGCAGTCTAATTTTACTTGTTCTCTTAATATCTTCCGTTAGAGAGAAGATAGAAAGTTGCGGTTTGAGCTGATTTTTTGGAAATTTTGTGCTCTATTTGCTATGTAAAAAGAGACATAGCCTGCCATTTAAAATGTTTATGAAAACGCGCAATAACTGTTACAATGTCAAACAGCGCCCTCTAGCTACCACGGTAAAATAAGTTCAGGAACAGTATATACTGTAGATTATTCAGTAAGAAAAGCTCTTATAAACGAGCCCTAGTTCGCTTAATTCTGTTAACCCAAACCGGAGTTATCCTTATTTGAATAAAATAAAGTTTAACCTTCCTCCACCACTTTATTTTTAAAGATAGAGCAAAGTGCATTACAAGAAAAATATTGCAAATTTTACAAATATTACAATGCCACTATTTAAAATACCTCTTAACTTGACATATTTTTGAGAAAAATCCCATTTTCTGATTGGTCATAGCAATTGCGACCCCTAGCGGTCATCCTACGAACTTGAAAATAATTTCCAGCGATTTCTCTTGTCCTATTTACTTATTAGAATTTTTTTCCCAAAGTTATAGGATAAGTAGTTTCTGAGATACAGCCGGCGTCCATTCTTATTTGGCCACCCGGTACACACACAAGTAAGTGTCACATACACGGCATTATTTTTATAGGAAAACATGTCCTAGAATTCCCATATGCAACTTTTCAGGTTTAAATTATTTTAAAATCAGGTTTTATTATTATATTTATGGTATGTTTTTATGTACCCTTTTTGTGTGTTAGGACTATTGGGATAGCGTTTTAAGAAATCGAGGTTTACCCATGTGGCTTGGTTACCTCCCAAAAATAATGCTAGCTGTAGTCATATCATTGATGGATGAGGCATACTTTAAAATTGCGATTTGGCTAAATGACAAAGGTAAGTTTTCTAAAATTGTGGTATTTAATGGTACAATCCTAATAGTTATTTTTATGTTGTCACAAAGAAATTGTTATATGAATAATGTACTGTATGTTCAACGTAATGTCTTTAAAAAGATATTGTTACACTCTTACATGTTTCATATTTTAAATTACGTGTGAAAATTATATTCATAAAATTGACAAAATGAATTGGTGGCATTATAGAATAGAGTTGGTGAACTGATTATGTATCCTGAAAATACATATATACCAAATTTTAATAGCTATAACGAAAAACTTTGTATCTCTAAAGATAAAATAGTCAAATCCACAGTGGTTCAAAGTAACTGAATTTTAAATGTCTCCTGTGTTCAAGGTTACAATACAGTTATATATTGTTGGTGTTTGAGTGGTGAAAAAAGTTTATGCACGATTTTATTGATATAATTAGGATCTAGTATGTTGCCTGTCAATTGTTTTAGTAAATTCCAAACTCTATGGCATGTTTCGTTGAATATGTAGTACAAAATTCTTGAAATTTCAATTACTTACCAATCTATTAGAAGTTTTGTTTTGTTTTACTTCTGGTATGTTAGCTAACTTTAGCTAGTTCTAACTGTAAGCTATTGTTTTTTACCATGCTGCTCTTAGAAAATTATCGTCTAGAGACCAAGTACGAAAACCACCTCATCGGGAAAGTCGCCTTGGTTTGTATTTCGTACTATACTGTGCTTTCAATTCTCTTAGAATGTCATCATTTTAGAAAAAAGTCAATTCTTGGAAATTATCTAGTTCTATCACATTCTAATTTTCTTAGGCGCTATGTGCATGCTTTAGTTACCATAAACCAAATAACAATTCCAACTTAATTCCCTAGTAATATCAAGGTTCTTAAGGTTCAAATCATTACCTATCATGTATTAAATAAAGACACTGTATATGTGTCACAATATATCCAAAGTTTGATTGTTGACGTTTTGTTTAGGAAAGTTTCAAGTTGAAATAAGGTTTACATTCATTTCATTTATTTATTTATTTATTTATTTTTTAATGGGTTATAAAATAAATGTGACACGAACACAGTTTTAATAACTTTATAGTTTTCTAGTAATCAACTAAATTGTAGATATTCTTATTTACATATTAATGAGTATGGATTTGTACATTGTAATAAACTCTTTCTGTAGTTTATTTTACGTAAAATTTACTGCTGCAAAATATTGTAGTTGTTACTACAACTTTTTAGATGACATTTTTCTCAAAGGACAGTTTGAGAAAAAGTTTGTGGAACAACATTCTTTAATTTTAAGGAGATACTCTAGGATGATGATAATGTGACACTGAGACATCTATTGTAAAATTAGATCATTAAATTTTCTGACTATATAGGGAATTTAGTTCAATCAGTACTTCGAAAAATCATGTAGTTTTATTAATTAATTACTACACCTGTGTACTTATATACATACTTTTTTTGCAGTTCCAGTTCGTAAATTCTTTCCTCTCCTTATTTTATATCGCATTTTATTTACAAGACCAAGCTCGGCTGAAAGAGGTCAGTATTATAAACGAAATCACCCATGGAATAAAAGATTTATATTGTAGCAACTTGCCGCCTTACTCATAGCAAGGCAGGTTATCGGCAATTTGAAAGAGTCTGCTTTACCCTACATGTTGGAGCACATGCGCCTGGCTAAAATGAGTTTCGATATGTGGGGAGCGTTGAGCCCACTGGATAGTAAGGCCCCTCCAGGGGATCCTGAAGAGTCGAATGAATCCCAGAGTGCTGTTGTGAAAGAGTCGGAGGGGGCCGATCAGCCCAGTACAAAACGGACAATGAGCCAGGCCGAGTTAGAGAGTACTCTTTATAAGGTAATAATGGAATTTAAATGAAAGATAATCATACTGAAAGATATGTACGAACATCGTATTACCCCAAAGTTACTTTACCTAGAGTGTGTACCTAGATAGTAGTTATTAACGTTAGTAGGTATTGTAAAACACCAATAAAGTAAATAGAATGAAATTACTAGCCTAGACAAATTAAATAAAGCTCTATTTCTTTCTTTTCTCTACCCTGAATCATGGTCATTCCCGCTTTTATGGGTTACTACAGATGCTGATAACTATGAATAATTTATTATGAACTGCCTGTTATTCACAAGTTTTTCAAGGGCAAGTTAATAAAATTCAAATTATGGGTATAAATAATGTTAAAATATTGGGATTATGTTTTATAGGTATGTAGAACATTAGAATATTTTCATTTACCTCAAAAATAATAGACCTATATTAGATATAAATATTGAAGTAGGTACATATTTATGTTTATCAAAATAATTTTAAAATATACAATCCAGATTATATGAGAAACTGGCTTATTTTTATCTGCATTTTCTCGCATAAATATTATTTTATTAACATAGTTTTACTATATTACTATACTAAACCAAACCGGAATACAAATATCTGTCAAAATTTCTATTTTGTCAAACTGACGTAGAATTTGCATTTATTTAATTACGTTACACTCAAGGTTGTGCTTATTTTTGTTAACAATTGCATAAGTGTTTCCTAGCCTTTTTGATACATAAATAACTAAATAGATAATCTCAAAATGTTACATTTTAAAAGTTGAAAATAATGATAATATTCAAATAGAAAGTCCTTTACTTTTTAAAATAATAACCTCAATCTTTCACAAATAAAATAATGAAGAAATTTCAATTGTTTTAGTATGATGGTACTTTTGCTGACCACCTGGAAATGACAATACAACTAGGTTATGTTATACTGTTTTCTTCTGCTTTTCCTCCCGCAGCACTGTGCGCCATGTTAAATAATTTGATAGAAATCAGGAGTGACGCTTTCAAATTGGCATACGTGTGTCAGAGGCCGTTTGGACAAAGAGTTCCAAATATTGGCACATGGCAGGTAAGCTCCTTATCAGTAATAAGCAATAATTTCCATTTCCAACTTCATTATTTTGTAAATCAAATATAAAAATGTTTAAAATTTTAAGCGACAGGTAACGGAAACAAAATAAAAATTTTTTTTTCCTTTTAGAACTGTATGGAATATATGAGCATCATGGCGGTTCTCGTGAACTGTGCTCTTATAGGACTATCTGGACAAGTCCATCGTATGTTCCCAGATATGACGGCTACGCAAACCATATTGTTGATCGTTGCATTAGAGGTAAACATTTCAGTGTATAGTAAATTTCACTTATTTTACAACGTGATCATTTTTCCTTTTAGCATATCATGCTCGTTATTAGGTTCATTATAACTTGTGCCATTCCCGACATACCCGGTTGGTTGGCAACTGAAATGGCCAAAATAGAATGGGCGAGAAGAGAAGCTAGTAGAACTGCAAACACTACTCCCTCTCCTGAAGAACTGACTGCGAAGCTTATTGGACGGTAAGATTTATTTAATGAAATATATTGGCATTATTAAAAAAAAATGTATTGGCATTATTATTTTTTAGGGATGGCACAAGATTAATTAACCATTTGGTTATTAACCAAAATTAGCGTTCATTAACCAATGGTTAATTATGTTCAAATTAACCATTTGGTTAATTTTCAATTTCCCTCATATTTTTCTCATTATAGGTTATGTTAGATCAAGACAAAGTAATACTTGATATACTGCTAGCATACAAATTGACTTTTAGAGGACATTTAGTAAATCGATTACTTCGTGAAGAGTACCTACGATCTGGTTCAGAATATAATTACGGATGAATTAAAAAAACAAAGTCACTTAGTTTAATGTCGGATGGATGAACTGATATAAATGGGATGTACATAATTAATGTCGTATTTGCTACACCCAAACCTTTTTTTTTCTCAAAAGCGTTGATACTAGCGACAATTCTCATACTGGTAAATACATATACAGTACTTTATCAGATGCAATTGAACAAGCGGGTCCAAGTAATATTAATGTGGTGATTACCGCGATAATACTTCAAATATTGCGCATATTTGAATGGAATGCATGGAATTTGTCACAGAAAAAAATATAACAAAGTCACACAAATATATACAAAGTGACAGATATTGAGCCCCCGACAAACAATTTAAAAATAGTTGTTATTAAAAAACTACAGAGATGAATGGAATACCATTATGTTTTCCTATTTTATGTAGGTATAAAATGGCAAACATTAAGTACTTATTTTTTTTATTGAGTAGTTTGTGAGCCAAGATACCATTTTTGTTTTATATTATGTAAGAATAGGTTCGTTTTCTAATAACTAGTTTTTTGTATACTAATAATTATTAATCGACCTTTATCCTGTAAGTAAAGTGAAGGTTTTTTATGTAATATTTATTAAAAAATTGTTTAAATCATCTTAAAACAGTGAAATATTGTCCAATATAGCAAGTATTTGGTATTAAATCGAAGTGCTTGCAGAGATCTAACCAAAATCCGCAAAAAATCAAAACTCATTGGTTAATTTTCAACTTATTATCTTGGTTAATTAACCCAAATTGTAATTAACCGGTTAATTACGAACACTATTATTTTTTAGGTTTTCTGTTTCACCCAGTCATACTTTGGTGTCTCAAGGTACAAAAGATGATAAGACAAGGTCCAATGAAAAACTGAAAGAGATTGAATCCGAGTCGGTTAAGGAAGTTACCCCTGTTACTACCCCTACTTCTCCTTCTAGTGGTTCTAGTTCAAGTCACAAAATTTTAGGCATTACCGCAGATAGCATTCAAGAGATTCCACCGTTTAGGCCTAGGAAGTCTAAAGAATGGACCTTGGCAGAGGTATGTAAGGAAAAATTTAATGTCTCACAATGCTTGCTCTATCCGCTCCGAATATAAAGTCAAATACGCTCATAATATGTATGATTTTTTGGTTGTAAAATAAAATATTTCCAAATTGCACATGACTTGTAAAAATATTCCTAGGATATAAATTATAAAAAATGAGTTTATAAAAATTATTGTCTAAATTTGATGGTAAATTTAACATTAAACATGTAAATTTTCCTAAAATATATTCAATTTTTTTGGTAAATTTATTTAACTTATTTATATGTTGTCACTTTCTGAACTAACAGTAATAAAAAATGTCGCTCTTTTTGTTTTAGGCTGAGGCCACTCATCACCTGACCATTGGCCCCAGTGGAGGGATTGAATGGGCTCGGAGACTTAAAGAAGAAACTGACATTCATAGAAGTACCGATTGCATTACACCAAAGGTAGACAAACAAATTATGAATAGCACAGATTCACGTACATTATAAATAACTTATAAGAATAGACGAGAAAGATGAAAATGATGTTAAGCTAACTCACTTTCGATTATTTTAATAACTTTGGATACTTTGTTTCATACAAAGCATCTGTCTAGTGTGTATAAATTTAGAAAAGGGCAATGGGAATATTTCGAGAAAGTAACGCTTCCTTTCAAAGTTGCAAGGATTTTTTCCAAATGTTTGAATTAAGTGCAAAATTTATAAGTACTCTATATGCGATTCATTTTAAGATCGTAGCGCCAAAACGGCAGTA
Organism: Pogonocherus hispidulus; assembly: GCA_963924545.1. Lineage (NCBI taxonomy): Eukaryota > Metazoa > Arthropoda > Insecta > Coleoptera > Cerambycidae > Pogonocherus > Pogonocherus hispidulus. Next base: position 11,529,037 of record OZ004693.1, on the reverse strand, counting down.
ACCTATACTAACCTATGGGCCACTGACACTGACGTTTGAAATTGTATTCATCAAAGATTTGTTGTCGAGAACTTTAAACCAGGTAAAAAGGTTATAAAACTATCTTGAAAGAGGTAAGTAGTGATATAAAATTAAAATAGATTTAAATATTTTTTCGAGCGTTCAATCTAAAAATGAAACTTAACCTTAAAATATGTCAAATTCTTTATTGGACAGACGGCATACATACCTTTATGGAAATAGTCATCCTAAAGGTGGAGTGCCAATCAGCGGCTGCAGCGGCTAGACGCTTCTGTCGTCTCGCTGAAGTCGCGTAATTGACAACGCGTTCATATATTTACACGTAAACCAGTGACCGATGCAGTCGCCAGAGCCGCGGGTCTCCAGCCGCGCAGCTCTAGCCGCTGCAGCCTCCTGATTGGCACTCTACCTTTAGAGAAAGGTAAAGAGCACACACTCTACTTTGCGTTCTTTAGCTTCTTTATCCATACTTGTCTCCTGTAACTCTTTAATGCCTAACTTATAGTTTCCACGATAGCTCCAGATTTTCCCGCTTTTGGAAAAGTATGAAACTGATCTCGGGTTTTTTTTTTGTCCAAGAGGAACAATGACGCTCACAACAATAATGATTCATATCTAATCAAAGCAATTAACTAATATAACAACGGATAATTCAAAATTCACAATAGAAATACATATACAAAACTGAACCAAAGGCCCATGCGTTAGTTGTGCGTGCCACCAGTAGGTAGCGTATTCCTTAGCAAGAATCGCCTATATACAAGATGATTAATGATGATTTAACAGTTGACATAACTATGAAACTAATTTAAATACATACACATGCTACGAGCTCAACGCTAAAACTCAAGTTAAAACTTGAGTTTTAATCATCCCCAGATGATGTCAACTTGGTTTGGTGTGTTTTGGTGTTATGTGACAAACTACATCAGCATCTTTACACCAAAGGTTCTAATTTTTATTTTTATATTATGGTCATCACTTCGTGTAAATATATCATTTTTAAACAGGATTCATCGAGTTCAGATTCTGATCTGTTGAAGAGCAGCCCGTTGTGGCCTCCAAGACCCAGGACTCCGCCTACTAATAATGTTCCTGTGAGAGCTAGAGCTCTCATACCCACAGATCCGTCATTGAGTGATAGCGCTAAAAGTGTCTCTAGTCAGGAAGCCGATGAAGCAGCTAGAGGTAAACTTTTAGATAAAGTAAATATTAATAAACCATTTTTGCTAAGCAGAATATGCTTAGCAAAAAAAGTTTATTTATTATAATAAACACTATTATTATAAATATAAACTAAATAAAAATATCTGACATCTGATGACAAATACTTATAACTTTTGGAAAACCATGGAAAATTTTAAAATTTTTTATGTCGCTATGGAAAAATGCATAAAATAAAAATATTTTCAAAACTCAGTTTTATGGTCTCTGTACACTGTCATTTGTTAAAGGTGGATCGAGTCTGTAGACATCTGTAGGTTATATAACAGATAATGCCACAGTATTACTTAGTTTTAGCTGCTGAAGAGTTGGCAGCAAAGAAGACAAGAGTGAAGCAAAGCCTTATGAAACGAGCTCGCTCCGTGGCAATTTTTTCACTGAAACTGAAAGAACGACGTGCCAGAGAAGCTCAAGAGAAAGCTAATAAGCTGGCAGTGACTCCCACAGCCCCGTTGCCTCCTCCACAGCAAGGTGGCGAGTTATCGTGTATTCCTATTGAAAAGGTAAATATACTTACTTTTTACTTTAGTGCTATTATTAATTGTAAAGGTGGAATTCCATGATAAATGGATTGGAACATATGACACTGTTGCATGTTTCCTAAACACATACTTATGTTGTAGTTTAATTTCCACCACTAGTTTTAACAGCGAATCGTTTTAGCCAACGAAACATAAAATTAATTCTTACTTTTTCTGCTATCATCCATATATATTAAAATGCGTCGATTCTGTCTCGCTGTAAATTCCGTCACCAAATCCACAAAGTTTCAAAACTATCCCCTCCGAGGGGGGATCGCGGAGCAACCCCCGCGGGCAACCGGAGGTTGCCCCCGGCCTTTCTCCAATGCGTAGGGGTATTTTCGTTCCGTTTCCTACGCGTTTTCCCAATTTAAACGCCTTTTCAAAAAACCTCTGGAAAATTTTCGTTGATCGCCGTTTGGTGAGAGAGATACGGCGTTTGTCTTCGCGCCTTATGACCCCGTCACGCCTGCCGAAATCCCGACTTCGTGGGAGTACCTCGACCCTTTTTCTAATTTTACGGCTTGGAGAACCGCTTCACGCGAAAGTTCAGTCCTTTCTCTAATCCTTTGAGATTTTTTTTCGAGACTGTACGTCGACTCCTTCTACGTCTATTTTGTCTTCGAAAATCTCGAGTCGCATCCGTCTCAATTTTTTTCTCATTTTATCTACCCATGTGAGATTGCACTAATGAGACAAGCACCTCCCACGAAAACTGTCAAATTAATTAAACTTCAGATAGGTTATTTTCCTACGAGAAATATTGCTAACGGAATCAATAGTACTGAGTGCCAAACACTTCTGATTACCAAAATACTGAAGCGAAAGAAAATCGGTAAAAATGATTTTTTCAGGTTGACACGTACATTTTACATACTTAAACGTCTCAAGGTAAACATTTGACAACAGGCGTGGTAGCGCAACGGGAAAGTCCTAGGATTCAAAACTTCATAATGCTGATTTCGTGAGTTCGAGTCACGCTAGAGGCAAACTTTTTTTTTACTTTTTAATTCCAATTATTTATTAATATTAGTATTTAGTTATTCTATTTCATTGTCCGTAGCATTTATTCTTTCTGCACGTAAAGTTTGGAATTAATTCGTTCATTTTGGCAGTCTGTTAAATTCATCATTTTAGCTTACAAAAGTAAATATCTACAATATTTTTGGTCCCATTGATAAAATTGATAATAATATTTACTTAAAAATAAATTCTACTTTCAGTACTTAAAAAATTATGATGTTTTACCATCAAGAATAGAGTACCCTTACAATTCATCAAAATATTAATAAAAATCGTTTAGTATAATTACATCATCATTCCAGATACAAAATTTCTTTAATATGTATTTGCTTAAAAGTAATATTGTTTTAGATGCATTTGTCACCTGAAGGGTGACCCCAGGCCGCGGGCCTGGACCTCCGGTAGGGCTAGAAATGGGAACGAAAATCGGGACAGCGATTTTCACTCATTTCTAGTATATTATTTATAGATAGTAACATTGATTATATTTTTTTGGATCTTTTGAAATTGAAATAAAATATGTTTTATATCTGGATTTAGAGAAGAGAACGTTCTCATTGTAATTTATTTTTTTTTTTGCAAGTTACTCTGATATTGTGACAATTCTTTTTGATTTAGCTTATACAGTTAGAAGACATACGACCTACTGCTGGTCAAAAGCCTAACAACAACCAAAGTGGTACATTGTAGCAATCAACCACCCCAACTAATTAAATGCTACAAGTAAATAGATCAGAGTAATAAATAAAGGGGAGACCGCATTCCCTATTTCAAAGCATAATGTAAACATGTAACCTCAACCTATTGGATGTTGATAAACAAACAATACATAATGAACACACGATGGTCCCTGATCGTATCAGCGTAGTGGCGTATCAAGCTATATCACGGAAATGCTTACAATATACATAATTATATACAAAAGTTAAGTTCAAAAACACAGTTTAAGAACACATAAAACACTCGGCTTCACCAATTTTTGATTTCAAAATAATGGCGTTACTTGCTATATTAGGTTAATACCAGGCAATGTTGCCACTTCCGGCGCTTAATATCGCTAGAAATTTCAATAATGTATTGATGGATATGGAGAGCCTATAATTATAACACAAGTCACAAAAAAATAGTGGGTAGCCTTAAACATATTACAATGTAACTAATTTGTAAATTGATTGAGGTCAAGAATGTGGTAGATCTTTACATGTTAATCAATGAAAATGATGACGGCTGTACCTAGCTATAAAAATAAAAAAGTAACTTCGGCATCAATGTCAAGGACGTTGCAGGGACCGATGTTTGTAAATACATTTACCTCAAGGCTTCACTTTAGAATGTAAATAACGGTCTCCCCTTTATTTATTACTCTGATGTAAATAGTTATACCTAACCTAAAAGTTTTTATATTTGTAGTGTATGAAAAATGAGGCTGAGTTAAATTGTAATTGTTAACATTCCCCCAGAATTATATTACTATATACCGCATGTGAAAAATTACTATGATGTTGCATAAAAAATAAAAATAAAAGCCTTTTTTTATCTTTAATATATCGTTTATAGCAATAGTTTTATCTACAATTATACGGTTATTTATATATATATATTTTTGGTATGTATGATGTATAATTTTGTTATGTTTTTGCTACCATGGTTTTATAATTTGTATTTATTGTAAATTAGAATGTATTGTATATTATTTTCAGTGAATCTTTAGATGGCCTTTAGACTTTAGACAATGCTTTTATTTGGACATTCTACATTCCTTTGTGAAAAGATCCCAAATCAAATATTTATTGAATGCACACATTATCTGGGACCTGTATAACTTAAAAATACAAAAAAAAAAAAAATAATAATAATTTATACATTTTCTTCACTTTTATGTTTAAGGTTTATGTGGTCTTATTTTTATGAGTGAGAAAATATACATAGACAGTGACTATCTACTTCTCTACAATTTTAGCTTATCTTATATATTGTTGTAAATCGCATTAAGCATTTCATCTAAAGTCAATCGGGAAATGGTTAGATGGGTCGAAACACATTTTTTTGTTGTGTGTATCACTTTGTATCAGTCAGCTTTTAATTTACACGATTGTTATAATTTGTGATTCTTGAAATTTTTTCATAATTCAAATTTGGCCTCTATATATTATTTGCTGCTGAATTGTTAGTATTTCTATCACTAAAAGAGTGATATTTGATATTGATATATTTGAAAAATCACCGTCTATCAATGTAACAAAGTAACAACAAAAAAAATGTAGAAAAAAGAAAATAAAATTAGTATTTTTAAAAAATGTTACAATAATTATTAAAGCTAAAGCTGCTATCAGAATAGTCCAATAATGTATACTTCAAATTCAAATAGGGACTCGATTCTTGAATCTCTACTGACATTGTCAAGTACAACATTGGTTACGGTTTTTTTGCACAACTTTGGAAATGCACATTCTCAAGTATACGTAGACTAAATGTCATTTGTTGACAATTGTGTCATTTGATAAAACATGGGAACAGAGTGGTTAGAAAGTCAAATTGGACACTGATTGTGACATGTTGTAGTCACCAAGAATATTTTATAATTTATTGTTTGTCTGATAGTAGTGATAGGGGATAAGCTGCCAGTTACAATAAAAGTTTCAAGTAACTAACACCTACATAGGAAACAATTAGCTAGTTATAGCTAGATGTTGATATCGATATATTACTATATTTGGCTTTTACACGTAATGCTGAAGTATTAAATAGCCTTGAAAAGAAAGGAGTAACATTTCTATTAGATTATTAAGTGTTTAGTTAACCTAAACAGTTTAATAAATTGTCTATCACTCAATAGGAACGAGTAAGTCCTCATGTATATTGTAGACAGCACGTTTTTGATTTTCTAAATTCTCTGTTATAGCAATAGAATTAATTTCTTCTTGATTCTCCTTTTCTTAAGTTTCCGATTCGAATGTTAGGATTGTAATATTAGACGTCATCTTCCCTGTGACAATAAAAAGATGAGCGGCTGAAACCACTCGATGCACATTCTACTAAAAACTGTAAAATGTGAGATGTGAATATCCAGAGTACGTGAAAATTTCAATAGGCATTCCAGGAAAATCGTGTACGACATGGATCATTAGAGATACGAGAATTAGCGTCATGAATTATCTCCTGTTAGGGAGGTCATGAACATTTTCTAGAATTAGGAAAAAATGTCCCATTCTTAATTTTCCTGAAAAAGAACATGTCTGTTTTATAACCAAATTTTTTTATTTAATTTAAAAAGTCACCTTCCTACTATCAATTTAGCGATAACGTCACAAGCTTGTTTTTAGCTGTTTTATAATAAACAGTATCAAATAAGCAAAAAGCTCTAGAGCAATAATAGTTTCAGAGAAATGTGGGTTAATTAAAGTTGTTATTAAACGAATCTAGGTCTAAAATATGAATATTGATAGTTGCGTAAGTTGTTTTAAATTATTTTTTATAATAATAGCATGTATGTTAATGTCACATTAGTAATAAGACTGTAATAAATATAGCGATTAGGAGTATTACGAAAAAGTAACAGATACTATTTAATGCAAAAACGCATTGTTAGAGATTTATTTTTATACATTGTTTTTGTTTTGCAGTGGAGGTTGTTTCATAAAATAAATGCGTACTAGAAATATTCATAAAAATAAAAGTTCTTCCTCTTGCAAGTGTTTTTGCACGCAATATATATTTAAATATTTTCCACCAATATTAGAAAATCCTTTATTTTAAAATGACAAATTGTACTTGGGTTTTTGAGAATATGTCATAAAACAAGGCCCTGGATGTCAAAGTTTACTAGCATTGGTAGATATCAAACACTCTGCATTATTATGAAAATAGTCTGTACAGAATGGATTTAATAAATGAAACTCCCTATACTGTAATAAGTTGTTCTGTTGCTAGGTATGGTATATTTCGTCCAACCAAATATTCTTCAATATGTGTTTTTTCATAAATCATTACTTTGTATATTTTTTTACTGTAATGTGAATAATTGTCTTGCTTAAGAAAATAGTTTGGCCAGATTTCATAATTAAAAATAAAGAATATTTAGCTAAATTTACCTTTAAATACCTTGGGTACTATTAAGACAATCGTATCCAAGGTATTAAAAAGCAACTTTAGCTAAAGTTCCTTTAAATTTGATTATGAAACCAGCTGTAAGATATATAAGACTGCAATTATTTTGGTGTATACCATATAACTCATTCACAGTTTAAAACATAAAATATATTTTCCAATGCCACATAAAATGTGGTAATCTTGAATTCAGTGGTTACTTAAAAGTTTTTCTTTGCGAGATAAGGACCAATACACAATTTTTTCCATCGATTCATTTTTCAATTAGCCAAAAAATGTACAAAATTTAGAAACATATCAAATATTCACATAAAGACCCTTAAAGCTCACTCATAATATGATGTGTAAATCTAAAATAAACGTATATACATATATTTGTAACTCTTTACACAGGTTTAACTTGTTTGTTGATATTACTGAATACTCAATGATGATAAAAACATATTTCTGTTTATATGCAGCCTTTTAAAGTAATAATAATACTGTTTTTTTCCAGTGTCCATCCCCTTACATTTCAGAGATACTGCCAACTTTGCAAATCGAAATGATGCAAAGTAGCAGTGACATGTAGGACACACTATACAGTGTGTCCCAAATTCAACGCATCAGCATTATTAGTGTCTTGGTTTTTATAAGAGATAAAGGGAACCTTCAAAGTTTTGTAGAATTTTACAGATATTTGAATATAATACTAATATAATGAATTAGGAAATTCAACAGCTCTATAGATAACCTGACTCCTAACCTCTAATAAAGTCGCTGCTAAATGCTGATTAGAAGTTATCGCTTTATACCATTTTATGTTGCAATGTGTAAATTTTACACGAGCAAAATTAGACCTATTTACATAAATTAAATTTTACTAAACTCCTAATTTAAGCTTCTCGTATAATCAAAATAATAATGCTATGTTGAACTTGGGACACACTGTATTTCATCTGTATTCGTAACAGGCCTAAAATTTAATAGTATCTGTACTTTAAAGAATATTATCTTCTTTAATATCAGCAACACAAATACAACCTGTCTTTTTTTTAAAGAAATTTGAGTTTCAAAAAAATTTTGAGGAACATTTTTTTATGTAGTTACTAAAGGAAAACCGAGGAAATTTGTAATATCAGACAAGTAATTTTGTATCAAAAAGATTGTTTACATTAAGAAAAATATAGATTTTTATTATTAATTAAACGCAGGTTTTCGCTAACACTTTTATAAAAATAAAATTCGATGTTCTGTATTAGGCAACTAAATTTTCGCTTTTGTAAAATGTATCAGTGTTTGCTACTTTTCATTGATTGAGATATAAATGACTTAAACTGTGACTGCAATAATTACTTCTATGGAATACCAAAAAAATTAAAAGCAAATTTGCAATCAAGTAATAAACCAAGCCTTGTTCAATCTATAACCATGTTTAAAATAAATAATAAAAGCTAAATAGAATCTTAATGTTGCTATAAATGTTAAGCTTGTTGATATTGTATTTAATAAATAAACGCTAAAATTAAAATGTGTATTTAATTTAATAATGCAGTTAGATCTTAATAAATAAATTACAAAATTAAAGATCTATAAATTTTGTTCAATATATTTTTGAGCTTTTTCCAGACTTTCATTCAATAGAGGATCCCACTCTTGCAGATGAACCCTTTTTGATTTCATATTGCAAACCACAGACCCATCCTGACCTTTGGGAGGCGCTGCTCTACTTTTAAAAACTGTTGCAACTGTTTCCTTCATCCACTTCTCGGCGTTAAATTTACCGGACCTCAGTTCCTACAAGACCCACATTACTTTCCTGTTATGATATATTAATTATACGTTAAATTAGAGCTGTTTATTGCGAAGCAGCCTCTTCAAGATGCTTGAAAATAGTTCATTTAACCACATTATTCCGACAATGTTTCAAATTGAAAACATCATCGAAGAATGTCGCAAAGCAGGCGGTTGTGGGCATTATGTTGGTTTGTTTACTGATCGTAAATAGTCTCTTTTGCAATATATAAAATCATTCTGTTAAAAATATATTAAAATCCATTAACATTATTACTACACTTATAGCATTCATTTTCGTCTAAAACAGTCACTTTTAAAACCAGACAATCTAAAAACGAAGTGATTTGAAAATGTTTACTTTTGCGTAATCAGATTTTTTGATGTAACTAATAAAATTGCTTTTACACTAATCAAGAGTGCATCGCTTCACCAAAAAAACAGCTTCAATCAATATTTTTAAGTATACCTTATTTTTTTTACAAGTTAATAAATCTATTCCTACCTTCGGAACACAACACCTAGCTTTGACCATATTATCAGCATACGATATCACTAAAATGGGGAGATGAGGACACAGCCTGGTAGCTTTTTGTAAAGGAACCGAATCTAAAATCATTGAAGTTCGAAGGTAATGAACAATGTATTTTTTGTTTGACTTTGTTGTTTTAATATTTGAATCCAACACATTCTGCATTTCAATTTCTATAAAATCCCTACAATGAAAAAATATATATTAAAAATGATTTTTCATAAGCAATATTATTATTACCTTAAGTTTTCTTTTGTAGTTTCTTTAATTTGTTTACTAATTACATCTAATTTTGCTATACAATTATGTTTTGCACATACAGGAAGTATTGATTCGTCTTCAATATTATAATTCAACTTTCTTTTTAAATTCGATACTATCATATCTAACAAATCAGGCTACAAAATAAATAGGTGTTTCGTTAGATTATGTACTCTAGCAATCTCTAAGGATTGCTTGTTAATATTCTACAGGCCATATGGGCCTGTTAACTTGCAATTAAATTCGGATTTCCAATAATAATATAAAACAGTTTGAATAGCTTTACAATATTTAATAAACATTAAGTTACTACAATCATTTTCATTAAGAACAATTTATGCAACATATAAATTGATCCGAAGTAGTATGTAATCTACTTATATATGAATTGTTACTCTGTTTTATTCATTTATTTTTGTTGTTTGTTAAAATATCCTTTAGTTAGCTAGATATTAAGATATAGAACCAGAAAGTAAATTATATAATTTAAAATGTTTTATTACCAGCTTTGACCATTATAAAATTTATTTATTATTTAGCAGTGTTGTAACTCAATATGAGTATATAATTCTTATCAGTGTTTCTACGCAAAATTTGTTTTGCATTATGCAATTTTATCTTTAACAAATATTTTTTAATTAACAAGTTTGTTGAAATATGAATATCATGGCAAATTAAAATGATAAGCAACTATAATCTAATTGCACAATTAATTAAATACTAATAATGCACTTTTACCTTATCAATATTATCACCAATATTTTTCGTTAGCGCGTCTATTTCCTCGACTAACTCCGTTGCATTTGATCGAGCCAGTTTAGCTCTATCACCAGTGACGGCAGAAATACTTGTCGTACTTCTTCCTAATGATTTTACATTTACAATGCAGAAATCCTCTATATCTGAAGTATTTAAAACATGTGTTCCACAGCAAGGTTCTCTGCAAATGCAATTTATCTTTTACACAAAAATAAGTTTAAAATTTCTCCATAAAGAACTTGACTATTGTTTATCTCACTAAAGTTTAACAGTAAAGTATCCATTTTTGAGAGAAAATACTTTTATAAATCGACCTCTTACCTTGATATAAAATCGGTATCCTTAATTTCAACGATTCTGATGCCACTATCAGGATACACTTCACCAGGAATTAAAGTGACAAAATCGTAATCTAATAATTTTTGACTATCCACCTCGCTTACTTCTACTCGTTGCTTATTTTTAATGGTATTTAAAATTTGTTTTTCTATTTTATCGATTTGATCTACACTTAACTTATTGTCAAAAATCGCAACATCAAAACTTAAATATCTATCAGTCACTGTACTCGATTTTTGACAGGTTGCCCCTTTGACTTTTTTCACTGCTGCGTTTAATAAATGTGTACTAGTATGGTTTCTCATACAATTCAATCTAAAGTCTTCATTGACAGTCAGTCGCCCTGTAGCATTTATTTTCAATTTGTTTTCCTTGGATTTAAAAAATCCTTTGTGCAGTACATAACCATTAATGTTTTCGAGGGTCATAACCTCAAATATATCATCACCAAATGTGATGGTTCCTGTGTCACTAGTTTGTCCTCCAGCTTCGGAATATAAGTTAGTTTTATCGAGCAGTAAAGAGCAGTAAAAATCACTCTCTATCTCAGAAATGGCAATACCATCTTGAAATATCTTTAAAACTGTTACATTTAAATCATTAAATACATATTTATCCTCCTTTTTAAAATACGAGTATTTAAAACCATCATCAGTTTTAGGAATATTTTCCTTGCTAAGAGTAGAATATAGCTTATCGTCTTGATACAAAGTGTTTTCTTTTGATCTATATTTAGCTTTCTCTAACTCTTCATCTAGTACATTAGGGTTAAACTTTATATTCAAAACTTTAGACATTTTAGATATTATATCTTCATCCAGACCATAAGTATCATAGAGTTTGAAAGCTAAACTTGCATCTATTTCACTGATATTTAAAGAGGCAACCTCTTTATATGCAGTAATAAAACTTGGACTCTCAATTATATCTATTTCCAAAAATCTTTTATTCTCTTTTGTTAATTTTTCCCAGTCTTTGGATACGGACTGCCTTAAGGATTTATAAACCTCTTCTTCGTAATTTACAATTTGTTGTATCTAAAAAAATACTATACTATGATTTAAAGGAAGACAAAACAATTTTAAATTTACTTGTGCTATGTTTTTCTCCATTTCGGGATATACAGGACCCAAGTTCTCCACAACGTAATTTGTTAGTTCTTTTACTAATCCCTTTTCATTTTTAAAAACTGATTCACTAAGTAGAAATGCTTTTCGTAAAATTCTTCTCAGTTTTTGACTAAAAACAATTAATTATTATCAATTTTAAACAAATCTTCAAAAAAAAAAAAAATCTTTAATCAAATCAAAGTAAAACAACTTTTACTTTGATTAGTCAGTTTGTAACTTTTTTTACAGCTTATAATATATCAAATCAAATGAGGGATTTGATGTACAGTCAAAACTGGAAAAAGATTCCAGGTTTTTTATACATTCTCTGTTTACTAGTCATGCCTTGATTGGAGATCATGAAAGTGAACATGCACAAAACAAACTTACTCTGCAAACTAATGCTACGATGAGCACTGAATAACACTGGCAAATTTTAGAAAGGTAGGTACAATTTTTCAGCACCAACTACCGGACAGACCAATTTCAAATTTGTGTGTTCTCATCAGTACGCCATAGGTCGAGGAACCAACAAATGATACAAACAACTATAATAGTCTCACCTGGCTCAGGTTATGAAAATAGTGGTGAAACACACAGTATGTAATGTCTTATTTTAGTCAATGCTTGGTATATTAACAAGAAATCAAAGTTCAAAACCTGGAGGTTGGTGCTGATGAATGTTTCAGCATTCAATGCTATTCTATCTCAGTGTTTGCTAGTCATGGTGTTTGTTTATTTTGCAGTGGTTTCCTACATCCCTTTTAAGTAGTGTTGGCAAATGTCCGGACATTTAAAAATTGGACAAATGTTCAGACAACTGTCCGGACATTTTAGACACTTATATGGACATTTTAGAAAATGAAATATAACTGATTTACGGTACAACACATGTCGTAAGCTTCAAGATGATACCAAATACTTATATATTCGTAGAATATATTCTCGGAAATACAAGCATTAGCTGAAAAATCAATATTTTCGTAACAATTTTCAATTTTCGTCTACCTTTTACCAGTTTATGGTTAACATAGTAAAAAATTAAGTGTTAATTACGAAATTAATTTGAAGAAGTTTAAGTTTCTACTGTGTACATGTGAAATGAAATGAAATAAATAAATTATAGAAAAAAGAAAACTAAAAAAAAATATTTTTATTTGGAGTTACAAGTACAACATATAACATATATATGGCATATGGCACACAGTAAATATTCAAAAAATAAACTTTCCAAATTCTGTAACATTTAAAAAATTAAATTATACAGGGTGAATCACGAGTTCTGCTTATATTTTGGTATCTTTGTTATTTGAAAAGATACGAAGTTGGTTAAATTAGAGAAAAGCTGAGCAATTATTAGCACTAAATAGAGGTCCCGGAAAATTGTTGAAAAAACCAGCGGTTCTCACAATATTTAGCAAAACAATAAATTTTCAAAAAACTTAAATAAGGTCTAGCTCCGTTATTTATAGAAATTTTCAAATAAAAATTTATTTCATACATACATGCATAATTATTTTTGTTTTAATGCAACCAGAATTTTTTTTGCCTACTAGATTCTGATATATGAATATCATCTTTTGTTTTTCTTATGGACGCCATATTACAATTTGACGTGGTTAGATAAAGAAAAATCAAGGAATTCGGCAATGTATAATACTTAGGGTTTTTAATGTAATTAAGGTTTATAATTAGATGTTAGGTATATAATTTTCTATGTAGTTTCTTGCCATTTATTGACTTTATAGTATCTCCAAATCAGAGTTTCTAATGTAACCATCTTTAAGCTCAAATAATTGGAGTAAAAACCACAAAAAGACTAGAAAACAATTTCAAGAGATTGTGACAATTTTGAATTTGATTTTTAGGTTAGCTCAGTTAGCTGAAAATGGCGGTAATTATAAATTTGAAGGAAGCTGGACAGATACGATAAATGTCTAGACATTTTCATTCTGTCCAGACATTTAAGGACATTTATATAAGTGTCTGCCAACACTGCTTTTAAGTAATAATTTTATCTACTGTGACAATAAGCCATTGCTCTAATGGTATCTGAAAAAAAAGTTGCTATCTATTGAAAATATTGTTGGGCAGTTGCATATTACAATAGAGGGCCTGACAGTGGCTCTAACTACTACTATTAACCAGGTGTTTATGTTTAAAACAGTGACCCGTTATGCACAATGCTCTTACTTTTGTTCTGGTATCATACCATCAGCTAGACACACTGTTATCATTCGCATATGGTCTGCTAATATCCTGTAAGATGTGTCTAAATCATTCCAGTCTTTTTCTCCAAATTTTCCACCATATTTAGGTAGACCCCTACAATTCTGTAAGTGTATTAGAATTCATTTTTTATACAAATGGAAGATTTCTCACCTTATGAATTGCATTTAATAGGTACATGAAATTGTCTGTATCATAATTACTGGTTTTTCCTTGCAAAATTGATGTTAAACGCTCAAAACCCATGCCTGTATCTACATGTTTCTGAGGAAGTGTACTAATCATTCCATCTAGATGTCTAAAAAAAATAATAATAAGGAATACAGACAGCCTTTATATTGAATAAAAAGAAAATACCTGTTGTATTCGATAAAGACTATATTCCAAAGTTCTGTTAAATCGTGTAGACCTTTATTTACAAATTCTGATCTATTTGTGACTCCTATGTGATCAACGTGAATTTCAGTGCAAGGCCCACAAGGACCTGTTAACCCCATTTCCCAAAAATTATCTTTTCTTCCAAAAGGCAGAATTCTCTCTTCAGGCACTCTAGGAAAATGAAAAATTTTCAATATCTATTGCATAATGCTTATATTCACCAATAAGTATATAGATACTAATCTAAATAATAAACATATATTTCATTTTTTATCAATTGAAAAAAACATTTTATAATATTCTATATATTATAAAATATTTATATCCTCACCCAAGTTCTTCCCAAATTTCTTTAGTTTCTAAATCAACAGGAATTCCTAAGACTTCATCTCCTTTAAAGTATGTCACATATAATCTTGATTTTGGTAGTTTATAAATGTTAGTTAACAAATCCCAAGCCAATTTACAAGCATCTCTCTAGGAAATATTTCTGATGTAATAATTATTTTTTCTATTAATGATTGTAACTTAGTAGGAACTTCATAATTTACGAAACAGTCTTGTTTGGGAATAAGTCTAATATTAAAACAATTATTATATCACTTTTGTAAGATTTAAGGAAGATTTATAAACGTTTAAAATATTTCAGAATAATAGTTTTTGTAGGTATAATTGTTACAAATTTTTACAAAAATGGTTATCTAATTATAAAAATGTTTAAAAATGTTAGATATATCATATAGAGGTTGTCTGATGCTAGAATTAATTATTATTAAAAAAAGCAAATGTAACAGTAAAAAAGAAAAAGTACCGTGTTAATTGACCGATCCCCAAAGAAAATTATTTTGAAAATTACTGATGTAGGTTTTTTTAGAAAATAGGTGTATAAATATAATTTTAATTTAAGCTCTGTACAGTGAAAATTACAACAGATAAGAACAACAAACAAACGTATACCTTGAAGTAATCTCCAAAAGACCAATTGCCTAACATTTCAAAAAATGTATGATGATAACCATCTTTTCCAATGACATTTAGATCATTATGTCTACCTCCAACTCTTACACATTTCTGGCTATTTGCTATTTTTTTATATGGTGGGGTCTGTGTACTTAAAAATATTCCTTTAAACTAAAATTATGGGCAATATGAACATTTTATTTTAAGTTGGTTATAGTAAATATTGCTAACCTGATTCATGCCTGCATTCACAAATGACAAAGTAGGATCACAATATGGTACAACAGGACTAGATTTAACGAAATGGTGACCATTTTCTACTATAAAATAATCTAAAAACCTTTGCCGGATAGCTTTTGAACAAATATCTCTATGAAGATATTTGCTTATACTTCTTACCGATATGGGTTTCATTATTCGAAAAGGTATTAATTTGGAGTAAGTTGTATGTACCATTTTCACTAAAAATTTTGAGTTAGTAAAACCTTTTAAAAAAGTGTCAGAAAATATCTAATATAACCCTAAAAAAATGTTACTAACCTAACACCACAGATTATACTGTGCTAACACTTTATTTTTTCTACTGTTCCATGTGAACTATTGCTTGCATTTGCGTACCATTAGCTCTACATTCTGACCTACTGCGGCGCGTTCAGATCAAATGCCGGGCGTTACCGGGCACTTTGAGACCTGTTCAGATTCGTTGGGGTAAAAAACAACTCAGCGTTCAGATTTATTGGGATAAAGACGTCGGGTATACAACTTTTTACCCAAGGTAATACTTCGATAAAAGTTGTCGCGCATGCGTGTTAATACTGTTGATTCTATGTTTATAAGTAGATGTTTATGACGTGGATTGTGAAATTTTCATTTATTTATGATTTCTGAATAAGGAGCCCTCCAAAAGTAGAAAATAGGTAAATTAAGTATGGACTCAATAACCACCCACTCACACAATCTTGTGGTGAATGAGGATAATGGTCTCACTCTTGATGAAAATGGAATTCATTATAACTTTTAAATGCTCCAGCTCATCATCACTTTCAGACTCTCCTCATCATTAACCATTACATTTTTATAATAAAAAAATCCCAGCAGTATTCATTTTAAATTTTTCAGTTCACACAAAGCACTAAAATGGGTTGAAAATTTGTCGTCAGCTTCCCTTTCCCTTTTCTAGTTCTTTGTAAAATATTTATTCCTTGGACAGTTCACAGCACAGAACAGTTAAAAGATTCACAGCAACGAATATATAGGGATTCACTGTTTATTCAGACAACATCAGAGTAATAAATAATTAACTCTGATGAGACAACCATAATCAGTTTATTTTGTTATTGTTATGCATAATTATAGGTTATGTTGTTTTCGATTTCCCAAATCACAACCACACGTTCAGAATCATTTAACGTCGGACGCAACAACCAAGTTACATTTTACCGGACGTTTTTTACTTGCCCGGCGTTTGATCTGAACGCGCCCCTGATCTACTGACTTAATCCGTGACTGACAATTTAGACCTATTCAAGCGGTCCAAAAGTATTTACCACAGTTATCCCTTAGGTTATAGAAAAGTTATACCCTTTTGTCCCTTTTGACAGATGTCGGTAATTACTTCATAACCGTAACCTCACTTTTGACGTTGGAGTTTCTTATCTATGCGAAGAAGTCACTAGAAGTATGGTTATGTATGTGAAAAGAGAGGGGATAACCGCCGTATAACTACCTCCTTCACCCAGGTTATTACTCGGGTTATACAAATATTACAAATGTCATATATGATGACGTAGTTGCCCTTCTTGATGACGTCACTCTCTTGTAACTTCTGTGTAACCACAGCGCTTGAACGAGTTTGGTAATTACCATTCTGCTTTGGTAAATACTTTTGGACCGCTTGAATAGGTCTTTTGTCTAGGACTGACATAGATATTTTGTGATCTACTGATCTACCGTTATCAGATTTTCCTCTAGTTTCGAAACTCCCAACCCCAACAGTACTGTTAATTTCTTGATACAAGGGTCAAGGGTATGATCACAGACAACCATGGTTGTCTCTGGAATGATTAAGAATTAAGACAACGTACGTTGATTAAGATTCAATTACCAGCAAGGTATTAGTAGGTTAAATATCACAGAACATTACTCTACCACAGCCTACCAAACGGTAGGCTGTGATTCATAGCCTAGTGATTCTACCTCTGAATTATACTATATTAGTAGTAGTTGGATCATATATATAGTAGTAATAGGGACTTAAAGCATGCTACAAATTTCATTCGTATCCGTATCCGTATCGAACTGCGCATGTGCAGAATCGATACGGCTGTCGAGATACGTTACGTGCTTCGTATCATTACGGCTTCTGTATCTTAACTTTATTCGTATCGTATTAAGCAAACTGTCAACATTTTCAGTGAACATAACCTAAGAAATTTACGTTTTTATTAGTTTAGTTTAATCAGTTTCTATTGTCGAATAATAAATAACTGAGATACACAATGGATGAAACATTAAAAAGAAAAAGGCTGTTTTATACAGCGGACGACGACTTAACTTCTTCTTAGAGAGGTAGGGTCTTAACCCTTTTGAGGATCGGTCTAGGTGGAACCTTATTAAAAAGAATATTGAAAGGGCAGCAGGCAAAGAGTTTAAGGGGATTATTGATAATACCCTCCATTTTAGATACTTTATTTTATGATAAAATAAGCACAAACATATATTTGAAGACAACAGTAAAACAAAATTCGAGGTTAGAAAATATGACACAATAAGATAAAGATACGTAGAGAACAGCTTTAACTTATTTTTCCTCAGTAACGTAAACCGATACGATACGGATACGGATAAGGATAAGTACCAATTTTTAAGGATCTGCTTTAAGTCCCTATTATATTATATGAGTTGGATCTACTTTACGTTACGATCTAGAAAAAAGGTTGGCAGTCCTGGTAAAAAATAATTATGTGGTAGTGGTAGTAGTAATTTTTGTGTTTTGCGTTGTGGTATCGTAAAGTCGTAAAATTTTTGAGGTGAATGGTGGATGCATTGTACGAATCTTGTCTATGGTACGAATTTAGTGTTTGTCTACTTCAGAATTCAGAAAATAGAAACGTAATAAACTTTCTAGTAATAATTGATATTTTTGGAAAGTTACCACTTTTGGATAGCTTTCAGAATAATAATTGTAAGTGTGGTCCTCTGTGAAAATGGCACTCAATGCCAGTTCAAGTGTTCTGCGTGCTGCAGGGCAACCTATAAAAATATTGGCTGCAGCTTATCACAAGAATGTTATTGAACACTATGAAAACCCAAGAAACGTTGGTTCACTCGATAAAAATGATATAACTGTTGGTACTGGTCTTGTAGGAGCACCTGCTTGTGGAGATGTAATGAAACTTCAGATAAAAGTTGATGAAAATGGGAAAATTGTTGATGCAAAGTTTAAAACATTTGGTTGTGGATCAGCAATTGCTAGCAGTTCTTATACCACTGAATGGGTAAAGGGAAAGACAGTAGATCAAGCTCTAAAGTTAAAAAATACTGAGATTGCTAAAGAACTGTCACTTCCACCAGTAAAATTACATTGCTCAATGTTAGCGGAGGATGCCATCAAAGCTGCTTTGTCAGATTACAAAATTAAACAGGAAAAAAAGAATGAGTAATGTACTTGCATATTAATGAAAAATCGAACCATTAAGAATGTGATATTCGGATAACTAAGTACTTGTAGTTGGCATAGAAATAAATTAAATTCTAGTTACTTGTGAAACAAGTTTGATTATTTATTTACATTAGCGCTAGATGTAGATTACAATTACAAAAGCATAGTTAAAATGTAAGTAAAATATATACAATAAGATTTGGATCATGCAATAAAAAAACTAAATAAAATGGTTTTAAAATTTAGTTGTTCGTTTTCCTCCTTGAGATCCCTGAGCAGTTCGAATAGTGATGCATTTTCTATCAAAAAATGTTAGAAGATCCTGAAATGCAAACCTTCATTACCAAAATAATCGTTTTAGCAATGCTTTTTTATAAGTTTCATGAAGATTATTAAATTGTAAGTGATAATGTGCTAATTAATAACATTTTGATACAAGGCGATTTAAGTTTATAATTTTGTTTTATACACCGTTCAAAGTATGTTCCTAACTGACCTGTGATATATTCATAAGAAATATAGGTACATAAGGATTGAGATTTTTGTCGAGAGATTATTTTAAATTTCTAGGGTGGATTCTTAAGTTTCCTACTTTTTGTAAGCCATCTTAATCACAGGTAAAAATGAAAATTTAATATACTTATCCTACTGTTAGTAGTAAGATATCTTTTGTGGCAAACAATCATACATCAAAAACCTTGCACTTCTGAAAAAGTATATTAATGCTTGTTTTAAAAAGCCAATACAACTTTTGCCAAAAGCAAAAAGTTTTTATAGTGTATTATGTATTTTGCAATTTCATACAATTGTTTTAAAGAAAAACACTTATTTAAAGTTAATGAATATAAAAATAGAAAAATGTGTAAATATGAAAAATGAATTATTAATGTTCCTGAAAAAAAGATATTTCATTTTAGCTAAAAATATACAGGGCATTCATATGCAAAGTTAACGGATATTACACTGCAGATTTAGAAAGGAAAAAGTTTCCCATGTATGTCAATTTTTGTAATTTTCCCGTACGCTAAAAAATTAAAAAATTACTGGGGGGTGCTAGTTTAGACGAAGTCACTTGGTACATAACTTTATCAATAAAAGACAACCCATGCTTTTTAAAAGTGTAACTATTATAATAACACTACAGGGATTTAAAATGTTTGAACACATCTAAAGCCAACTTTGGGCTTCTGAATTATTAGTATATTGGTTTTTCATCAGTTTACAATATTTTTGTACTGAAGTATGAAAGAAAATTTTGACTTTCAAGCTTAAAATACTCAAAAACTAATAATTATTAAATTTGAATTTTTACCGGCATAATATTTTTCCCCTGATCTTTTGATAATCAAGTATGTCTGTTTCGCATGCAATGTCTACATTTGCCAATGAAAGGCCATCATGGGGTCGACCTTCTCCATGTACCAGTTATTTTTTCATATTAATATATAATTACAAAACTAAATTGGGTTTATCTACTATCCATTAGCATCTTAAAAATTAATTATATATTCTTTGACCTTCACAATTTATAAATAGATGTGGGCTTTATTTATAGTTTGTTACATAGTCATAAATGGCTGACTGGTAAATTATAATAAATCAATTATTTTTCAGAAAAATCAAAACAGATTTTAATTTCCATATAAAAGAGTACCCAGTTACTAAACTATTACTGACATAATAAATGTTTAAATAAATATACTTACTTGAATATGAAATTTGCACCCTGTTTGTTCCTTTATCATTGCATGCAATACCTCTAATTGTAATGGCTCATACAAAAGTATATTTTCTTTTATATGTGCATTTTTTGATAAAAAATTGTGCCAGACAATTTGTAAAGGTATTCGACAAGATGGAATTCTCACAGAATACTTTCTCTCAAATATTAATTCATTTAAATTCTCACTAAAAAAAATCAAGGATTTACTGTGAGTAATTAAAATATATATAGGTACGGATTGCCAAATAAAAATATATTCAATTTGGAGACAAAGACGAGTTGATAGTAAGTAAAGTGTGTATTAAACAGAGAAAAAGATTGGTGCATGAGTGTGGCTCTCAGCTGCGTTCCCCATTAGAACATTTTTTTCACTATTAGCCTATTTATTTTTATTCAACTATCATGTACCTAGTAATAGCGTGTGTCTTTGTATCCAAATTGGGCAAACTGTGTAATTTATAGAATCTATTTTCTTATTGAAATTACTGAATATTTATTTCAATATTCTCCAATTTGGAATTAAAATTGCAGTTCATTTTGATTTTACGCAATCAGTTCTAAATTAAAGTGGTGGAAATAATATGGTCTATATAATTTTCACACTACTTACTTTTTAAGAAGAGTGTCTCCTATAATTTCTATATTGTCCGGATTACATCCAAAATCATCTTGCTTTACTACTGTGTTGTTTTTTGACAAATTTGTATTGCTACTCTTTTTCCTTTTTTTAGTAATTCTTTTTTTGTCGTCTTCATCTGAACTACACTCCTCAGTTTCACCAGGTCCTACCATTGGATGAGTACACTCATATAGATATTTTAATAATTTAACACCCCTTTGACGTTTAAGTGGTTTCAAACCAAATTTATTCAACTCTCTCTTAATTTTTGGAGTATCCATTTCATCATAATTTGTAAGAGGTGTTATGTCTTTTATTTTTATTATTAAATTATTCTCTGGGGTTGTGTCACTATTAACAGCGGATGCTATTAAAATTTTGGAACACTTTTCCGGAGTACTTTTACTCTCAACACTTTCAACAGTAGGTTGATAATGAGACTGGGCAGTATCTGAGAGACTATCAATCATATCCATTTTTTTATCAGCTTCACTTTCTATTGCTTTTAATATATTTGAATTTTCCAGCACTTCATTGAAAGAATCCTCTAAAAATGCTTTTGTAATTGATGATGTTCTTATTAACGATGATTCGAGTCTAAGCTCTGATATTCGACTATGTATAGGGGTTGAAATATTTTTATTTCCATACTTATTTTTTAGTACTAAAAACAATAGAAAAACAATGAAACTGGAGACAAAACATATTAGAAATTGTTTTTACTTGTGTTTTATTAATGAAAAATTAGAGAAAATAATAGATATATAAATACATAACTATGAAAAGTACTAGAGGAGTGTTTCAGCCCCTCGATCTGCAAACAAGAGGTAAAACGTAAAATTTGCTGTATTTTGTCTAAAACAAAGTTAGCATCAAAATACACAGATTCAGGTTGCACGAAAAGTAGGAGCAGTTACAAGCACCTCATACAGCATGTCAGTAACTGCAGATGGGTTTTCATCCTATTGGATATTGTCAATGCAACATACCAATATGATCATACCGTTTTAGCAAATTAACATTGTCTTTGATTTAAAAAATATCAGCTAGGTACTCTATTAGGGTGGCGTGTTCTAATTATTGCAATTCACGATCAGAACCGGTTTGCACTCCCTGTATTTTAGCCTTGTTTTAACACTGACCAGTGTACATAAGTATAAGTCTTAAGCATTGTCATGCAAATTTTGGTAAGTAAATTATACAAACCAAGTAAATCAGACAAATAATTATGAAGTATGATGAAGTGTATACTTATAAAATTCGATGGTTTCCAGTACAAACTCAATTAAAACATCTAAAACATAATTTAACCCAGTATATAAAAACCTTTTTAACTAGAACTAACTAGAGCTAATACTAACACAAACACATTCAAATAATTTTAATATTTGCCTATATATATATCTGATTAGGGCGATTTTGGCTAGTTAATGTTGTTCCACCTGCATTTATAATATTGCTGCAGGGAGTATGGACACAATTCAATTAAAATTTATTTGCATTTGATCTAAATTTGCTATGTGGAGTTATTTTAAGGTTTTCTGGTAATATACACTCCTAAGAATTTTATATAATCAACATTGTACAATCTTTAAGTGAAAAATTTAAAGTTAGGGTTTTACTTTCATATAATGCCAGTTTATTTGCTTGAAATCAATTTTCTGCTACGTTTTTATTTAGTAGGTTTGATATACCTAATGCGTTGCAATCATCACCCGAGATATATAGTGTAGTATCTGCATACTGAATTACGTTAGCTTGGAGGCATGAACATAGGTCATTAACATAAATTTATAAAAAACATATACCTATTTACCTGAATGTACATTAAAAATTCCCTGCACATCCGTTAAATCTCTAGTATTTTCACTATTTTTTGGAACTTCTTCATCCTCTGATAAATCATAAAAATTCTTTTTACACTTTGTATGTTTACTATGTATACTCGAATAGTTCAATTCTTCATCACTTAGAACAATGCTCTCCTGTGAACATGATTCTTGACTCGAAATAAGTGGATGGCCATCCTGGCTATTGCTCATATAAGTATTTTCTCTATCTTCCAACGCCACTAAGTTATCATCATAAGTACTGACAGTTTTTAAATTGTGATTATTATGTTTTTCATTGCAATAATTATTTATTTGAATGTGATTTGTTTTTTCTTCGCCTAAAAATATTAACTTTTATACTTTTATTAACATATTAACAATGGCTCTACAATACCTTTACAAACAGTGGCTTCATATTCAGTCAAAATTTGGTTTACACGGCCAAATTTACTGTTATCAGCATTATACAAAAATGAGTGTTTATTTGAAGCAGTCATTATAAAATCGGTTACTTCTTCATTTTCTACATTTTCAGATTCTTTTAAATGTAACAGTGACATATCAAAATTAGTGTCCGAGTCCTTTACGTTTGAATCTTCAGTATGACTTTTGTTAGAGCTGGTCTTTAAATTTTCTTTTACATTTAATTTTTCACTAATTTTATCTACTGAATAATGAGAGTCATTCGATGAGGAACTAAATGTTAAATCTATAATCGACCCCTTTGTTTTAAAAAAATGCAAATCAGACTCTCCACTATCTTTATCTACCAATAATAATTCTTCCTTACATTGCTTGGATGGCGAGTTTTGAGTTAAATTTCCAATCAACTCGCCCTTTACACAGTTTAAATACAACTCTTCAGTGTCTTCATCTTCTGAGTGCTCCGAACTACTTTCTAAAGATTTTTTTGTATTGTTTTGTGATACATTTACAGTAATTTCTTCTCTAGCTTCTAAGGACCACAATGAAGATTGACAGCCTGTTTTTTGTTTCTTTGAGGGTGAAAGTAAGGATTGTGAATAATCATTTCCTCGATTTTCGCTTTCTGAAGATTTTGGGGTAAACTCAGTGTCACTGTCAGATTCAAATAAATCTGGAGAAATACAGTCTCTACTTGTTGAATATTCTACAGATATATTCTGGGAAGCTGAAGTACTGTTAATGTCTACATTACTTAAGTCAGTGCTTTTTTCTCGCTGATTATCGAACTGAAAATCTACTGCCTTTACATATTCTGAAATAGCAAGACACGCCGCTGGCATATCAGTAACATATTGTGGTTTAGTTTTTTGAGATTTAAACTCCCATCGATTTGGTGATTTTTGTCTACCTGGTATATCCTCCCATTTTTTCAATAAACATCCACACTTTGATCTAGTTGGCGATATATTTAAATTTTTGTTGTAATATTTGTCAATGCTTTCTTGTAGACTGTATCCATTTGCTGCAAAAATTGAATAACTTCCTTTTAAATTTATCAAAATATCACTACACAAGTCATTAAAATATTGCACTCTGTGGGAATCATCGCAGGAAATATTTTCATTGCTGCAAAGAACCAACGAAATTTTTGAGGCTATGATCGATTGTCTTTCTTCAACTGTACGGTTCTTTAAAGTTGGTGTTATAAAACGAAATTTTGAATTTTTATTTCTTATAACCTAAAAATATAAAATGTTTTATATACTTAATGAATGTTGTGCACTTTACAAAATTTATTTACCTTGCTAGGTTCCCGTTTTAATTCTGGGGCTATTTTTGGCTTGACTGAATTGAAGCCATATCTTTCCAATGTAGTTTTCCTTTTTGGAATTTTGTCGGAAGATACAAAAGTAGGTAAAACATCTATATTTTTGGATAGTTCTGGGTATTCAACAGCATAAGTTGAATTTGATAAAGCTAGAGCCATTTGCAGATGATCAGGATTCATATCTAACAGTGCGAAATTATCTTGAGTGGCTCTAAATATAGGATTTTTGTTAATCACAGATTTACTTTTTGACGACCTGGGCTTTGATTTCAACTTACTTTGCCCTCTCAATATAGCTCTGTTATCACAACACTTTTTTCGCACTTTAATTGGTTTGGGAGTTCTGAAATCCTTACTCATATCATCATTCACAGGTAGATACTTAATTTCACCTAAGGATGATGAATTAGACTGTCGAGAATTTTGCATAATAGTGGTAGAATCTTCTTTACTGGATTTATTTGCGACGTATTTTAAAACTGACTCATTCTTTTTGGAACTGGCAAATAAAATACAAATCAATTATATTAACATTTATTGAATAAACACTAAATATCAACTAGTTTTCTCTTAGAATACAAAAAAATTGCAATCTATTAATTTATATTTTGTCCTACTACTGAAAGTGACTACTAATGAAAAACAAACCTAGAATTGTCAGGTTTAAACATCAGGCTGGGATCTGCCGATTTTATAGAACCATGACTTTGAATCGGAATTGGATTTGTCATTCTTTTCTATTTCCCTTTCTCTAGCTTTTGCCAAAAGATTATCCACAACACCACTTTTCAACCCAGCTTGCAGATGTTTTATTTTCAGCTGTAAACCTTCAGGAAGCTTAAATTTGTCTTCGTACAATTGAGAATGCTTTAATTTTTTTGCGGATGGCCACAACCTTGATAAAAAAAAATAGGTAGTTAAAACACATGGACTATTTATTAAAACTAAACGCACTCATATAAACACCATGAAACTGCTCCAAAAACAATCACACCGAAGGCATAATAATTTCTTTGTACAAAGAATGGTGTTCCTTTTGCTCTTCTTGGCTTGCGGTATTTTTCACTTATCCGCCAATCTTCCATAGTAAATTAGCAGCTTATCATCACAAAACAGAAATAATTTTCAATACCAAAGAATAGTTCAATACTGTCAAACAATAGTCAATTGTCAATTAGACAGAATCATAATTCCACCTCTCTTGAATCATAAGGTTTGTTTCTGCATAGAATCTCTGATAAATCTCTGACAGTCAGGGATTGTTATTTAATGCGCATGTGTGATCTTAGATTAGTTTCTGATTTTTGCTGGAACACCGGATTTTTAGGGAACTTAATAGCAGAAGAAGAAGAGTACAATAAACAATAACCTAATTGGCGATTTCGATTTATTGCTCTAGAGCACTCTGAGAGCGAGAGCACTCTCAAAACGCTCTTTTATGGATTCGGTTGTTCGATTGACAAATGGCAGTGCTCTGTTGAAGAACTTCGTTTTCGATTTGTTTATAAATATCTCGACTGGAGCGCTCTTATCTGCTCCCTGAAAATTGTCAGAGCAGTTATATGCTCCAGATTTCCTAACCTCGTAAATAAAATTGATTAGTGTCAAGTGTCAACAGACACGGTAAACATCAGAGACAACAATATCATTGTGACAGGTGTTTACCGTGATCGTTATAATATATTATATATATAATTAAAATATTATATTATAGGCATTGGTAAAAAAAATGGAATTGGATGGTAACAAACTTTTGCAAATAGTAGACTTTCTTTCATCTTCAGATGATACTTCTGATGATGAATTACAACTAGTTGAAAATTATATTTGCTCCCAAACACAATGGAAAATACTTGTTCTTTCACGAAAACTTGTTCTTCCATATTTAACTTGGAAATAGAAAGTGATTTTTGGTGTAACATAAATAACAGTCTTCTGTGACATAACCAAGAATCGTTTCCTTGTTTACACAGAGTCACAGAACACCTATCTTTTGTTTGATTCCGGATTGCAACTGTTCCCCCTTGGAACAGAAGATTCAGTTTGGAGTGCTCCATGACCGATTTCTGACGTCACTGCTTCGTTTCAGAGTGGAACTGGAGCAAGTGAATCGAAATCGGCATAATAATTTTTTAACCTATAAATTTTGGAGGAATATCATCCGTTTCTGACAAATAATTATTGTTTGTCGAGTTATAATATTAATAATATGCAGCGTACAATAATTGAGGTTAAAGTTGGTAAATGGTTTTAATTCATGCGCATTGCACATGCACCGGACCATGAGTTTCCGAAGAATCAGTGAACTTTTCAAACTATCAGCAAACTGCCCTGACTCAAGTAGGAACAGAGGACAAGAAATCCTAGACTGTCGTTCGACTCTTGTTGGAACGCTTAGATTTGTAATGCGCATGCTTCTGACAGTTACTGACAGTTTTGGACTCCTACAGGAACAAACCTATTGATAAAGACAGGACAGGAACAGCATATATATAATACTACTATATCGCGGGTAGAGGCCCAAAAATTCCGAAAACAACACGGCGCCGATATACAATCTCTATCCTTATCGAGAGTACCTTAGTCAAATATGCGCATGCGCACGAATTTCGCGACTTCCAATAAGTATGCAGCATTAGTGCTGCATCTCTGTCTACCGACTTCTTTTAAAAAAAGTTTGAAAGTTGGGAAGTCTGTCAGCCTATTAGGCATATATATAATACTACTATATCGCGGGTAGAGGCCCAAAAATTCCGAAAACAACACGGCGCCGACATACAATCTCTATCCTTATCGAGAGTACCTTAGTCATATATGCGCATGCGCACGAATTTCGCGACATCCAATAAGCATGCAGCATAAATACTGCATCTCTGTCTACCGACTTCCTTTAAAAAAAGTTGACAGTTGGGAAATCTGTCAGCCTATAAACAGTGTGTCAGCTTCCGTAACCATGGAGATTACGCATGCGCAAATCGAACAAAGGGTCTCTGGAACAGTATAGCACTATATCTTTTGTCCTTTAATGTTTTCGGAGAAACCGCTTATGGGCTAACATAGGAAATACGCGATATAGTAGTATTATATATATGCTATTGGCGATTCCAAAAATGAATGCGCCCTCTGTATGAAAATATTTGAACACTATTTAAAAGATAATTTCTGACAGTCGTCATTAGTAAACAACGTATTTTAGTTTATTTAACGTGAAAATTTGTGATATTTAGTGGTGTTTGCGACCTTTTGGTATTCCTAAATTTAAAACGAAGTGACTAGTGTGTGTATATCTTTATTTTTACGTGGGTAGATCCTATTTTGAAATGGCATCCAAAAGAAACCAACACAACACAAACTGCTGTGTTTCTGGGTGTCATTCCAGAAAAGGGAGTAATAGAAGTATACATTTTCATTATTTTCCAAAAAAAAAACTGGTATTCGTGTGAATATATTAAATGCATTAGGAATTGAAGAGAAGATGGACAAAAGAAGTGCATTGGAGAGAGTTTTATTAATGGGGAAGTCAGTGACAGAACACCTGCGTGTATGTTCAAGACATTTTAAAGCTGAGGATTATTGTGCAGAAGGTGAAATATATTTTTGTTAAGTTATAAAGCAATAAAATGATTCTATTTTTTAGCTACAAAATTAGTGAGACCTAAATTAAAGAGATTTACTGTACCATCCTTAAATCTACCAAAAAAAAGTTTCAGTTTGGATGATAAGACATTGAAAAGTGCAAATCTTCGCCAGGAACGTTTAAATAAAAGAATAAAAGGTAAGGAAAGTAATAATGTAACAGTTAGTGCCACACCCTTGTGTGAACAAAAGGCTTCTGATGATGACATTGAATACAGTGATGAACCAACCAACATTTACCTCGACCATACAGCAAAACTCACATTTAAATTCTTTGACTGGTATTACTTCATTTGAATTATTAAATTCCCTAACAACACTAATTAGTCAGTTTTATCCAGATAAGAAGATACATAAATTGACAATTAAAGATAGAATCGTATTAGTTTTCATGAAATTAAAAATGGCTTTAAAGTTTAACATCCTCTCATTTTTGTTTAAAATTACTTCGCAGACATGCAAGAACATTTTTGTTGAATATGTAACTTACTTATCGACCATTTTAAAACCATGTATTCATTGGCCATCTTTTGAGGAATGTCAACAAAATATCCCTATCTGCTTTAGTGATTTTAAAAATGTAAGAATAGTTTTAGATTGCTTAGAAATTCCGATAGAAAAACCTAAATGTTTATGTTGTCGTGTTCGTACCTATTCACATTATAAAGGAAGGCAAACTATTAAAGTAATGACTGGTGTTAGTCCAGCTGGATTAATTACATTTGTGTCCAAAAGCTATGGTGGTAGAAGTTCTGATAAAGCTATTTTCACACAAAGTAATTTGATAAATAAATTGGAACCAAGGCGAGATAACATTATGGTTGAAAAGGTTTTTTGATAGATGATATTTGTTCTCAAAATTTTATAAAAATAATTAGACCTCATTTCTTAAGGGAGAAAAAACAGTTTACTGAAAGTGAATCAAGGGAAAACATTCTAATTTCTAAGGCTAGGGTTCATGTTGAACGAGTGAACCAAAGAATAAGAATTTTTAATATTTTAAATACAAGTTTACCGAATAGTATAGTACCATTGATAGATGACATAATGTTAATTGTTTGTGGAATGGTAAATTTACAAACACCAGTACTTTCTCAAACCAGATTTTAAGTTTAGTTTTTAAAATTTGATTTTTTATTTGAAAAGCTACATTCACATAATTTTTTGATGTAAAGTACAAGTTGCCTAGAACTACTTGCCACTATAATTTTTAACTAACTATTTTTAAGTTTGAATTTTTTTCATTCGTGATAAAAATATTCAATATCTTTCAAGTTTAATTAGGTTTGAGTTTGAAATTCTCTACCCGAATCCCCCTTGTGATTGAATCAATACAGGAAATTTTTCATTGGTCACGAATATTTTAAGAAAATTAGGTATCCCTCGTCTGCGACTTGGGATAATTTTTAAAATATTAGTGCCCTTCGATAAATTTCCGGGAATAATTCAATCAGTATGGAGATTACAAGTGAAAATTTCACGCCAACATATACTAATTATATGCCAATAAAATGGGAGCATTTCTTAACTTTGTCATGACAACCTATGTATTTCTTCAGAAATTTTCTACTGCTGGAGTACTCTGGAAGGTATTAGTGGAAATTTTTTACATAATAAAAAGTGACAGGAGGTACAATCACATAAGTACAACTTCAGTCGCTTATATAAGTACAACTGACATATTTTTCTCGAAATTTGACATTGAAGGTAAATCAAAGCCTTTTATATTTAACCACGTTTAACTTTTACAAGTTGTAAATCTATTTTGTCGTGAAATTTTTTTACCGAATACCACTCAAGATCAAATTATACCTGTAAATTTTTCTTGCTCACTAATATTTTGAGAAAATATTCGTTAGATCTAAAAAAATGAAAATTTGAACATTTCCTATGTAGGTACAGAGCAAAACGAATTAAAGTAGAACATTTAATAAATTTCTTAATTGTAGTCATTAACTAGAAATATTTTCAATTATATTCTATATAATAATTCCCAATTTAGAACCAAATACTGACTATCTACTTTCATTTTCAACAATGCATGGCATATTTTGCAAAGATAACATCACTCAAGTAGACTAATTTTTCTGTTCTTTTATGTACACAGAAATTTTAAGCAAGTGTTAAAGAAAAACTTACCTTAACTCTATTTCATTCTTTTAGAAACAGTTTGTTTTTTTTTTTTGTTTTAGGTAAGTTACCCTTCACATCTCAGGTCAAGAACTGTCCAGTAACGTTTGCACTGAATTTCTTCCTTCCGTGGCATGAATATTCTACCAGGATTGTACCTACTTACAATTTAGTTGGCCGAGCATTATTTGATTACTTGTAAAATTAGCTAACATTTTAATGTATACAATTTTCTACTTATGTTTAAAACTGTCTTATTGATGTTTAATCACATGTTTAGCTGCCAATAACCAATGATGTCATCCGTTAAGAATGACTACCGTACAAGGGGTAAACAGATGTCAACAATTGGAATAGACCATGGCAATATCATTACCTACCAAGCACGGCAAAGATCACCTTTAAAGTAAATTCTCCTTCAACAGTTGCAGGTAAATCCTGCCACTTTTCCAAGTGAGTTTTATTTATTTATTTTTCTTAATGTGATTCAAGTTCTTTATGTGCCACAGAAGTGACTGTTTTAGTCGCGACACTCTTAGAAGGAGTAAAACATACCATAATATACTGTAGTGCATACAATACTTTTTTATATAAACGGGTACAAATTTTATTGTAAAAAAAATTCAATATAAAAACATATTCTGCCTTGACTTGACAGCCAGCCATAAAATATTACCTTATATCTGTACCACTTTCTGTTTCCGTGGTGATCATGGTGGTAATCTCAAAATTTTTATTTATTCCTGTTCATATAAATAAGTTAATTATTATTTATATTTTACGAATATTATATATTTTCCCCCGATTTAATTTGATGTAACACTTGTTTTCTTTTTGTTTTATGTGTGTACATATCAGGTGGACTACTACTATGAAAGATGCTGAAGATTATCTGTAATCATAGCAGTTAGAAGAGCGAATTTACGACTGCATCAATTCATGTTGAAACTATGTAATAAATGTTTTACCTTAAATTGGTAATATTAAGAAGTTAGAAATCTCCTAAACTGCAAATTATAGTTTTTTACCAGGAAATTAGGAATTATTTGTGTTAAAATTTAAAAAATTTATTGTACATTTCTTACTAATTTATAGTTCAATTGTAAATATATTTTGCAACTACTAAAGAAATAAATTGTTGCGTTCAATAATTAAGTTTTTTAATTACTCCACATTTGACAAGGGTTTTACTTAGAATTATTGTTATTTACTTAAAAAAAAAAACACAATAAAGTAAAATACTCTTTATTTGTTCCACATGTTCATAATCATATTTAAAGGGTAGGAAACCAAAGACATAAAAGCTAAACTTGGTAAAACTTCGATTAAAATTTTTACATAAATCTAAGTGACCTCGGTCCCTAGATATCAATAAAAAATTTATCTACACATGCTGTTCTTTTTTTAGTATTAAACTATGTAATAAAAAAGATAAGAATACATTTAAAAAGCTAGGAAAATTAACAGTAAGACTGTCAAGAGCCAAACATTATAACTACAACTACATCCATGTCTCCCAACGAACGACTTACTTTATACAAATTATAAAAATAAAAAATGTAAACCAATGAACTACTATATATATTACCTTGCACTAAGTTCATGCACTACTTACAGATGATAAATACATTTTCTTTTTTTACTTTCATTCATTCCATTAAATCATTTAACAAATATACATAAATATTACTTCATAATATTAGAAAATAATAAGTAGATCCTCGCTCTGTAAATAACTTACAAATAGCAAAGCAAATAGAAATGTAACAGAAATGAAAGTGATATGAAAGCAATTATGTTAGGGCCAAACAAGTTTTATATTCCGAAGAGTAAAAGAATAATAATTGTAATAGTATATACTGGGTTAGCAAGATTATAAGTGATATTTTGATGATTAATGTGTTAAAGAAACTTCAAGTTGAAGAAAGTCACTTTTAATTAAAGTAATACATGCGATTTTCTCTTCAACTCGTTCAACATTCTAAGCAAGTATGCAATGAAAATTTTGAAGCGGGTATAATATTAACATGCGTAAAATTTAAATTATTACCTAGCAGTACATTCATATCTACCTACATATTTACCTTTTTGCTACTAGATCCTTTTCACAAAGGCTGCCTTATGTTATTTTTATTTTGTTCAGAACTATAGCAGAAAAGAAACAGAGGTGGGTAATGTGTTGCAATTGGATTGGGTTAATCATCACGCTTTCTTGCTGAAGCTGATATTCTGCTAAACCATGAATGGTGTGTACGGTGTACCATGAGTGGTGTGTGGCTCTCAATAAGACCAAGAGTCTGCAATACATGGGGTAATACAATCAGTTTTTTCAAAAAAAAAGACAGAAAAAGCTTCATTAAATACTGTTCTCAACTTATACTAAACATTTGAAGGAGATGCCGAAAACAACTACTCCACGGGCAATATATGCCCCGACTGGCATTGCATTACATTGCTGTGTCAATTTGACAATAATTGTCAGACAGATAGTAACAAAGACCCAAAGAGGGTACTACGGTGTGTTTCTCACCACTATTATACTAAACATATTTAAATTTTGTAAAAAAAATGCTTTCATATTGCTTTTCTTTCACAGATGACATGCAACATAAATTTGAAATACTTTTCACTTATGCTGCATATCATTTCTTTTGCAAATTGTTCATCGAAAGGAACAACAATATTTAAAAATGATTTTGATTTCGCTGAATAGATAAGAAAATCACAAATTTTTAAATTTAAAAGAGCCATTCCTAATTGTACTTGGCCATAGTACTGATGCTTCTTTTTTAACCTCAGACCATCATCACTACTCAATTGCAAATATGGGCATGTATGCACAAAATTAATGGCATCATTGTCAATACCTAAAAATAAAGTATTATAATTTAAATATTTACTTTTCTGATACATTTCAAATACTAACAGCTTAGCTTCATCATACCTAATAGTATAATAATTATGAAGACAGAACTCCTATAAAATGTACGATATAAAAAGTGATATGAAAAACAATTTACTTAATTATTTATAATCTCTCATGTAGTGCTCTTCTCCATAAGGCAGAATTAATTAAGAATAAAATAAGATTTGTGGGGATAATGTTTTAAATAGCAAAAAGATTTGTGTTATCCTTTAGTTCCTAAAAGGAAACGTCAACGACACAGTTACAGATATCGATGTTTCAAAGTTACTTTTCCTCTTCACTGTAGCATAGTTAAACAAAATATATACCTAGAATGATATAGCTTTAGAACAAAACTCAATGAAGATGCAAAGTATAGAACTAGAGTACTCTCATCTTACTTTCATGCACAATTGAATCATATTTAGAGTCTCAATAATCTATAATTAAAGCTAAGAAAAAACCCGTAAACTTCCATGTCTATAACCGCATCATTTTTTATTTATTTACTTATTTTTTTTAATTACATTTGGAGTTACATATCCTTTTATTGTTATAGGCATAATTTCTAACAAATTGTTTGAACTATAAGTCTACTTCTCATATCAGATACGTGGTAAGATCAGAACATATAGTTGTGCAAAATTCTTATCTACAATTATTAACTTAAGTACTTACCATCATAGGGGCATTTTACCTCTACCAGTCTAGTAGGGAATCCATCAGATATAACTATGCCATCAGGAGAGTATGCCAACCAAGGAAGTTGTTTACTGATCACTAGCCCCACTTCATAAACATCATAATTGTTGACTAATTTATATTTAGCCAATGCTTCCCTTTCATACTTTAAGCCATGATCTACGTATTTATTGGAAAATTTTTTTGGCCAAAAATAATTTTTGGCTTTGACTTCCCAGTCCCCTCGGGTGAATGTGAATATCGAATAACACCTTGAACCTGAAATGCAGAAAGAAACCTCATTACAAAATTAAATGACTGATTATGTTATCTGTCATTATATTAAGCAATCAAGTATTGTTATAATTTGGTACTTGAGTTTTATAGCTTCTTAAGGATCACAAATTGCACTGTTAATCTGAAAACTATGTTATGTTTACCCGTTATCCGATACTGCCTTTCTTGATTCCAAATGTCCGATCTCTGAGCCGAATTTGCTGCTACTTCATAAGAAGTGCTGGATAGTATATTTGACACAAATTGTCTGCAACAAGGCTTCAGACAAAATGAATCATGTTTTATATCCAAGCCTCTTAAAAACTCGGAGTTAGCAGCACACATTAATATTCTTTTTAAAATATTTGGAATGTCTTGTTCTTTTTCTATGGGTAAAGCAGACGAGCGTCCCTTTCTGAAATTATTTAAAACCTTATGAATACCTAGATTACCAATAGAAACAAAAATAAAAAATACTTCATTATATTAATAAATATATTCAAACTTACAGATGTATAGATAAACTTGATTCCTTGCAAACAGAGGTCAATAACTTAAAACATGTTTCTTCTTGCTCAGATGTTAAAGATCCTTTTTTCCCAGCAACAAGAGTTTGAAAGCAAGTGGTTTCCAATATTGGTTTAGCCTCATACTCTTCTGCAACTCGCTTTCTTTTATTGGACCAATAACAGGAGATATCTGTACTTGACAGCTTCTCTAACGAAGAAATGGGGGACCTAAAATTTAAAGGACAAAACAGAAAAACGAAATAAAAATAAAATCAAGGCAGCTAGCCATTCAATTGCAAAGGGCTCGATTTGCCACATTTGAAATATGGAGTAAATACAACCTGGCACATTTTAAAAGAACAGCTGCAACATGTTTACATATTCCAGATAAACCAGCTTTACAGCTACATTTAAATTCAGAAATATGTAATTTCCCTTGAACAATGTCCAGTTTTCCTCGTATTTCGTGTGGTCTACTCTGAATTGAACTTGTCTGTAGGCATAGTGCTAACACATCTATTTCTACTGGAGACACATTTGTTGTTCCAATTAATATAATATGATTCGAATTTAACAGTTCTTCTCCTTCTACAACACATCTGTTTTCTGCTGCAGCTTTCAGATAGGAGAAGACTGATCCTAGTGTCAGAAAGAGTTCCTCACTCATTTTCACTTAAAAAGTATAATAATTTAATAATCGCGAACACTTTGTTAGTATAATATCTATACTTAAGCACTTACTTACCTACCTATTATTAGTTACAAATCATAAACTAATATATTTTAACCTAAAAATAATAACAATTATTTAACAATACTTATCACCATACCAAACACAAACAATACCTATTAAAGTATTACTATACACTTATTCTACCGCCAGTCACGTATTTTTGTCCAAAATTCAATTAAAAAAAACTACCACATGCACCTATCAACGGTGTAAACCACAGAGTGTGTAAACCTTAAAAATTCATATAAATAATAAAAAAAAGCACTTCTGGGATATCGACTGCCTTTACCACTGTTTTTATTGTTTATTTCAAACTAAAAAGCACAAAAATTCACTATAATTATCCACAAATAAACTCAATAACACTCCTTCATCTGCAATTTACATAACAGTTAAATGCTAAATGATATGAAATGTAAAATTTTTACTCGTCTTCCTCCATATTTGTTTACAATTTGCAGCGCCCTCATCGGTAATTTGAATCGCCAATTAGGCAATCCAACGACCTGTCAAATTTTTAAGCAATATGGCGCTGAGGGCAAACAAGTTATGTTTACATTGAGAATACATTGAAATCAGCCCAGCAGCTTTCAGTTAAAAGTGTTTAATACGAGTTTTTTGTAAGGAATTTTTCATGTATTTTATGTAAGGAAGTGTTGAACAGTGTTAACTCGTCTTTTATTAGAATTGTGTCGCAACGATAATATTTATTAATGCCGGTAACGTGCATAGTTGTTGTGGTTTGTGGATGTCGTAAAAATCGAGACCAAGTTAAGTTTTGTTGTATACCCGACGTAGTGAGTTCTAACTATTTTCCGATTTTAAATGATTTATCGAGAAAACGGCGGCAAACATGGATACTTAGCTGCAATTAAAAATAATGACCTAACACCTTCGATATTAAGAAACCAGAGGGTTTCCAGTAGGCATTTTATTACTATTAAATATATATTACTAGTTTATTACTATTTTATTTATTAATATTAGTTAAAAACAAACTTTTAACCATGTACCCACAAAGTTATATAATATAACTCAAACCATAGACTTGTCTTGTCTATGACTCAAACGTCAAATGAATGTTTGCCCTCCACGCCATATTGATTTGGACACGTGGTTTGGATTGCTCAATTAGGCAATCCAACGACCTGTCAAATTTTTAAGCAATATGGCGCTGAGGGCAAACAAGTTATGTTTACATTGAGAATACATTGAAATCAGCCCAGCAGCTTTCAGTTAAAAGTGTTTAATACGAGTTTTTTGTAAGGAATTTTTCATGTATTTTATGTAAGGAAGTGTTGAACAGTGTTAACTCGTCTTTTATTAGAATTGTGTCGCAACGATAATATTTATTAATGCCGGTAACGTGCATAGTTGTTGTGGTTTGTGGATGTCGTAAAAATCGAGACCAAGTTAAGTTTTGTTGTATACCCGACGTAGTGAGTTCTAACTATTTTCCGATTTTAAATGATTTATCGAGAAAACGGCGGCAAACATGGATACTTAGCTGCAATTAAAAAGAATGACCTAACACCTTCGATATTAAGAAACCAGAGGGTTTCCAGTAGGCATTTTATTACTATTAAATATATATTACTAGTTTATTACTATTTTATTTATTAATATTAGTTAAAAACAAACTTTTAACCATGTACCCACAAAGTTATATAATATAACTCAAACCATAGACTTGTCTTGTCTATGACCACAAATTACTGAGATTCAGTAATTTGTGTCTATGACTCAAACGCACGGATTTCTTAAAATAAACTGGATCGCTAATACATACTGGTGGGGGTAGCTAAAAATAACAACTGATAGGCGGCCGCCATACTGGGCTAACTTCTAGATTTTATGAACTAAATGATGGTAACACTGTTGAATTACCATCACTGCTTTTTATTTTCTTTTTGTTTTGTGGTTTATAAATGAAGTTTTGTGTGTAAGGTGCAAGTTATTTATTTCTTAATCTGAAGAAAAAACATGCAATTTCATCATTTCATCCATTTGGTCGAAGTATTCAATGTTGAAGGTTGCGATAAAAGTCTAAAAACGTAGATATCTGTTACCTGAAGAGTCAATCGAAAAGATACAAGGTAAAAAAGGCTGCAGTTTTGGAAAGAGTGCAAATTGAAGAATTTTTGACTAAATCTTGTGATAAAGAATATTTTATGATTAAGGTAATAACTCTTAACTTTTTAGACAATATGTATTAATAATACTTTGAATCATTTTAGGTTGCGCTAGTAATAGGAGTCTCTGGTGCTTGTCGATGCTACGAATTGACGAATTTGAAAATCACTAATGTATAGGACACTGGCGCGTATCTAGTTGTTTCGATACTAGATACCAAGACCGGCATTTCACGACAGTTTAAAATTATAAATGAAGGATTTTCTATCAACGACGTAGAGATGTGTGGAAAATGTATTTCCCTAAGACCAAAGAACTTATCACAAAACAGATTCTTTTTACATTATAAAAATCAAAAATGTACTTCTCAGCATGTTGGAATCAACACATTGGCAAAAGTTCCATCAAAAGTTGCATCGTTTCTGAACTTGGCAAACGCGGAAGCTTATATTGGCCACTATATGAGGGTGCACTTCAATAACTTTATTGCGAAATAAAGGTGCCGACTTTACACCCATCAAACGGCATGGTGGGTGGAAGAGCCCTGCTGTGGCAGAGAGCTATATTGAAGACTCCGTATCTAACAAACTTGGTATTGCGAGGAAAATCCAAGGTTCTTCTCGTTCAAGTCATTCCTCAGGAGAAGGAGACATCCAAAATTTGTTGTAAGAAGCAACTACAAGCTTCCTATTAACGGAAACGAAGTGAAATATGAAAAAGCGAAGAACGAAATGTCTATTAATATAAATGTTAATGTTAATTTTAATAAGCAAATTAAATTTGGTTGATTTAAGTTTATATTTTT
This sequence comes from Pogonocherus hispidulus, assembly GCA_963924545.1. Taxonomy (NCBI): domain Eukaryota; kingdom Metazoa; phylum Arthropoda; class Insecta; order Coleoptera; family Cerambycidae; genus Pogonocherus; species Pogonocherus hispidulus. The sequence goes on along the minus strand of OZ004693.1, from coordinate 11,490,405 downwards.
TTATTATTTCAGTAGTGGATAATAGGTTACTTTATATGCTTTATAAGTGTGGATAAAACTCCTATTATAATGTGATTGTGTGTATAAATTATATTTTAAATGTGTTTTTATTAAATGCCTACCATAATCATAATGATTTTGAGTTTTGAAGTTGTTAATGTTATCTTCTAGAAAAGCAGTTATTACCATATTGTGTATTATAAACTTCATGTAATTTTATAACAAAATAACTGATTAACCTATCCCAATTCATTCACAATATTTAATATATCTTAACAGCATAAAGTATAAATTTGACTAATAACTACTTGACATTACTAATTGTATGATGTCATTCAGTTACAAAATATTTTTACTGATAAGACGTGCAGCTACTTTCATCGTGGCTTTTTATATATGCAGCTCCTGCCACAATTAAAATAACTACAAACATGTCTAATTCTTCGATAAATACCTACCTTATATCGATACCTTTTTGCCAAACTATCGTAAGTGACATTTTCCATGAAAATGACTATGGATCTATCGTAAGTATAATATGCAAATACACATTTTGGCAGAGGTAGATAGATCCATAAATATGTAAGCGTATTTAAATAAATGTTTCACGGTTAAACTGCATACATTTTATCGTAAGTAACAGAACTGTAATAGGCAGAGTGGCAGAATTGTCATAAGTAGCCTAAGGTAAAATTTAGTGAGTGACTTATGATAATTTTGGCAAAAAGGTATCGATATTAGAATTCCTCAAAACAATATACAAAACTGATCCTAACTAATTTTTATACTGCAATCAGACAAGGTTCAAATACTTGGTTGACAAACCATGTTACTTTAAAGTTTTTTGGGTTAGTTACTAAATTATATGTTTAGACAAGTATTATGAACCAGTTATAATTCCGGCTAATGTAAAATTTATTTAAAAAATGAAGTTGTAACAGGAGAAATAAAGAGTGTCGTCAATGAATTTAATATACATTGGTACCTACCAGACATACCATTGGAAGATTTGTACATGTAGGGAGTGTCTTTACAAGCACATAAATTTCGACTTTGTCGAAAATCATTTCAAGTCAAATTAAAAAGAGATGATTCCAATTATTTGAAATGCACTATAAATAGAAAAAAATTATGTGTACCTTTGCTGCACAAATATAACTCTTGAGTCCAGTCCTGTCAATTACTCGTCATATCTAATGCACAAATAATTCAATTTAATCTTTGATATAACCCTATATTAAGTTAACTTTTTTGACCCGCTGCTAAAGTATTTTTATTACAACAGTGTACATATTTTATACCCATATCCATCCATATAAGTAATATTTAGTTAGTCATATGCCCATATCTCACCAAACTATTTTCAAAATTTGCCTCTGTAAATACCTCAACATCATTAGCTGAAAACTAGCCAATGGAATGTTAGCACAGTGTGGCGACCACCTTACAACTGACAAAATGATAGTTAGGAATCAGCGATCCAGTTTATTTTAAGAAATCCGTGCTCAAACGTCAAATGAATGTTTGCCCTCCACGCCATATTGATTTGGACACGTGGTTTGGATTGCTCAATTAACAGTGTGTCAGCTTCCGTAACCATGGAGATTGCGCATGCGCAAATCGAGCAAAGGGTCTGGAACAGTATAGCACTATATCTTTTGTCCTTTAATGTTTTCGGAGAAACCGCTTATGGGCTAACATAGGAAATACGCGATATAGTAGTATTATATATATGAGGAACAAAATATCTGTCATTCTGTCAAATACTTATTGAAATCCATTTTTCGATTATTCGATTCGAAATTCGAATCGAGTCGGCCATTTTAAGTCGATAGCCATTATTTCACAAGAACTCTAAACAAAGAACAGAAAATTCGGCTGAGAAACACTGGCTTCGTACCAGTCAGCATCTATTCTGTGGTCTGGGCGCATTCAGGGAAACATAGCACCCTAAATGAAAAATCTAGGCATAGCTCTTTTTCCGTTTTGTGGGCATAGCACTCCAGCGCTTTACCGCTTCACGTTCGCTGAATCCAAGAACCCTAAACAAATAAGGACTGATCAATTCATTCATAAAAATTTGAAGGTCATTTTCAACAGATTTCTCGTAACACGTCAGTGGATCCCCTATTGCCAAATTTGCCTCTAATTGCAATTTCAAATATTTTCAGTCAAAATATCCAACCCAATATTATTTCAGAGACTGTATTAATGCAATCAAATGTGATTTTAAAGTACTTATATATGTGTTTTACGATATATATCTTACGATTTGAAGTGCGTTATGAAAAAATCGTTGTCGATTTGACAACTGTGATAACTTGTGTTTTGTTAATCAGTGCACAGATTACTATGATATGATACAGAAATACTTTGATATGATGACATGACTGATGACAGTGATGACATTCCAAAGACAACCGAGACATTCTACATGACAATGTGATATATATAGGTTATGTTAAAAGGTTAAAGCTGTCAAATTAAAATAAAGAAGATATTTAAATTTCAAATCTCCCGCCAAAGGGAATCCACTGACGTCACATAAGTGATAAACAAATGTGATTGGCTGTTACTGATTGATCAGTCCTTCTTTGTTTAGGGTTCTTGCGCTGAATCGACATTTTAAACGCAAGCTTAAAGTGACATAATTTTCAGTAATTCATATTTTGTAATTAATATTATCCATAGATATTTTGTGCGTAAACCCATATACGTAAACCTAAACTATATTAATTTTATTGAAACCTGTAGCCTACATAGAAACCTACTAACACTACATAGAAAAAAATGCAAAGTCCAGAAGTAATCAAACTGAAAAATTATTACTTTTACGTACAATCAGCGACTCGATAAGTACAAGAGAAGGTTTTTGTAATTATATACAATAACGTCAGTTTTATCACTCATTCCCTGTTCAGGTTTATTTGTTTATTTTCAAAGGTATTAAAGCGAACCAAAAACTAAATTGTGGGGTAGCTTATCAATTTTTTTTTGTCAAAAAAAGAAAAGATTCAATTTTCAAAGATATTCACATAACTTGTGTTTTTTTTTTTAAATAAAACACCCTATATATTTCAACATTTCAACGATATACCACATATTATATTTTCTTGTAATATCTTCCGATATATTTGCAAAAATGTGAACATGTGTATATATTGCATGATATAGTGTGGCATGAAATGGTGGCCATGTAGAACAATATTATATGTGAAATTACTTATTTTAATTTTGTTCTTAACTATAATACACTATATCGTGCAATATAATATACGTGTTCACATTAATATCAAATATATCAGAAAATATTAAAACAAAATATAATGTGTAGTATACCATTGAAATCATAAAAAATATGCTACCTTACCAACTAAAAATATAGAGGGTATTCAGGGTATTCTATTTATAAAAACACAAGTTATGTGAGTATCTTTTAAAACTGAGTCTTTTGTTCTTCTTACAAAAAAAACTTGATAAACAACCCCACAATTAGGTTTTTGGTTCGTTTTATTACCTTTGAAAAGAAAAAAGTTATATCAGATTAAAATATTATCAAGATAAATTGATAACACTACTTATCTAAATGAGATGAGTATACATCATTGAAATGAGAAAAAAATAAACTTTTTAAGCCAACTATGATTGCCATTTTAAAATAATGCAAGTTTATGTTATATCTCTTGTATAAGTTAACTGTGGCATTAGAATCCAGTCTTTGGATTCTATACAAAAAGTTCTATTAGGAGCAGTTATTTCCGTACCTTTCCGTGAACATGAACCCGATTTGAGATCTTAGGCATGAAACAAATCGATCATTTTCAGTTTTTTAAGAATTTGATGGCAGTCCTTAAGGCATGGGCCCTCAGATCATAAAGCTTTCTTATTAAAATACAATAAAGAAAACTTAAAGATTCAAAGAACTATAATTTCGGCCTTTACCCCATGCCAGTAGTAGGGACTGATTCATGGACAGTCATGATATTAACATGGTGGAATTTTAAACGGTTGATTTTTGTAATAGTACATGAAAAGCCAAGAAAAAATAAATGTATGCTGTTTATTTTGCCACATTACATGCCTTCATTGTTGTCATTTTACAGTAGGTATTCATGAAGCATATGTGCTTAAAAAAGGATAATTAAAAAAATCTAAATTGGAATTAGTACACATTGCAGGTGTTTTAGCCATAATTTAATAATGTTTAACAGTAAATATGAACAAAAAAATCACTTGATGTTTCAGAGACTTTGGGCTTACAATTTTCAATCCACTTCCACCGTTACATACAGTGCTATTATACTATGGCTTGTTATCAGCAAGAAAAAGAAAAAAACTTCTGAAATTTGAAATTCTGTTACCTATCCCTATGTTTTTACCTTAAATTTAAGAAAAAGACAACTGTTTAAAAGATAACAGCCACATAATAAAACAAATTTTCAAGGCTAATTATTTACAGCGCAGACGCTCCAGAGATGATTTCAATCAACTCTCTAGTAATGACAGCCTGTCTGGTACGATTTAATATAAGAGTGAGTTTGTCAATCATCTCCCCTGCATTCTTACTGGCGTTGTCCATAGCGGTCATACGAGATGACTGCTCACTGCAGGCACCTTCCTTAAAGGCATAGAACAGTAGAGCTGCCAATGAAAATTCCAAGTAGCTTTGGATGACTTCGTCATCCAAAGAATCATAGATGGATAATTTTGGAGCAGCCTAAAATGGAAAAAAAATCATAGAGAAATGCTAATTATATCAAGGAGTTATTTAAATTGTAAAAATATTTTATAACTGTTTTTTATTTATTAAGAAATATTGTTCCTTGTTTGTATATTGAATTTTTGACAACAAAAAACAAAATCTTTTTCAATGTATCAATAACGGTATTTATCTTTTAAAAAGATATATATAGAAGAAGTTTCTACCTTTGTTTAAAAACAACAAAGTGTGATTTGTCTCTTGATTTAGTCTATTTTTATTATATGTTGAAGACATATAACAAATATATATTTTTTCCAACCATACGAATAAGACATTAAATTATTTTGTATATGAGGGCCATTTCGGCACTGTTTGACATCGCCATAGCAACTGCACAAAAAAGAGATTATTGTACAGTTGTACAGTACCGAAAAGTAATTTGACATTGACACTGCATGTCACATAATATATTGAAGTTTAATTAAATAGAAAAATAGAAACAGATACTGACTCCGATGAATCGGTAAACTGGAGGTGCTAATTAGACGCGGTTGGAAAAAAAATATTATGTTAAACTCGTACAAAAAATACATTTTCGAGACTCGTAAAATTTGTACTCTTTCTCTCGTCCCGAAAACGTGTATTTTTTGTACTAGTTAAACAAATAACTATTTTTTTAAGTTGGGTGACACATAATTTTTTCTATATTTTACTTTCACCACAATACAATCTCATCTGGATTCCACTTTTTTATTGAAACACCTGGTGCTTAGTGGGTTACAAGTTACAAGTATTTAACAATTTACTGGTAGGTAAAAAAAATGAGAACCTGCCAGCAAAATGTTGTTAGATATCCAGGTACCCATCGGCATCCTCAGCAGAAATTGTTGTTATGAAATATTCTAATGAACTAGTGCATAGGTAAACTAATAGACTTACCGTCACAGAGGCTAAACTAAAAACTGGCAGTATCTGAGTGCTATATGACACAACAGATTTAAAGCGGTTATAAACGATTTCCCCAGAGCTGAACTGGTAATCTGATTTCAAAATCGCGTCAGCCACCTTGGCAGCATCGATAAAAGTTGGTGGTAAACGACCAATTTCATTACAAGCTAAAATGATGTTTTTTCCATATATACGTTGTAGTATTGCCCGAGACTTATCTCCAACACAAACAACCTTTATATTTTGATCATCGATGGCCAATTCTGTTCTAATGTGACGAGCAACACTAGTATGACAAGCTCCACAAAGACCTATAAAAAATATCAATATATTCTCTATGAGAAAGGGAAACTAAAGAATCATTATATTCAAACGGATATAGTTAGATGTTTAAATTATTTTACATACCTCTGTCGGAAGTAATAGCAATAACAAGTTTTTGTGGGACGTCTGGTAGTGCAACGATTTCAGCTTTTTCATAGAATTGCTGGGCACCATTACCAATAGGTCTTACAGCTTTTAGTTCACGTTCAGCTCTAGTATACTTCGCCGCTGACACCATCTTCATGGATTGAGTGATTTTTTGGATGTTCTTTACTGATTTCAAACGGATAGATATGGACTTTAGGGTGGCCATACCACGCTGCTGTTGTATTGGTACATTTTGTGCAAATAATGGTGCTAAATTACCGAAACGGCCCAACATTGTGACGTCCTTAAAAAGAAAGGTAATGAAATAAGGCTATACTTAAGACATATGCATATTATGTAAGCATATGATCTCCTCGATTATAGTGCTGTTTACTTTGAAAACAGTACAAATGATTAAGAAATTAGTGGGAAGAAAATGAATGTTATAAATTAAATTCTTATTCAGGAATAATTGCTAGGAAAAATTAATTATGTCATACTAACCTTGCTACTTATGTTAAGCCGACCCCAACCCAAAATAATTGAAGTGAAGTGAAGTGACAAAAAATTGCAGTGTTCAATTCTGGAACCACAATTTAATTCATAAAAATCAAAAATAACTCTTATGTACTTATTGCATAAGGTTAAAGAATAGGAGAATGCTTACCTGCTGATACGTCAAGACACCATAGACAAATAAAATTTTGCTTGCAAGCTGTAATCAAAACACAAAACACTAGCCAAATCTGAATGAATTTAATTTTTGAATATGTCAGCTCTTTGTATATTTCGATGTTTTCAACATATAATTTTACCACAAAAAAATATACTTTTCTTAGGGGCAATACGCTCTTCACATCTATGTCAGTGTTGTCATAAAAGTCGACATAACCTAAGATGTGCTCGTATTTTCTCAACTTCAGCGGCAAGTTTGAAGCAAACTCAAACTAGCGTCAAAGAGAAAGACCATGTAAACGTAGGTACTATAGGACATGTAGATCATGGTAAAACAACTTTAACTGCAGCCATTACAAAAGTTTTACAAAAAGATGGGCTAGCGAATTATATGCCATACGAACAAATTGATAAAGCGCCAGAGGAAAAGGCTAGAGGTAACATCATATATTATTAATCTTATCCTCATGTCTTCAAATTTGGAATTGTTAAAGGTATTACGATTAATGCTGCTCATATAGGATATAGTACTAGCAAGAGGCATTATGCTCATACTGATTGCCCTGGTCATGCGGACTATATAAAAAACATGATTTCCGGAGCATCACAAATGGATGGAGCGATATTAGTTGTTGCAGCTACTGACGGGCAAATGCCTCAAACTAGGGAACATCTTCTTTTGGCAAAACAAGTTGGAATTACTAAAATAATTGTTTATGTCAATAAAGCTGATTTAGTGGATCAAGAAGTAGGTAAAAGTATTTATTTAGCATTGATTTAAAAATATCTAATATATTTTTTGTAGGTTCTTGATTTGGTTGAATTGGAAATCCGAGAACTTTTAGAAGACTTTGGGTTTGATGGGAATAATGCTCCCGTCATCTTTGGGTCTGCACTGGAAGCTTTGAATGGAAAAGATACAGAAATTGGAGAGCAATCAATAAGAAACTTATTGGACACTATTGATAATTATATACCAAATCCAGAGAGAGATCTCAAATCTCCCTTTCTGGTTCCAATTGATAATGCTTTTTTAGTGCCAGGAAGAGGAACAGTCGTGATTGGGACATTAAGTAGAGGAATTATCAGAAAGAACCAAGGTGCTGAACTTTTGGGATTTGATAATGAGATAAAAACGACAATCTCCGATATACAGGTCTTTAAGAAAAGTGTCCCAGAGGTAAATTTCTTATAATTATTAATTAACTGATCCCAGATATAAAAAAACACATTTTACAAACTAGGAGATAAAATATGTTTTATTTTTTACTGTTTCTATCCTATTGAATCCTGATAAATAACCTCTGTGTTATTCCTTTTAGAAATTATAAATTACCTATAGGATAAGATGAAATTTTTTAAAAGTTGTCTCGTGTAGGTACTTTAAAATAAAGAACATAACTTAAAAATTAGTATGATTTCTAATTAATCGCTACTCTAAATTGAATACTTCTTACTCAACTTATTATTTAAATATTTATTGCAATATGTCTTCGTTTTTTTTTTTTTTGGGAATAATGGGTGCATTTAATTTCAAGGTTAATAGTGTATAGTAAAAAAAAATATAAGTATTAGTTTATTTCATTCAAGTATATTTTTATTATTCTGCAATTTAGGCACAAGCAGGTGATAATATTGGAGTTCTTTTACGTGGAGTACGACTTAAAGATGTGGACAGAGGCATGCTACTCTGTGCCCCTGGAAGCGAAAGACTGAGTAATCAATTTAAAGCCAGCATTTACTTTTTATCTAGAAGTGAAGGTGGTCGGTCTAAACCAATAACGAGCAAATATTGCCAGCAGTTATTCAGTAGAACATGGAATGTAGCCTGCAGAATTGATTTAGGTGGGTTATGGTGTTAAAACGGCACACAAGATATTATCATAATTATTACTATATTATAGGCTGTTTACTACAACAGCCAAGGGACTTCATTTTAGCAGTTTAACTCTTGTCAATTGTTTGAACTAATTTTTCTAAATTGTTGCCTCGATTGTTGCCCGTATATATTGCACATTGTATATGAGTTTAGCGTTTGCACATTGGTCACAGTTTCCAACGTTTACAAATTATTCTGTCATTTCTTTTCAGTCTTCTGTCGCTTCTTGTCAGTCCATTTTCTTCTGTGTATATTATTATATAAATTAAATATTATTGATGAATGAAACCACTTTTATAAATGATAAATCGTATTTTCTCTTATTAATATCACGGAGTTTTAAATTTTGTCCCTTAATTCACTTACAGAGAAACAACCTTGTAGTAGTAAACAACCTTTATTTTCATAGTTTTTTCACAACTTTTGAGTTAAGGAATAAGTAGCAGTCATTTAATATCTTGTGAGACAAATATTATCGAGTTATTGTATTTTTTTTGTTTTATATTATAATTGAGTTCTAATCAGCTTGTACTTTACGATGTACTGAAATTTTATGTTTTATAGATATTCATAATACCTACAAAAAAATTAGAGCAAATTTGGTTAAAGCTTTATTTTTTAGATGACGGAAGAGATATGCTAATCCCAGGTGAACATGGTGCAGTAAAAATAACGCTTCTCTGGAAAATGGTAATGTCGCAAGGACAACAGTTTACAGTAAGAGAAAATAACATAACTGTTGCGACAGGAATTATAACAGAAACATTACCTAATATACACATTGATACTAGCTTAGGTAAACTTAATTTGTAACCTTGTTTATATAAAGGTTTGTAATTATTTGTAGCATAATTATTTATAATTTGTTAATATAAGGACATTTTAGGATGTTGTATATTTATGTTGGAATGTTTTTGTTGAAAAATCTAGACATAAAGCTATTTGTTCAGTTTATTTACAGAAAAGCTAATTATGAGTATACTCATGTAATATAAAGTAATAAAGTCACCCCATGACGTATGAAACGGGCTGTAAAGGATTTATCCATTCCACGTTGTCAAATGACATGGTGACATGAGACATGTAGAAAGTTTTAATTCGAGTAATTGTTAGAAACAATTTTGGTTTAAATTAGTTAATGAATTAAGGAAAAAAGAAAAGATATAATGTTGACGAATCCTGGAAAGGACCCTGGGTTGCTTTTAACATTTAAGGTTTTCCTTTTAAGTGTAAGATGTATCGGAAAAATTATCACAGAACGGTTCTGGAACAGCTGCCATATATAAAACTAAAAACACTTTTAAAAGGAACATGTGCAATACGCACTTGGAACAATTCTAATGGATAAAATGAAAACAGCAATTACGGGCTGCACGCTATCTGTAGAATAGGAAGATTTTGAATCCCATAATTAGGGAGATTTTGAACCCCTTAATTAGGGAGACTTTAAACCCCTTAATTTTGAGCTTATCGATATACTGAGTAGGCGTACTGCCAAAAATGATACTCTTTGACACTGCGAATGCTCAGTATAACTATTACAATAATGTCCTGCTAAAATTTAAGGGGTTCAAAAATCACCCTAATTGGGAGATTTTGAACCCCTTAATTTTTAGCTTATAGTTGTCACAACAGTTATACTGAGCGTGCAGTTCCAAAAAGAGTATCCTTTTAGGCACTACGCCTGCTCAGTATAACCATTACGATAAAGATAAGCTAAAAATTAAGGGGTTTAAAATATCCCTATTATCTTCCTATTTTTAGATTATAATTATCGTAATCGTTGTTTTGAGCATGCGCAGTGCCAAAAATAATATTTTATAGATTATTATATAGATTATAGAGTAGAACGATTTAGGGGTTCAAAAGAGAGTTGGAATCCAACTCTGCAGAATACGAAAAAAGAAAAAACGGAAAAACGTAATTTTAGGGAATTTTCTGGGAATTTTTATACCATACCATCGATACAGCATAGCCCTGTAAGTATTGGTGTTGGTCATATATATAATTATATATATGGTGTTGGTAGTGCTTAATCCCAATTTAATTATTGTTAAGTTAGGAACAGGGCATAGACTATATAGACTAAAACTTATAACTTACTATATATACTTACTTACTTGTAGTATCTATTCTGTGCTTAGTATGGAACAGAATCCTTTGCTTTTGACGTTTCAGCTCTGTGTTGTCAGCTGTCTGTCAGCCTTATTATTTGATATTTTTGTGTAGGTTAAAATCTTGGAAGTTTTTATATTGTTTTTATTATGGTGTTAAATCCTGAACAATATTTAGAGCAACTAGCTACTTTTTTAAAAGTCCCTCTTGGGAAAATAAAGTCAAATGAAGATTCTGTAAGTGTAGTGGTTACTGTTTTATATTTATTTTAACTCGTGATTTTTAGCTTTGTATACGTGTAATAGGTAATAAAACAATTAAAGGAATAATAAACATTATAATTTCTCTGTTAATGGAATCAAAATCCAACCTTTGGAGCACAGACTTTTTAGAGAGGGCTGAAATTCAACAGTGGCTTGACTATGGAATAGTTCATTCCATCCATATTGACGAGCCCCAAAGTTCGAAACAAATTTTAAGTGTGAGTTTTTTTCTAACAATATTGTAAATAATGAGAAATTTGCAAGGAATTTATATTCCTTGGAAATTTCTTAATGTAGTCATATTTTTTGAATAGCTAATGGCTTAATTGATGTTCCAACACAGTAGGCGAGACTGGAGAGGACCATAAGAGAAGTTTGACCACTTATCAAATGTTTCATTCTATTTGGGATTGGCAGTACTTTCATTCAAATATTAAATATCTTTTTTTTTACCAAAACATTTACGATTTAGTGCTAGTTTTGATAGTTAAATATATTTAAGCCTTTATGCAGGATTTAGTGCACTTTCATATTATGACATGGTTTTAAAATTATTTTGTATCTGTTAGTATAAACCTTGCTTAGATTATGTGTTTAGCAAGACGTATTTAGGAATATGTTCTGCTTGTCTTGAACTGAAAATTAAAGAAAACTGTAGCACAGCTTAAGAAATCTCTATTTTGATATATTCAGATCTCTAGTACCTAAACCAAATAATAAAAAACATTAACTTAATGTTACCAACCGTAATTAATTGTTGTACAAATATTTTGCCAGCTTTAATTAAAGTTTTGAATGACTGAAAAGGTTGAAACACAATTCTACTTTCTTAGAAGACACTTAAATTACTACAGCCTTTATGCAAAGGTGGCACGAAATGTGCTGTATTAGAAATAAGTTTTAATGTTAAATTTTTTTGTATTTTAGAATATGAAATAAAATGAATAAAGGTATTTTTTTTGTTATAATTAACAAATCCACAATAGTACATGTAGTAAATAGATTTTTTTTGTGGTGAAGTCTCCTATATGGGAAGGAAAGATCATCTCATATTAGTTTGTAAATAGTAAGTAGAGAGAGTCTTGTCGCATTTTAAGTTTATGAAATTTAGATTGTTTTTCTATATTAAAAAATCAGTAATCTTAAATATCTATTGTCAAGGTTTTCCCCTACAGACTGGTTAAAATTGCAGCTGTGTTTTGATAAGTATGGTCAACTCTCCAGTCTCCAGCCTCCCTTATGTCAATTGGAAAGGTGTGGAATATTGTGCAAAAGTAACTACACAAATTAAATCCTCACCTGACCTGATATTGACTGTAATATTGAAAAATATCTAAAATTAAGCTTATAAAAACTGTAGTTTAACTGTTTTCAGGATCTCAACAGTATGTTGGCAACAAAAACGTATTTGGTTTCATATAAATTAACAATTGCAGATGTAATGTTATACTATATTGTAATTAATGCAATGGTAAGGAAATAACAATATTTAGATCTATTCATTGTTTATGATTTTCTTATTTTTTTGCAGGCTGCAATGTCATATTTAGACAAACAAAAATATATGAATGTCTCGCGATGGTTTGATAACTTACAACAAGATAATTCCATAAGGCAGTGCAATAAAGTTATCGATTTTAGCACCAATTATTTAGTGAGTTTGGCACTTAACAAGTATTAGAATTGAAACTGATTAATTTATTATTTATTTTATACTTAATTAATAATTGAAATAGGACATAAATTACTTATTCCACAATATATTGATTTCTTTAAATAAATACCCATGCATGAATTAGTCATCGGAAGTTTATAGTCAAAATGTTTTCAGTAAACATTTAATAGATTGGTAGTCGAGGAAAGTTGGGTAGGTAGAGAAGAAATATATTCATTTAGATGTAAGTATGAACATGAAAAATGGAAAGTGTGTATCTTTATTACCTATGTTTGTGTCTTTCATAACAATATTCAGTTAAAGATTGATATTAATATTGATTATGTAACATTTGCTATTCAAAAAATCATTTCTATATAGTGGCGGCTCCACTACCAAAAGAAACTAGATTCAAGTAATTGTTTTTTTATATCTGTGTCTGTACTATCCATATGATATGCGCATGACAATCCGGACCACTGAGCCTGTATCAAGTTGGCTCATATTTTGAACAGAACTAGGGTTGCTAAGATGCAGTGGCGGGTGAAAGGGCAAGGTGGGAGTACGCGTTTTAAACGGATAATTGGTGCCAAGCAACAAGTGGCACGGTGATGCGCACGGCATGGCACAAATGCTGTGAAAATTAATTTAATTCTGCATAATAAATAAGATAACAATAAAGAAAATAGACTATCTGCTGTTTAGACCTTTTTCCTCACATTCCCTGGAGGAAAAAATCGTGATTAAGAAATTGGGCAGATCTCTTCCCGACTTGGACATTTCAAAAACACAAACATAGCTAGTTCCAGCGCTTCAAATTCTAAAGGGTGACCGAGAAAATTTAATCGAAATATTTACACCTACAAAGAATAATTGGCGTTGTGGTTGTGACAAAAAGAGCACTTTTTTTGGGTTTCTTATTGATTGACTTATACGCAAACAAAAAGCAACGTAGAATAAATTTTATATACCCTGGAATTTAAATAGAATAAGGACTTATATGAAGTGTTCTTGAATAACTTTATTGTGTTCAGCAGGAGAGCAAGACTTCTTTCTTTGTAAGTAATGTTTTCAGTAATTTTTATTGAAAAAGTAAAATTATTACAACTATTTGTTTTGGTTTGGCACTACCACTGTACAATCCCATGAGCCGCCACTGATTCTATACAGGGTGTCCACCTAGTGCGCGTAAGTCCAATATCTCGGTTAATAAAAGAGATAACTTAATTTTTTTTTCTACAGGGTTGTCTAATATCCCGAGCTGCACAAAATGAAAATATATTTACATATTCAGGGTGTTCAGTTTTTCCTGGACAGGTACCAACTTCATTTTTTGAAATGGAAACCTATATTTTTTATGGCATTATCGAATTCTACGTAAAAAATTAGTGGGACTTTGTGCTTAATACTGCTATTGAAATATTGATAGTTTTCGAGATATTTGACTTTTAATTTTTTTTCTTATGTTTCGTCACTTCTAATAGTTGACATAATTATGGTTGTATGACAGCTAGAAATTATTTTTTTTTCAGAAACTGTAGAGTGAAGATGGCTCTTTCGAAAAACGTATCAAAAGTTGACCTGCGATATACAGGGGGCAACAGAAATCGTGCCAAACCTGATGGTTTAAAATTTAAAAAATCTCGACTTTTTCAAATGGAACACCCTGTGTTTTATGATTTCATTAGATGCCTTTCTGTAGACTCTACAATTTTATAATAGCTTTCCCTATACCTAAGTTGCGTAGTTTTTGCAAAAAACCTACTTTTATGAAAAATACCCGATTTGCGCACTCCTTTGACGGAAAAAATATTGTAAGGCTATTTATTTTTATAAAATGTATTAGTTTACACTTCTTAAAATAAAAATAACTGAAAAATTTAGATAATTTCAGTTTAATAAACAAGTCTTTATGGAAAGTTACCATTTATTTGTAAATAAAAGTAAAAAATCATAAAAGCTCTACATGTAATTAAGAATTAGCAAAACTGGCGTATGCTTAAGAAGAAATTCATGGGAATTATTTGCTAGCAGCACGTATTTATAGAGATTCCCACGTGCTGACTGTTTTGAAAATGTGAAAGAAAGATTTGAAAGAACAGCAAATGGGAATTATGAGAAAACTACCAGGAGACATGGGAGTAACAACGATAATATTTAGTTTAATGTTGTGGTTTCTGCTGTTGAAAATCCAAAAATATTAGTATCAGAAAATCAGTAGAAATCTTGGAGTTTTCAAAAGCTCGACAAATAAGATATTGAAGAAGTTTCATACGTATCATATTGAAAACCAAACGGTGTTACCGTAGTTAGAAAAATTATTAGTGAAATGGATGAATATACATAGAGTATTGAAAAAAGAATACGCAATACTCATACAAGCAAGCTAACCTAAAGTAAATGCTCAAAATGTCCACCGTTGTTTTCAACACAAAGCATTAATCTACGACGAAAATGAATGTGAACATTTCTTAACATATCGGCGTTATGGTTAGAAACTCATTTTGGATCTTTTCTTTCAAGTCTTGCATATCCGTTGGTGGTACTTCGTATGCTCGCTCCTTGATATAACCCCACAAGAAAACGTCCAGAATATTTAAATCAGGCGAACGTGCAGGCCAAGGAACTGGACCACCACGACCTAACCACTTATTTGGATATACGTGGTTTAGGTGTTCTCTAATCTGAAATATGAATAGATAATAGGAAAAGTACTACAACAATAAAATAATCACAGTACCGCCAAAGTAGAATGTGGAGGGGCACCATCATGCTGAAACCATTGTTGAACCAAATAATCAGCGGGCATATTCTGTAGCTGTAGAAGGGGAAGTTCGTTTTGCAAAAAATGCAAATACACATTGGCATTTAAATTGCCTTCAAAAAAGTACGGTCCAACAATATGTTCTCCACAAATTCCAGCCCACACGTTCACTTTGAAACGATGCTGATTATCTAGTACCCTCAATAATCTTGGATTATTGTCAGCGTAGTGATGAAAGTTGCGACGATTGGGTAAGCATGTGTTTGAAAATGTTGATTCGTCAGTAAACAAGACATTCATAAAAAAGTTTGGACTTTCCTGAATTTTATCCAATGCCCAGTGGCAAAATTGCAGGCGGTTTAGGTGATCTTGAGGTAACAGTGCTTGATGGTTTTCAATATGATACGGATGAAAATTATTCTTCTTCAGTATCTTGTTTGTCAAGCTTTTGGAAACTCCAAGATTATTACTGATTTTCCTGACACTAATATTTGGATTTTCAACAGCAGACGCCACAACATTAAACTGAATATCGTCATTGTTACCGTCATGTCTCCTGGTAGTTTTCTCATAATTCGCATTTGCTGTTCTTTCAAATCTTTCTTTCACATTTTCAAAACAGTCAGCACGTGGAAATCTCTGTAAATCTGGATTATTTGCTTTGTTAATACGTGCTGCTAGCAAACAATTTCCATGAGCTTTTCCTAAGGCATAAACCATTTTCACTAATTCTTCTTTTGAATAGTTCATTGTATGCACGCTTAGTACTTACTCTAAACTCGTACGTGAATATTCAGTAAAAGAAGAAATGACATGTAAACTGATTGTCACAAATTTTATTGCGTGACAGACGCTCACTGCGTTTTTCCCGAGAAAGGAACGTGCGCAAATCGGGTATTTTTCATAAAAGTGGGTTTTTTGCAAAAACTACGCAACTTAGGTATAGGGAAAGCTATTATAAAATTGTAGAGTCTACAGAAAGGCATCTAATGAAATCATAAAACACAGGGTGTTCCATTTGAAAAAGTCGAGATTTTTTAAATTTTAAACCATCAGGTTTGGCACGATTTCTGTTGCCCCCTGTATATCGCAGGTCAACTTTTGATACGTTTTTCGAAAGAGCCATCTTCACTCTACAGTTTCTGAAAAAAAAATAATTTCTAGCTGTCATACAACCATAATTATGTCAACTATTAGAAGTGACGAAACATAAGAAAAAAAAATTAAAAGTCAAATATCTCGAAAACTATCAATATTTCAATAGCAGTGTTAAGCACAAAGTCCCACTAATTTTTTACGTAGAATTCTATAATGCCATAAAAAATATAGGTTTCCATTTAAAAAAATGAAGTTGGTACCTGTCCAGGAAAAACTGAACACCCTGAATATGTAAATATATTTTCATTTTGTGCAGCTCGGGATATTAGACAACCCTGTAGAAAAAAAAATTAAGTTATCTCTTTTATTAACCCAGATATTGGACTTACGCGCACTAGGTGGAGACCCTGTATAAAACATCATAAGTACTAAACTTATCATAGAATGAATACAAAGACAGAGTAAACATGAAAATATATATTCAATTAATGTAGGATTATTAAAATGACTAAATATAACATGTTTTGATAGTTACATAACACATAACTACGAATAGGATGAATCTACTACCATCTGTAAAAGCCTTATTTAAATAAAGACTAAAACCCTGACGAGATCATAATAAGATCGAAACTGGTGTGCAGTTAGTGACATCCTGATGTGAGGGCCAAGTATTTCTTTGTAGTTTGTAGTTTTCGTTGCAATCCGAATGATATTTTGAATCTAACTGTGTTTGATAAAATACGGCAAATTTTTGCGTTGTAATTTAGCCCTCGTCATGGCATATAGTCAGGTAGTCAGGAGAATAGCTGTTTTGGCTTAATTTAAAGTGGATTTGTACTATTCGTAGTTATGTGTTATGTACAACCCATCTGTCAAGTAGTAGAAATGTGTCTACATCCCGTTATTGTATTGGATTCTCATACGATTAGTTTGGTTTGGATGGTGTTCCGAGACCTACCAAGAGGTGGCGCTACGGTATAGGGTTTGCGTATGCAAAACGTACCTACCACAAAATATCTATAAGTGTACCTACTTTATCAAGTACTTGGGTCTTCGCATCTTTAGGTATCATCACTTATATTGCACTAACAAGATCATAAAAAGATAGAAACTCGTCTGCAGTTAGTGATATCTTACGATGTGTGGTCCAAATATTTCCTTATAGTTTTCGTTGCAATCCGAATCCTTGTATTTTAATTCTAACTGTGTTAGGCAAAATATGCCAAATTTTTTATTTGTAATTCAGCGTGGCATAGAGCCAGGAGAATAGCTGTTTTGGCTTAATTTGTTTTAGTCCTTATTTAAATGAGGCGTTTACATATGGTGGATATAAAGTAGATTCGTACTATTCGTAGTTATCAGATAAAAGGTGTTTTAAAGGTGTAATAAAAAGATTTTTAACAAATATGAATTTTCATGGAATACCAAAGATAATGGGCGCATTCAGGGAACCGCAGCGCTTCAACGCTTTATTCAAATAGCTGCAGCGCTGTATTAAAGCGGTAAAGCATATGTTTTTCCCGCTGGATCGCTGAATAGTTCCATTAAGCGATAAAATTAATATAGTTTAGATTTACGTCTATGGGTTTATGCACAAAATATCTATGGATAATATTAATTACAAAATATGAATTACTGAAAATTATGTCACTTTAAGCTTGCGTTTAAAATGTCGATTCAGTGAACGTGAAGCGGTAAAACGCTGGAGTGCTATGTTTCCCCGAATGCGCCCATTTATAAATAAAAACTGACTTTTATCTTCTTTGTATCTGTAATGGTTTCGTGACAATTTAGATTAATACAAAGATGCAAAGTTGCTTAAGGATTAAAAAAACAAGGATATTTAAATTAGTTTCTTTATTATTTTATATAAGATACAATTAAATTATATATGCTTTAAAAACATTCCTTTAACATGTAAAATTTTATATTATAAAAAGGCAATTTTATGTTTATTAGGCACTATAAGTCTTGTTATACAAATAAAATTAATAAAGAATCATATTGTGTGTAAGCAATTAGGCACTGCAAAAGTTTGAAAACCCTCGTGGGTGCTCATATAAATACATTAAAAAATATAACTTTGAATATACAACTTAATAAGAGCTAAACAAATTATAAACTATATGAAAGCCTAAAATTTATTATTGGCACATATAATTTAAGTATTTGGTTAATAAAAAACAACCACAGTTAAGAGAAGCAAAAAAATATTAGCACCATTTGTCAAATAAGGACACTTTCAACTCTTAAAACAATCGAATATTAAAACGATAATTAGATAAAATACATTGTACAACAGATAGAAGTTATGGCAGCCTTACGTTCGATTAGTTTCACATATCTGATTTTTGGCATGATTTAGTCAAACTTAAAACTTTTCACAGACGATTCCTGTTTACTCGATTTCGTCGTAGAAACTGTCTTCTTTTCGACTATTTGCTGAGTAACTGACTTTTTTAACATCTTCTGCTCTAGCGTGTCGTCATCTTTCAGCACAGGAGGCTGATTAATATACTCCACGTTGGTAGAGAATGATGACTGATACTGATTATCTGACCCGTTTTTAAAAGTATCGAAACTCTTTATGTCCAGCGGTAAGAGGGGTTGTATTTTACCACCAGGTGAGCTGGAATAGTACTTTTCACTGCTTGACGAGTAGGTGTGTTGTGGAGCAGATTGGTAACTCTCGTATTTAAAAGTATCCGTCTTGTAACCGCCGGGAGTTTTATAAGTATTCGTTACGTATTCGGAGCTAGAATAACCGTCCGAAGTTGGCGCAGTTTTGCTGAAACTGTCAATAGGAGTGTATGGTGCTCCCAACTTGTAGTTTGTAGAACTATAATCGAAGCTTTTTTCTTGTGAGGGTGTACCGAATGGTCTAGAAGTAGTGCTGGTGCCGAAATTTTTATTTAAGCTTGCATAGTGACTAGGAGTGCTCGTGCTTAAAGGTTCGTAAGGCTTAGAAGGTTCATAAGGTTTAGAAGGTTCATAAGGTTTGGAGGGTTCATAAGGTTTGGAGGGTTCATAAGGTTTTGAGGGCTCATAACTTTTATAGTCATTTCTTCCTCCATACTGATTGGATCCATAACTAGGTGAGAATTTAGGTGCATTTTGTGAAAATGAATTGTAATTTGGATAGTTATAGTCGTTTTGTCCGAAACTATTTGTGGTGCCATAAACTGCAGAGTCCAGGTCATTAATTTGAGACTGTAAGTAAGATTTCTTGTTACGTTCTAGGGAGTTAACTTTTTCTGGGCTCTCCAGATGGCTGTATGTGTCCTGGTAATACCTTGGTGTATTTTGATTTTGCGAACTGTCATAACCATGGGTATATCTGTAAGCAAACAGTTTATACGTTGAATTTTACGATAATATACAGTAGATAATATATACTGATTGGTAAACACTAAGAGCTGGTCTTTCCATCTCCTTATAAACATCATTTTAAATTTATCTTCCTTGTAACTATAAAATGGGTCTCTTCCCAGTGTTTTAAATTAAATCCGATCTTTAAAGCTCTCTATCTGCTCTTTAACTTATCGGTCACTTTTACTTGCCTATAAGTTGTTACAAATAGATTTCTAACCTCAGAGATTTTACAATTTGAGTGTTAGTAAACAATTTGATTACTAAAACGACAAAAAATATATTTTTATAATGGAAAACATTATTGACTTTGAAGAAGAAATATTTATTAGATCATGAAATTATAAACATGGTAAATATTGCAAATCGTGAACGAAAAATATATAGTGTAAGGCTTCATATAAACTATTTAAACATCTGGGATGATCAAAAATTTATGAGGAGATTTCGTGTATCAAAAATAACGGTGGTTAATGTTCTAGAAAAAATCGAGCAACATTTACGGCATCACACTAACAGGTTAATAATAAAAAAGAAATGATATCTACGTATTTGTTAGATTTTATGACATGTTTTATTGAATCATATTTTGAATGGAAGACTGAACTGCTACGATTTGTACTAGTAAGGACCTCAAATTCTTGGGCAATTTGGTTCCAAGTTTTTTACTGTATCATCCTGGGAAGACATTTTTACAGTTTTGAATATTAAATTTAAACTAGAAACCCCAGAAATGACTAGAACTTAAAAAAAGTTATAGTTATAGCCACAGTATATTATAGTTAGGTAATGTTGTCATGATTGACATATTTTGTTGATTATGGTTGACACTTTCATCTGTCTCACTTTATTATATAGATTTTCTTATTTAATCAGTATTGCCAATATCATTAAACAGTCTTTTTACAAAAGAGCAGTTAAATTGTGTTGAAGACGCAATTTTTTAACTGCCAGATAAATTCACCTGTTAACTTTAAGTTTCTTTTAGTTTAAAGCAACTTTATAAAGAAGTGGAAAGACCGGCCCTAAATCATGTAAAATTTCAGTGTGTTTTGACCATATTTAGTTTTAAAAGTAGGCTTTACTATTTATAAATAAAAATAACTAGAATATTAAAAAAAATATATCTGAACTTAAATAATTAACATTTAAGGCAACAATACAAAAAGCAAAATTTTAGATGAAGTATAGAAATCTATATTTTTTCAACCTAGTTGTATTATTATTTAAAATTCTTTTATTTTAAATACTAACAAATTCTTTATAGGAATCATGTAAAACAGTTTTATAGTAAAAAAGGAAGGACACAGGAAACATTGTAATAAATGGTCTATAAGCATGTACAAACAAGCATATCCCAAATTAATCAGTTTAGTTAGAATGATACACTTACCTATTAATTTCTGTTACGGTTCATTTTATTTATGTATTACAACCTTCACTCTGCATGCAACAAACAAATTCATTAGTGTTAACACATAGAAAAGAAACATAAAATTAAACAACACTACAAAGGGTTCATAAATGCAATACCAAAGTCAGTAAGAGGTGATAATACAGAAAGTGTTAACCTGAAATTAATAATTTGTGGCATATACAACATTTAGTTGTTTTATATAAACATAAACTGATATATATTCCTCCGATTTTATTTTATCTTACTGACTTTGTAAAAATTAAGAAACCATCACCGATTAACACAAAAGCGGACAGTTTAGTAAGGTTATAGACAGAAACACACACACCTGCAACTCACCGCATAGAATCTGCTTCTTGAGCAGAACTTATATAGCCATCTGTATCGTCCCCAGAAGTATCGTAACCTTTCAGCTTATATTTGGCCTGTCTGATGGCACTTAGCTTATTGCGAGCCTCTTCCAGTTCCCTTTCTATCCTGCACACCTCAGATCTAAAAAAAAAGATGTTTAATATAAGGTATATTATGCCTGTTTCCCAGGCCCTAAATATATTTATAATGTATTAAGTTTATATTAGTGTTGGCAGACACTTATATAAATGTCCTTAAATGTCCGGACATGTGTCCAAAAATGTCTGGACAGAATGAAAGTGTCTAGACATTTATCCTATCTGTCCAGCTTCCTTTAGATTTATAATTACCGCCATTTTCAGCTAACTGAGCTAACCTAAAAATCCAATTCAAAATTGTCACAATCTCTTGAAATTGTTTTCTATAGTCTTTTTGTGGTTTTTACTCCAATTATTTGGGCTTAAAGATGGTTATATTAGAAACTCTGATTTGGAGATACTATAATAAAGTCAATAATTGGCAAGAAACTACATAGAAAATTATAGACCTAACATCTAATGTAAAAAAGAAACCTTAATTACATTCAAAACCCTAAGTATTATACATCGCCGAATTCCTTGATTTTTCTCTATCTGATCACGTCAAATTCTAATATGGCGTCCATAAGAAAAACAAAAGATGATATTCATATATCAGAATCTAGTAGGTAAAAAAAAATTCTGGTTGCATTAAAACAAAAATAATTATGCATGTATATATGAAATAAATTTTTATTTGAAAATTTCTATAAATAACGGAGCTAGAGCTTATTTAAGTTTTTTGAAAATTTATTGTTTTGTTAAATATTGTGAGAACCGCTGGTTTTTTCAACAATTTTCCGGAACCACTATTTAGTGCTAATAATTGCTAAGCTTTTCTCTAATTTAACCAACTTCGTATCTTTTCAAATAACAAAGATACCAAAATATATAGCAGAACTCGTGATTCACCCTGTATAATTTAATTTTTTAAATGTTACAGAATTTGGAAAGTATATTTTTTGAATATTTACTGTGTGCCATATGCCATATATTTTTTTAGTTTTCTTTTTTCTATAATTTATTTATTTCATTTCATTTCACATGTACACAGTAGAAACTTAAACTTCTTCAAATTAATTTCGTAATTAACACTTAATTTTTAACTATGTTAATCATAAGCTGGTAAACGGTAGACGAAAATTGAAAATTGTTACGAAAATATTGATTTTTCACCTAATGCTTATATTTCCGAGAATATATTCTACGAATATATTTGGTATCATCTTGAAGCTTATGACATGTGCTGTACCATAACATAAATATGTTATATTTCATTTTCTAAAAGTCCATATAAGTGTCTAAAATGTCCGCACAGTTGTTTGGACATTTGTCCAATTTTTAAATGTCCGATTATTTGCCAACACTAGTTTATATATATGTTTTTTAAATTTTAATTAAAATAAAACTATTTTTTTATATTTATAATCTTACAATATTATAATAAGTTTACCTTGCGTTGATTTCTTGAGCAATGCCACCAACCATTTTCTTGTTAAGCACAAGGTATCTTTCTTCTTCAATACTCTTCGCTCCCTGAGCAGCTCTCACGAGATTGTCGGTTGACCGGATTACGGCGTTACCTGCCGCATGCAGCCTTCTTGTAGCTTCAGTATCGCCCTCTGCTTTTACTTTGCATGCCACCAAAAGCTGCGCTGTAGAACTTGCTACTTGTTTCGCCGCTGCTATCAATTTATCCTCGCTACCAAGACCTATAATATTACACAAAAGGTATTAGTAAGAAAAATATAGTTTGTTGTATACATGTTGATGAAAATTTATGACAACATACATATAAATGATATTACCTTGAACAAGGGCATTTGCACTTTCTACCAAGCTGTGAGTGGCAGCAGCCACTAGACGAGCAGCCGAAATAAGTCCTTCGGACCACTGACCATCGTCCGAAGATGAAATAGGGCTTCTCGACATTTTCCCGCTGTCTATCAATTCCCGTTGAGCGGCACTAGCCGCTTTTATTAAAGCAGAAGTGGCAGCTGTTATGGATTTGGCTGCCTCCAATATCATTTCGTCAAAGTTCATCGATTCGTCCAAATCTTGAGTCTGAAATTCAGTTGATATCACAAGTTAGTTACCATCTTGAAAATCAGGAGTGCTAGTAGCAATACGTTGTCAATTCAAGGTAGTGTAAGTTTTTTGACGAAACATTATTTATTTCTTTATTTACGAAGCTAGTAAACAGTTGTTATTACGTTAGTTTTATTACCCTGTTTTGTATTGAATGTATTTTTATGATGTAATCAAGGTAGAAATAAATATTTTCAAGTAATGTATGGCATTTTAACAGTAATTAATTTTCATTTACATAAAAAATCTGCAGTAGCTATCATATCTAGTGTAATTTATATTCATTATTGCTTTTGTCAACTTGTCAGGGCTGAAACTGGCAGTAATCATACAATTTTGATAAAAAATAGACTGGGTCATATAACACAAGAGTATCAACTATGTTTTGTACAATACAACAGAAATTGAGGAATAAAAATTGCTAAACTATAAAGAATACAAAAGTAAACAGAAAACCATTTTGGAATTGCCAATAGATTTCTTACTGGACTAAAAAATGACTAAAGCCAAATCAGTTATTTGGAAACACCAAATGGCATATAACTTACAAAGAAATAAAATTCTCATATTAGAAATACATACGGTGAGGACATAAAGTCCCCCTACCCCCCTCTAATTTTTGAACAACTGGGTAGATTATGATGAAATTTGGAATGATAATATATGACTAAATTCTGCATTTTTTGACACATCAATGACAACTCTGAATGTCAAAGTGACAGCTGGGCGCGGTGCGGTGGTTAAAAAATTAGAGGGGGGGGGGAACGGACTTTATGTCCTCACTGTAAGAGAAAGCAATGTTCAGAAGGTCATTAGGTAATAATTGGAACTTCAACGCAACATGTATGTATGTTTACTGTGTACTACTGTTGTAAAATCGATATTAATCCATGGGCCGATGGGGCAACACATGGTGGATTAAGACTTAACAGCTTGAGGTGGTTAGGCTGCTAAGTGATCGTAAAGCTTTGTGATGGGAAATATGAAACTGTCTTTTTGGCTGAAATTAAGGTACTTTTGAATCTCTAAGACGGTCTGTTCTAAAACAGAGGGAGTCGGAAGCTGGTATTATGGGATGAGGCCAAAACCAATATTCCAATAAATGTAAGTAAACGCAGAATAGTATTTCAGGCATTTACATTACTGCACTAAGGAGATAATAATAGAAGAGACTGTCAATTATCATTTTCTTGAGCAAGTATTATTAACACTTACCATTTGTGCTTTGGGCATCTGGACGTGAAGGGAACAAGGATATGCCATAAACAATTTTGTGGCATATCTAAGACACGCAATAGATTATCCACTGGGAAACACATTCCGAAATAGTGGAAGGGCCTCCCACAACTCAGCCAGGTAAAGATTATCATCAAAGAGTGAGCGTCTAAATTTACACGGCATACTATCTCAGAATAGAGAATGTAGATTCTGCCAAGACCAGATATATCAAAACATGTGCTATGCCACTGCGAAAGCCTGTTGACACTTGACATTTCTAATACTTGGGGAGGAAAGACCAATGACAAATAGATATTCCAAAGGGTTCATATCAGGACTATATCGAGACTCGATAGATCTTTTAGTTAGTGGTAGACGTTTCCTACTACAATATATTATCCAATCTAGAGAATTTTGTCAAAAAATATTATTGTATGTCTTTACTTCTGAAGTTTTAATAATTTGTTTCACATTGAATGTAGTATAGTATATGTACGTTAATCTTGTTTTTATATTGTTTCATAAAACAAGGTGATGGTTGATGAAATGTGTACCGCTGTAATAATATGTTTGACTCCTGGGTGCTTCAAAACAACAACCAAGAATATCAAACATATCTTACAGCAATGCGCAAGCTCTTCTTCTTGAATAAACAAATTTTTAATATGAAAATATTGACAGATTCCTGTAAAATATTTGGTTGTTATTCGCGCTTCATAATAAATGAAGCATTCTATATCAAGAATACTTTCCACTATAATAAATTATGTAATAATAAAATTATAGAGATTTGACAAAGCTTACCTTAATGTTCTGTCTTGGTCGTAGGCTGGCCAGTTTCTTAGCAGCAGCATCAATTGAGGCAGCTGCTCCCAGCAACTCATTTTCTGCAATCACTGTTGGATCTTCTGGATCTACCCAATCGGAACCTAACAAAGAACACAACGTAAAATATGTAACGCGTATTTAGAAATACATATTTACCTTTGAGCCTCTTAGCAATACTAACTAATTCTGTAACAGACTGCGCAATCTTTCTAGAGACTATCGGCAAAGTATGTTTCACATCCGGAGACCCATTGCCTTGCAAAATAAGCAACAGTAATTCCCTAAATTGTTTAGCACAGTCATGGCCTGTATTCAGAGTATCCTTCCTCAGCTCCTCAGTTTCTGCAAGGGTATACGCCGCACTTTTACAGATTATCAACATGTCGGATATAGATTTTCTTGCTAGATTAGCAGCGGCTATGATATCGTCTTGCTTATTGCTAATTCCCGCCGCTACAGACTTGGCTGTTGCATTAGTGATCGCTTTTGTGCAGCGAATAAGGTCCTCGGCAGTAACGCCTTGTTTGTAACCAGCAATAGAGTAAAGAGCCTGGAATTTTTGTTGTTAGGTTAGGTTAATTGAAATATAATAAATAAATGATGTGTTTACCCTCATTTCTTGTGCTATGGCTTCAACCGTAGACTCTAAAGCTCTTGTTCCTCTGGTATGTTCGTCCTCCACAGCTTTGACTGTCTTCAGCAAGGAGGTAACGTTTGTGACCATCACCTGTAATAAACATTATTCACGGTGGTGATAAAAAGTGAAAGAAATAATATTAGTCATATATACAATCATGCTTTTAAGAAAATTCATATAAGCTGAAAGAATTTGAAATGGTTAGTGAAACTAACTGAATGAAATAAAAATGGAAGAAGAGTAGGCGCCAATTCTAAACCAGTAAATGTACACAAAACAAAAATACATACCAACTATTAAAAAAACTTTTTGAGTTTCAATAAAACTACTTTCTATACCACACAATTTATTCATAAATATATAAGAAAATAGGTGTTTAATTTATGTATTGTGCGTTTACAACAATAAACACACACAATAAACAATGAAAAAGTAATTAATAATATAATAATTAATTATATTCATAAAAATAAAACTTTTCAAATAGAAAATAATAACTTGGCCATGTAATAGTAGGGTATATAGGTGTATCCTTTATGAATATTAAATAAAATTTGCAACTCCAATCAAGGAAAGTAACCAGAATTTTAAATAATTCAGTATACATTGTAAAATCTATAATAAAATGCGAAACACACAAGTCAGATGTTCAATGCAAAGTGTCAAATATAAGGAAGATGGATATATACAAGCTAAACGTCAGCTTTATTGCAGATAAATATAGTTTTTCTTTGAAATAGCATGATTTGACAGCAAATCGTAATGCTGTAACAGTGCACTTCGAAACATATGTAACATTTGACACTGACAACAATTGAAAGTTTTGGATTCATATGGTGGATCATCCAACCCAAAACTTCCAATATTCCAATAGTTTTTCAATCATTAGCAACAAAAGAACAAACGATAAATACGATAGTCAGCTTCAATATGGCAGAACGTTCAGCTCTATACACCCAGCAGTTTTAGTTTAGCCTATTTTATCCAATAAAGAAAGAAAAATAACAAAGAAAAACATATTTCTTAAAATAGTAATATAACTTTTCCTTAATTGTCAAACTGAATCCCAGAGACTGATGACTGATATAAGGTATTAATGATTATTAGCGAGAGTGTTTTGTTGTAGAATTACTTCATTTATTCAGTTTAATATGACAAAACATTAAAAGAATACAACTATATAAGAAGAAAAGAACTGATGGCCAGTTATATAAGTAAAAAACACACAAGCGACTAGAATAGTTTCAGCAGCTTCTGGATAATATTTTCAAGCAAAAATATTCAAAAGCAAAGGGGTCGCCACAACTTTAAGAAGCGGGAACTAAACACTGAACGATATCGGATTGTAATGATTCTGCGTTAACATTCTCTTTGCTGTCACTTAGTAAGCGTAACAATTCCTCCTCTTGATCGGAAATCCACCAATCAGTTTCGGAATCGGTCACCTGTTGTGAATCAAAACATGTGTTAAAATCCACCACCTCAAATACATCCAAGTTTCATATAAAATTACAAAATGGACCTCAAACAAAAAAGCAGTTAGTAATATAATGATGAAACAAATTAGTAAAGGTCCAAACTTGAAAAGAAAGTTATCGAAATGTCTATATAATGTTGGTGGACTTCAAATAACGTCACATGTTTTGATATATTTGATTAGATTGATGAGTTAAGTGCATATTAATAGTTAGTGTGCGTTATATTAATTGGTGAATAATTCCGACAAATACAGATATTAATTATATTATTTAAAGTCCACCCCAATACCATATTTACTACAGTTGTAATAAATTAGTACAACACACATGCATATCAATGGTTAATTTAAGCTTGTTTTGTGAGTAAATAGGGTAAAATATTGGAACTAATATACCGCTTTTTATAACCCAAAATATGAAGTGATGTGTGTTTCTATAATAAAAGTACATAAGATTTGGCAATAATTGATATCTACCATAATTATTATTATTATATATTATTATTCATAAAAAAAAAACTGTATATAAAATTATAAAATCTGCCATGTTTTGCGATAGAATAAAATTAAAAAATCATAAGTAGTTCAACTTGTGTTAAGTTGAACACAAGTATTAAATTTTAACAAAAACATTGCAATATATAATTTGAGGTGTTAAGAAAAACTGATTCAAAGTTATTTAAAAAGAAAAAAAGTTAATTAAAACCAATATGATTTGACGGCTTTTGAGATTTTTACTTTATTACAACACACTATCACTCACATTAACCACCAAAAGGTAAATTAACGTGATACTTACCACATAAACTTTATACACTAAAAATATAGAATAATTTTTTATTTTTTTCGATGTATATTCAAGTTATGATTCATAAAACTCGCAATGTTTCAAGTTCGTTTAATGTGTGATGCGTGTTTGATTATTTTGAAGCACACAGAAGAAATCAAGTATTATTGGTGGTATCTACATTCAAAACCTCTTCATGTTAAACATAATTTTTTTATATTATATTAATATTTTAATATATGGTGATGGTGAGTAATGTGCAATATATATGTTTGCAAATTTAGATTATATTAGTTTTGCGTACAACTGATACTGGTTAGAACTGGGCTGAAATCTTAATGAAGTAGTTATTTCCGTTTTTTACAACGTTTTAAAAAATATTTGATAGAAATAGTACCCAATGTCGATCGATATTTAAAAATACACTTCAAAAACCTCTCCAATTTGAACAAAGATACCACTTTCTCTGTTATAGAAGAGCAAAGCAAATTAAATTTATCACATATAAAAACAAACATTTATTAAAAAAGAAATATCAGTAAAACAATAAAATAAAAAATAATTTAGTAAGTAAAAAACATAAAAAGCACTAACTTAACTGGGCATAAAACCGTACCTTGGCACTGTCTTTCAAATGGGTCATGGCAGGATCATTGATTGGTTTCCCACTGGCAGCTTTCGTAGCGTGAATAAGATCGCCTAAGGCACTAGCAACATCTCTTACTGCATTTATTAACATAACTTGTGACTCTGGGTTGTCAGAACCCAAACTGGTTGCTCCCAGTTTAACAACCTCTGCCAGTTGAACTAAAACCAATAAAATTACATTTATATCGACTTTGAAATAATTACTTGCATAACTCGAATGCAAAATGACACTTTGTAGTTCAAGCAAGTAAATTATTGATACATTTGCACTTAAAGTATGTATACATTTTTGTTATATTTGATTCATGATTCTTAGAAATGTAAAATTTGTGAAACATAATTGACGTTATACAGAAAAAGCTAGCCTAAGTTCTCACCAATAGTCGCAACAGAGTTCTGCGCAGCAACAGCCAGTTGTTCTTGCGATGAAGCAGCTCCCGCCACCAAAGTTTTTGTATCCTCTACTAGCGCCTTGGCAGTCTTCAATATATTTTCTCTATGATCGGCAAAAGATTCATGTTCGTTCTCTGGATTGAGATTACCAGCGGTGGCAAACATGATAGTCGTCTCTAAGTCACCGATAATGCCAGAAACAGTTGAAGCAGCATTGATGCACGCTTGAGTGCCTCTAGATCCAGACTGTAACGTGGCCAAGACTCTAGAAACTTTCTCTGCAACGTTACGAGAGCAGTCGCCTACTTCACGCAAGATAATATCATCTTTTTGAATCAAGCATTGTCCACCTACTTGCACTAAATCTACGCAAGACCCGCCAAGCTGCTGTACGACTTCTTTGAGTCTTAAGGCAACTTCACCGTTAGTAGCAGCAGCCGCAGCCCCAATGCTATCACTGGACAATTGCGCAAACTTGTGTGATAAATCAGCCGAGAGGGGTGCTAGTCTCTGAGTGTCTGTAGCGGCTTTGGTGGCCATTTCTCCAGCTATCTTGGCAATATCCTTGGCACATTCGACCATGCGAGTTTGGTAGTCGACATATCCGTCACTGTCTGATATTATGAGAGATGCGCGACTGTCGGACAAGCGGGTCATTGCTCGGGTTAAGTTGTCTACAACTCCAGATACTATTCCGCTTTGGGTTGATATAGTTTCAAGACTGTTTACTAAATCTTTCAATGTATCCCTTGTAGAGTTGGCACATTCATCTATGTCTGGGTGGATATTGACCGCCTAAAAATAAATATGTGATGCTAGGCGGAGGTAGGAAGTAGAAATATATACAGCGTTATTCAGAACTTATCTCTAAAACTTTGAGGATATGTGCATCCTTCAATAAGAAATCGATATCACCAAAAAAATGTATAATAAAAGTCTTTGGATTTCCCGTAAACAATGTTAAAAGTTATACCATTATAAAGGACTACGTAGATGGATGGGCAACTGTACTTCAACGACATCTGATATATCACATTCCTACAAAAAAAAGTAAACAAGTTTTTGTACCTGGAACGCCTGGTCAAGACCGAGCGAATAGAGTTGGAGTAGGGATAATATCTCTATTGTCTATCTGTGTCGCTCTCTTAGTGCCTGTGTTTTATTTATCGTATAGGAGTGTTAAACTTAAAAATTTTCAAAATGGCTAAAGTACAAGTCAGCTCGCTGGGCAGGTGCCTGGGGTATCCCAATCAACGGTGTGGCGCTTACTACACGAAGCTCAGTTTTATCCGTATCATATACAGCATGTTCAAGCACTGTTACCAGCCGATTATCAATTACGAGTTAGGTTTTGTGAGTGGTTGTTGCAGCAAAATGCTGAAAATCCCCAATTTACTGCTGATGTACTAGTTACAGATGAAGCTTTGTTTACTCGAAATGGAATACAGAACATTCACAATACACACGTTTGGGCACTCGAAAATCCGCACGCAATTCAACGAAATCACTTCCAACACCGTTTTTCGAACAGCTTTTGTAACAAGGTACATATGTGCCAATTTTTTATAAATTTCATGTTTCTAATACCTAGTAATCAAGTAGCGCAATTCTTCAAAATTAGTGTAACAAAATTTTATTCATTTTAAAGACACGTCACTTTGGTCACATCTATCTATCTTTCAGTTTATTTTAAAGTAAAAACGCTGCAAATCTTTTTTGCGCCGGGTGTCGATATACTCTCAGAACTTCCAAAGTTTTTTTCGTGCTATATGTGACATCGCCAGTTTGCATTGGTAGTCCCAAGGTCATTCCATTACAGTGGGCCAGTATCGAGCGGCGTGCAATTAAAAATTTTTAAATAGTTTTCAGAACGCGCCAAAAAAATTTGTTTTTGCACTACCACATTTGTACGTATGTTGAACATCCCCAAATTTTATTATGGATAAGTTCTGAATAACCCTGTATAGGTAGAATTTTCTGAATATATTATATACACAAAGAAAAATTTATGTGCAAAATATTTAATAAATCAAAATTGTAGTGTGTATCATACGAGACTTACCTTTGGATTTCCACCGGAATCCTTTGTAGCATAAATAAACTGCAATGCCGACTCTGTAACTGATTTAGCCTGATCAAGCAGCTGCTCTTGCTGTTTAGAATTCATCATATTCGAGGCTGCTCCTACGGTACTCTGCACTAAAGGTTCGAAATATTGAATCATCTGAGTGATGGCGTGTCCGATATTTTCAGCCTCAAATTTGGCAGCCTGTCTAAGTGGTTCGATCGTATCAAAAAGACCCGCTGCAGACCTTTCGACTTGTTGGCTGTACACTGGCAATGTCGCTGTACGTTTAGGTTGCAGGGATTGCGAGACTGCGTCCATGTAGGCAGCATCTAGAGTTCTTAGGTGGTTCGTTAAGATCTGGGCAGCACTTTCGCATTCATTTCTTCCTGGAGCTTCATTACTAAAACAACCAATATCAATTTGGAATGGTTCAAAAATGATACAAAACACAATATTTTTGAAAATAAATGATATACAATGAATATACAATATTTTTTGTGAGCTGGGAATAGAGGTTGTAAAACATTCAAAAAATAGAATTCCCAGTGTTATTTTAAGTTTTCTAAGTCAAGTTTCTTAAGTTTTCTATTATTCAAATTGAACCATTTCATGTAATAAATTTACATTTAAAACAATTGTTTTGTTATTTGTGAATATTAAAATAATTATATAAACTATACAATACCGTATGTTGACTACAAGCTGTTTGATAGAATCGGAAACATTTTTCGAACTGCTGGCGAACTGTTGCCAAGTGGATGGATCTTTAGGCATTATAATAAGATTCTTGGTAGTGCTGATGACATTACATGAACTGTCAATGAGTCTACGGCCTGCGTCAACGATAGGTTGTTGAGCTTGCCTAGCTTGGGAAGGTATCTTGGCCGGTATTGTGACAAATTCACTCGAACTGGCATATACACACAGATTATCAACAGCATCTAAAGAAAATAACAATATAAAGTAATTAAATATATATACTCTGGCCTAAATTATCATTAAAATCTTACCAAGTAAAGGTCTAGTAGCTTCGGCGCACCTTCTTCTGTTTTCATCTGAATAATCGGCATCAAGTGCTTTAATTTCCTTCACTAAAGCAGCCGTTGAGTTGGCAACCGCTTTGGCACTTTGTACGAATTGTCTCTTGGCCACCGGGTTGGTTGTTTTGGAGCTGGCAACCCTGCAAGAGTTGCATAGAGCGCTGGTGTGCTTGGCTATCAATGTGGCTGCTTCAAGGACTTGTTTCTGTGGACTAGCGGGGGAGGAAAGTGCAGCACATCCTTGCTGTATGGCCTGCGACGCTCTTGCAAACTGGGCTTGATCTACTAAGCCGGGGCGACCCGCAATACTGGATGGGTCGGATACACCAACCTACAGATTTAGAATTATAATAAAATAATGTTAATTAATTTTCTTATTATGTTAAATTCTTACATATATTTTATCTATACCCGACATTTACGATAATATTTAAAATAGAATTTGACCTTACCAAGTACGCAGTTTGAGCAGATGCTTCTATCAAAGAACAAATTGCGTCACTAAAGCTTTTTACGTGCTCCGTAAACTTTTCATGTTCAGATATCTTGGCACTACTGGTAATGCCCGACAGACCTTCTCCCAGAACCTTGCTCTTTTCTATAACCGAATCCAGTGCTTCGTAATACGAAGAGTCGTTGATCGGTTCGGTGGGGTTATCCAACAGATACTGCATTGCTTTGATTTTCCTGATAGCATTGTCACACTCGTTTTGACCAGGTGCAGCTGAAGTGCAAACGTTTACGAGATGGTTAATGCTGTCTGTTACAGCTCTGGCTGCTGCTGCTAGTTGGTTTTTGCCATTCGGTAAATTGGGGTCTGCAGAGAGAGACTTTGCAGTTGTTAACAAAGCACTAGATGTAGTGGAAACACTTTTCAGGGAGTGTACCATCTCTCCACGAACACTCGTGTCCTGAGTTTGTCCTGCCATTTCCATGGAAACGGTGAGTAATTCCTGGAAGGCAGAAGCAAAATCTTTTGATGTCGAGGCGAGCTGTACTGGGCTGCGAACAGATTGTACGACACTCGAACTTGCTTCGTTTAAGTTTGCAGCTGCTGTATTGAGTTCTTGCTGCAGTTCGCCATAGCTCTTGTTAGTATGAGGGAAACTACCAGAGTTAATAGTGGAGGTCCACTCAATGATATTCGTTATAGCCGAGTCTACATCTTTTTGGCCAGGTAAGCATCCCATTGTGGCATTAAGCGCGAATGAGATATCCTTTGCTGTTGAGTGTAAGCCAGGAGTAACACCGACTGTTTGCAAGCTCTGTCGAGCCTCATCTAATAATCTCGAAGAGTGATCCAGCACTTCTCGCCCAGAATTTATTATCCTCTTTTGAACGTCAATGTTGTCAGAAGTAGCAGCGACAGACCTTACAGCGCCAGTTAAGTTTCTCAAACTTTGAGCAGTGTCTCTAGCAGCTTGTGAGGTGTACATTTCATTCCCTTGAGCTGCAGCACTTAGAAGTTGGGCTACACCTTGGTTTACAAGTTTACTACTGATTGCTAATTGTTGTGCACCACGTTCTGCAGTATCGCCAGGTAATGGCCTGAGATTATGTGCGTTTACGGCACGTTCGAATTCATCGAGTTCCTCTTGAAGTTCCGCAATCAGTTGCTGGGCTGCGTCTATGCCTAATCCTTGGCAAGCAGGTTTAGCGCGACTCAGGGCATTACGAAGTTCTGTCAAATCTGTATTCAGTTTGTGGCTTGTACTAGAGAGTTGTTCTGTGATCGAGTGATCATCCAAAGTTGGTAGAACTGATCTTGATGACTGAACGAATTGAGTTGCGGGATGTAGGAAAACTTCGGCAATATACATAAGCTCAGTTTGCGTGCTTGTATCTTCAGGGTGCCGACTGCTGGCTTTAATAGATTCCACGAGAGGTGGAATTGTTTCTGCAAGATCATGACTGTCTTGTGACAGGGCTTCACGAGTTGCTGGATTTGTGTTGTGTGGGTGACTAGCATGAGCCGCTGTGATGCACTGCGTAGCAGAGGATACAGCCTTCTTGGCACATACTTGAACCCGGTCAACCAGCTTAGCTCTTAAGGCTGGTGTTGTTGCAGCAACCACAGTGACATCTCTGAGGTCCTCTGCGGTTCTTCTGAGTTGATCTTGATAGACAACTTCGTGAGGATGACTGGCACACTGTCTAGCTGCTTCTACCATTTTTGCAGTGGCATCAGCCAAGGTTTTAGCAGCAGCTAAGAGTCGACGTTGAATATCAGAGTCCGGAAGCTTCTCGGCTTCACCTTTAATGCTCTGTATCAGCTGAGCTGTAGCTTGGCCTAATCTTCTGGCTTGGCGGACCATCTCATTAGCATCTCCTGAAGCTGCAGAAAGCTTATCAGTTGCGGTGTATATCTCCTCAACACTGTATTCTTGAACCGATTCTTTAGCACGTTCTCGTGAAACTGAAAAATAAATTAGTTTAATGAAGTAAGGAGTATATAGCATATTTTATTTACCAAGTTTAATGTGATTCAAAAGATCATTCAGGGTTCTGGAGACTTCAGCTGCAGCAGCCCTTAACTGATTATTCAAATCTTCATTGGGGCTAGCCTCATTGCACACTGCAACCAAATTTTCAACGGCTTTCGCTACTTCCCTTACAGCAGCTGTCAACTGCTCTTGGCAAGCTGGTGAATGTAAAGTGGGAGCCACAACCTTGGCACAAGCTACAAGTTGAGAAGTAGCTAAGGCACACTGTGTAGCGGCCCCAATCACACGATTTTGAGTCTGTTGATCTTCGCAGGTTGAGGCAATGTTTTTGGCTTTTAGTACTAATGCGGCAGTTGTATTAGCTACAGCTTTGGCCAGAGACAAGAGCATATCTTGAAGCTCTTTATTTTCCGCCGTATCTTCACCGATGGTAGCCAACACTTGAGTACTAGCTTCTCCCACTCTTGATGCGGCATTAAGTAGATTTTGACGGGGCTAGAAAAAATATTTTTGAAGATGTGTCAAAATTATTACATATAAACGAAAAAATACCTCTTTGGATTCAGGTTCTGCAGCTTTCAGTAGATCGCTGAATGCGGAACACAGTTTTCTGGTGGCGTCCAATAATTTTTCACCCATGTTACTATCGTCCATCAATGCAGCAATCATTTTGACATCTTTAGTCATTTCTGGCAAATTACTGCCTATAGTAGTAATCGCGGCACCTACTGCGTTATGATCAACCTCATCCTGTGGTCCCGAGGTCAGTGTCACCATCTGGGCAGTGGCAGCATTCATGGCTGCGATTTGAGAGCCGACATTCTGTTTGCGTGTGTCTAAAGTGACTTGCTTCCATTTCTTCGCAGCAGGATCACTTCCAAGCTCGGGTATGTGAGCTTTACCTTCCAAATTTATTTCCGACTCTTTGATTCGAGTTTGGGTCGCTGATATAGTGGACATGAGTCCTCTTTGGGGTTCCGTTAGGACTGAAGTTATCTTTGTTTGGTGTAGATTTGTTGACTGAAAAGAAAGTTCAATTCCGACTATATATTATACTTTATATAAAGTGTGAAAGGTGAGCATGTATGTTGCATTGTGTTATTAAAGGAAGCAAACAATAGAGGATACTTATTGTCAAGCAGTTCCTAATAACTATGTGATTTTTTAAACTAAACTTTAAATGCGTGTACTAAAGAGGTACTATTACGTATATAATCTGAAAAAATAGAGAAAGACTATGATAAACTGGAAAACAAAACTAGCTAAAAAATTCTAGAATTATAATATATACAAAATATAGAGCTATATGTACCTACTCTGCCGACTGATCCATGAAAGACATGGAAAAAGAAATATTTCTTATATAATTTATATTACATTTAAAATAAAAAAGTATGTGGTAGGTACACCAAAAAATCTAGCTTCCGAACTAGATATTTTTCTTCTAGCAACTGAGAAAAATGTACTATAAATTGCGAAGACATATGACGTACATAAACAATAATATGATCGGACTCTCAACTGCGGTATGTTAGAAACATGTCTTTCTCGACATTGAAACATTCAACAACATTATGTACAAAACTAACACATCTCTACATGTATAATTTTTAATAATTTAGTTAATAGTAAATCTCACTCGCATTACATAATGTTAGATATTACCTATAAAAAAATTCTTACCGTTGGTGGGGCATGCCCCAAATTTACGGATCCACCTACAGTGGTTTGTTGTGGGCCACTCATAATACCCATGCTAAATGTTTTCTCACCTAACAAATAAAAATAACAAAAAATAAAACTGCTAATAAAAAAGAAACAAAAACTAAACAAAAATAAATGATATATTTAAAGGGAAAAAGATAAATATAAAAATAAATCATCTAATAATAAAAATAAAAACATTTAACATGTGACAAAATAAAATATGATTTTACAGTATTTTCTTTCTTAGTTGGAATATAAACTCACCGTCAGATCCAGCTCTTATCACCGCAGGTTTAGCTAGTGATTCAGTATTCATTTTGCCCATTTTACTGGGTTCGTGTTGCAGAATCGTGGCCCTAAAATAAAAATAATATATTTTAGTCAATATTGGTAACTTTAAAACCTTTTTAACTTTATTGTGCTACTACTATATATTTATATTTGAAAAATATAATCTGTGCAACATATACTTACTTGTGTGGCGCTACACTTTCTTCAAACATGGTCGAGCCTTCATCCCCTTCGATACCAAAATGATCCTTGGCTTGTTTCTTTTTCAGAATTATATCAATGTAACCTGCAATGATCTGCTGAATCTGCTCAGCTTCTGTAGTTTGCACTGAATAGTACTGATCCGAATAGTCACCGAAGTCAAGCGTAAATGTATTAGGACTGGCGCCCCAACGTCTCACAGTCGTCAGAGGCCAAGTCTGCAGTATTTCCTTTGTTTTTTCATCTAGACGCAGCACAGAATCTTTGGTAACACCAAGCAAACGAGGTACCAGTTTATTTTTCCCTTTCATTTTTTCTTTTACAAGGAAAAATGTGACTCCGTATGTTGTGAGCGATCGTGCGTTCTTCGTGTACTTCACTTTCGCGTCTAATTCACCTAGACCTTGGCATTTCTTATGTTCGGCAAATATTTTCTTCTCTATACCTTTGATTTTTGTATACGATTGGGGCAAAAATTCTTTTAAACTGAAACAGAATAGATCTGATGTTAAACATATTCTTTTATACAATCTTTACTATACTTACTCCAAAAAGCCTGGTTTGTGTTTACTCTCCATGTGGTCTCCGAATTGAATTTGGCACTGAATTCCAGCAAATTCACATGCTTTATCTTGCGTAATAGGGTGTGTTCCATTCAAAATAGCATCACGAGCTTGGACATATAATAAGTTTAATTGCACGGGGTCTCTAGAGTCAATATTTTGATCAGAAAAGAAGAATTTTCTTCTCAATAGTACAGTTTCATTCTCATCAATTCCCTGTTCCCGCAACGTCTTAGACGGATCTAACCATCTGACCTCATCGTCGGTATGTAGTTTCTTACGTAACTGTTCCATTTTCGCATCTCTTTCACGTTCCTCCTTTTTACGTTTCAGTGTTAAGGTTCCATAATTACGATTCTCTATGTTTTCTTGGTTTTCTAAATCTTCAAGTACTAGGGAGTACTCGTCGTGGTTGGTAATCCCAAGTTTCGCACAAATCACCACCATTAAGTTTGCTACAATTTGGGAATCGTCTACACGCACAGTTTTCACAGCACCTAAAAGTTTTAGACCATAGAATTTGTCCAACAAGGATTTATATGTGTGTTAGATAGAGCATAAGAGCTAATAATAATTAGTTAAACAATACAACAGCTATTTACCATCTAGCATTTTAACTCGCAAGTTCCTTGTTTTTTTTCGGTATTCGACGGTATCACCATTTCTTAATAGATAATATTCCAAACTTCTTGCTGGTTCTAACCAAACCCCTGTCTTATTATCCTCGTCAGTGAGGAATAGTCCATACTCATTATCTAAAGATCATAATAAAAAATGATTAACACCAAATGGAAATCGGTTTACAACTTGAGCATCGTGTAATAGTTGGGTATAAAAAATATCTTTGAGAATTGTTGAATTATAACACTTACGCTGTCCGCTGGCCTCAGTACATTTCTCTCTAATAATGCGGCACGCATCATAGACGGTTGTGGTAGGATCAAAGACGATAGTTTTCGTAACATTGCCGTCCACAATGTTAATTTTAAGGGACAAGGACATTGTTGAAGGCATTTAGATCTGTAACAAAAATAATGAACTTCAGTGCCAGACACAATGTCTATAAAACAATAGACTTGCAATCAGTTTTTCATTTTATTATAAATTCTTCATTAAATTTAATGGTTAATTAATTTTTTTATCTGGATCATATCATCCATATAGACTAATATATTAAATAAATCTATAATTTGTATACCAAAACTGTGTAGATATTTAATTTTTCAGTTTCTGATAACAAATGAAAAATTTATAGTAAGTATCTACTTAGTAGGTAGTACTATTATCTTTGAAATAAGTTTTGGTTGAAAGATCATTAAGATATTTACCTATTAAAGTATCATTCATAGATTACAGAGGATTGTATCATTTATTTACCTATGGAGGTTTGTTAAAAAGATTACATGTAGGTACTTACTTTACCTGATCGAAAACATGAATGAATAAATAGTAAGTATCTCGCAGTATCTTGTGTGCAATATTTCACAACGCAAAACTCTATATAAAAACAGGTTTCTTTGTAACAACCTATACTACAATTTTAATTTAAACAATAATAATTTTCTGTTGGCATTATCTCATATAAAACAGAAAATATCATTTTTTTTTTGAATAAAATACCTACATAAAATTATAAAAATATGCTGAACCTGACATTTGTAAAAATATAACGATAATATCTATTTAACTACTAAACCTTTGCGTACTTTCTCATACTATTTTCTTTTTACCCTAATTTACAAATACTATTTAAAATAAATAAAAGCTGTTTTACACGATGCAATTAATTGCCCAATAAATTGTATTGCAGCATCACGTAAATCTTGAAATTTCTGCAGTTTTAGGTAACTAATAAAATGTGTTATAAAAGTTGCATAATTTCATCACAGAAATTCATTTATATTATATAAATTGTACAATTTATTATGTAATTAACTGCATCTGTGTGCCGCTTTAAGCATTTATTATGACAGGAAATACTTAATATTAAACGTTAAATTACCTATACCACACAAAAAATTGTTATTAACTGGAATCGGTT
This sequence comes from Pogonocherus hispidulus, assembly GCA_963924545.1. Taxonomy (NCBI): domain Eukaryota; kingdom Metazoa; phylum Arthropoda; class Insecta; order Coleoptera; family Cerambycidae; genus Pogonocherus; species Pogonocherus hispidulus. The sequence continues at coordinate 11,450,248 of OZ004693.1, read as the reverse complement.
TTGCTCGCATTGCCAGAATAACATCAAATTTGGTCTTTGACAACGCAAGAATTTGATTGCACTTCTGGTCAAATACTGTGTCGTTCAGGAGGAAATAAATATATATTAAAATAATAGACGCAGTCACAGATAGAGTTTTAGGTTATAGGGTTGAAGCCGCCCCCAAAACACCCTTGGAAAAGCTCAGTGACACGTAAAAACGCGAGCGCGCGCCATCGGCGAGACACTATTAACAAAAATTCAATCAATCGGGATACACAAGTTAAGAAATAAGTCAATAAACCGCTAGGAAACGAACATGTCGCATAATTGAATCATACGCGAAAGTAAGGGATGACGGGGGTGCTGTGCCTCCAAGAAAGTGGGGATGCTGCGTTGCTAGGCGACCTTGCTGATCGGTCAAAACGGGCGACTATCCGGCGTCATGTTCAGTGGCTTGTGCTATCATACATGGAGCTTTCGAAATTCCTTCCCTTCGGTTACATACTGTATAATTTCCCCTTGTTACAGCAGGCCGTTTATATAGGATAGGATTTCCCATAGTCAATATGGTTAATATACCTAAAATACCAACGGCTTCAAAAAGTAAATTTTGAATACCTACTAAAAAATATTCTTTATGTAGGTAGGTATGTAAGTAGGTACTTTATGCGCACCAAAGTTGCTCGGCTCGAGCTCGAGTTCGAGGGGGGGACTGGATGCTGTTACTGAAACAACTGGAGCGGAAGAAAAGAAATTCATGTTGAAAATACGAAAGAGTTGACACATAAACTTAACCAACAATAATTGGGTAATAATGTCTATTGATCTTCGATTTTTTATTTACTAAAATACCTACATAAAATACGGCTGCAGTTTCAAGGACGTTCATATTGACTTTTTCAAAGTTCTGTGTTGCTTTTGAAAGAAGTTAGCAGTCAACTTAAAGCCTATTATGGTAAGCTTTCTAAAGCTGGAATCACAAGCATCCGATTCTACGATTTTTATCGGACGTCGTATGTACCTAGTCGTAATTCTATTATTGTCTGATATCGTACGTTTTTTAACCTCAAATGTTCAATGATTTTTATTGTTTTATTGTTGTTTCTTGCATTAGCAAAAAAGCAAATTTATACCAAGGCTTCAATGATACCAAAACTACTTACATGCCTTTTCGTTGCATGTTAGGTATCATCCTATTAATACGTGTGGAAATTAAAGATTAAAGAGACAAACATTATTTTTTGCAGATATCGGACGCTGGATTTCTAGGACTCCAGCTTTTGGCTTATTTTTCTTTGATAACTATGGACAACACGAATTCAATATCTAGTCTATTAAAACAAATTGATAATGTCTTAAGCACTGACATTAGTAAGATTTATAAAAGAGTTCAAGATAAATAAATAAATGAAATATTAAAAACTCGATTATTGTAAAAAGGTTGTAGATAAAATACGGTTTGGCTCTATAATATTGCTGGTTTGGCAATTATCTACAGACTTGGAATATATGGCGAATGCGCCACATCAAAATTCTTTAAAACGCCCCACTATATAGAGATGGACGGGCTTTTATGGTCACATTTACATTCCTAAAGGTCCCATTACACCTTTAACCACATTCATATTCACCGCTATGCATATTTAGGGCCGATGAACTTCGTTATAATTGAATATTTGAGCCACATAATTTTTATTAGCACAGGCATATCCACTTCGCTAGAACATTAACATTTAATTTGAATTTCTCATATATTTGAGTTAGGAGACTCCACTCCCGATTTTTATGCAATGTGTAGGAGAGCAGGGTGCAATACTAAGTAGGCTTTTTACACCAATAAGTAGCAATGTTACCTATTACCTGCATTTTATGCCTGGAAATACGCTGCATGCCACTAATTTTGAAAACAATATCATTATCGGCTAAATTGCGTTACCCGCGAAAATTCTTATTGGATTGGTTTCATTCAAGGTCTTACATGTACATATACAGTCCCATTGTCTTTAGTGATTCATTAGTAGTAGATAAAGAGCCATTAGTCAATTGCTTGTTTTTTTAGCTTGTAAGTAAATTGACTTCCGAACATAGTACCTATAGTATTTAAATTTAAACTTTTAGTTCTTAATGAGGTTATACACTTCCAAGGCTAGAATATATGTAATTGTTTTGAAAAAAAAAACATTGATCTCATTTAGATGTTCCAAGAAATATATAGAAAACACTCTATATACTAGTATTACGGCTTATTAGGCCTTTTTCAGTAGAGTAAATGTCTATTAGTAAATGTTTCCAAGCGCGTTTTCGTTATTTATTTGTTTACGACCACCTATCCCCAATTGGTCCGACCATCTGGTAAAGCCCGAGTTTTTAGTACCTTCTCTAAGAAGGGCGAAAGTGTAAAATCTATCTGATCATTCGTAGTACAAGGATTTATAATTATTAAGGATTTTTTTAATTTCTAATTGCTCTAACAGATCTAAGCGCTTTCCTTTCTTTTCACGATGCAGTACCTTTACATTTTTCTGACCTATAAAATGATTGTTTTCTATACACTGCGTCGAAAATTCTGAATTTTTTGCGTTATTTAGTATGGATTTTTTATGTTCTTTTACTCTAGTTTCAATACTTCTACCGGTTTGACCCACATACACGGCATTACAATCCACGCAGTTAATTTGGTATACTCCCGATTGTTTTAATTTATTAACCCTTTCTTTGTGGTTTATCAAAATCCTCCCAATAGTACGCTTGTTGAGACTAATCGTTTTACACCCGTTTCGTTCTAATCTGCGAGCTATTTTTTCACTATAACCTGGGACGTGATTAATATAACTATAGGTGCCTTCTTTTTCCCGAATATTGTAAAACTCGCGACGAATTAATTTCCTCCTTTTGTTTTTTATCATGTTATCTATTAGTTTTTCTTTATATCCGTTGTTTTTGCAATTTGTTTGATTGTACTTATTCAAAATCTGCTTTTTCTTGGAACATCTAAATGAGATCAATGTTTTTTTCAAAACAATTATTTTCACGATGTTTCATAAAGAACCATCCGCTTCGAGTAGGTATCCACTTTATTACAATGTATGTATGTATATTGCAAATTTTAGTTGAATAAACATTATTATTATTATCTTTTGGTTGCATTGTTGAATTTATAACACAGCCTGCTTTAGTACTAGCCATGAACTGAGAAAATTGCAACACTGCATCCCGTCCTAATTTCAGACCGAGCGATACAGTTTTGGTAAATGGTGCGTCTGTACTTGTGGTATTAAATCATCCTATATATTTGTGTTAAATAGCGTTTAATTATAAGAGATAATTATTCGTGCCGTGTATTACCAATTTGATATGTAATATCATTTTCCTGAGTTTTTACATGTTCTATTTATTAGTTGGAGGTGAAGTGAAATTAACCTTGAATAGTGAAAATGCCGGCACGGTGCTGTGTACCAGGGTGTAAATCTAATTACGATTCCTCTGTAAAAAGTGAAGGAGTAAAAAGTGTTTTTGGATTCCCTAAGGACGACACATTTAAACAAAAATGGCTCAAACGTATCCCTAGGAAAGAATGGTCACCTACAAAATATTCCGTTGTTTGTGAGTTACATTTTGATCCTAATGATGTCGTTAAACTAGACAGTCATCTTTTACCAGACGGTACATTAACAATGATTGCTTGCAAAGCAAAATTAAAAGCGGATGCTATCCCATCTATTTTCCCAAATTTGCCTAAATATATGTCAAAGGAAAAGTCGATTGTTCGAAAAGATCCTGAATGTAGGCGCCAACAGCAAGTTCAGCAACATGAAATGTTGATACAAAATTTTGAAAAGTCAGATCTTATTGCAAATTACAATGATTTTATAAATAATTTTTCGAAAAAAGTTAATCTTGGAGAAAGTTGGAATATAAAAGTCTTGACATCTAAAATAATTTTTTATACAATAAATTTCGATGGTGAAATAGTTAAAATTGAAAATCAGATATCAATAAATAACGACCTAACAGTTAAAATATTTGTAAATCGCAGTGAATTGTATTTTAATGAATTAAAGTGGATTTTAGATTTTGATATGAAAATTAAGAGATGGTCTCAACTCCAAAATTTATTAGATAGATTTAAATATACCTATTATTCAAGTAACTTAGAAACAAGCAATACTCAAAATGCATTGCAACAGGCGTTGCTGTATTTAAAACAAGCTTTAGATTTTTGCGATATCGAGACTTTTTTATATTCTAAACAATTAAACATTATCGTAGATCAAATTAACCAAATGACAAAGTTAAAAAGGAAATACTCTGCCTCCACTATAATAATGGCATTTATGATTTATATTCAGTCTCCTACTACATACAATATGTTACAGACTTTTTTTATTTTACCTTCTAAGCGTTATCTGCAGTATCTTTCATCTGGAATGGACATTTCTCCAAATAAAGAAAATAAGAATGAGCACTATTTAGTTAATATGTCGTCTTCACTTACACAGACTGACAAGATAGTAGTAATTCTAATTGATGAAATATATATTAATTGCAGATTAGATTATCGTGCAAAAAACATAATCGGTACAGCTTGTAACAAAGAGAATGTAGAATCCGCGAAGACAATATTATCTTTTATGATTTGTTCAGCATTTGGAAACTTTTGTGAAATTGTAAAATTACTACCCGTATTAAATATCACAGGCAAAGAAATGGTTCCAATAACACAAAATGTTGTTAATATGGTTCAGAATTGTGGTTTTGAAGTTTTATGTATAATAACAGATAATCATAGAATCAACAGGACAATGTTTAACAGTTTACTTTCAGAATCAAATGCGAAATTAAATGTTCAATCAAATAAAGTAAACACAACAAAATGTAATAGCTTTATTCCAAATCCTGCCAACACGAATAAAAAAATATTTTTAACTTTTGACTTTGTACATATTTTTAAAAATATTAAATCAAATTGGTTAAATTTAAAAAATCTTGACAACACATTTGTATATCCCGATTTTAATACCTACGAAGTTAAGTATGCTAAATTTAAAGATATTCGTGATGTCTATTCCAAAGAGAAAGATATGCTTGCCAAGAAAGCCTACAAATTAAACTTTAAAACTGTTTTTCCTACAAATCTTGAAAGGCAAAAGGTTTCTTAGTGGACAATATTTTCCATCATTCAACAATAGCCGCCATAAGAGATTATAATTATAATGGTACTGCAGATTTTTTGGACATAATTAAGAAATGGTGGGATATTGTTAATTGTACCAGTATAGTAGTAGGAGATATGAAAATAAATGAATGGGCAAAACCTATTTACTCTGCCACAGATTTCAGATTAAACTTTCTTCAAAAGTTCATCATTTGGTTAGACAAATGGCAAGAATTAAATTTTAATGGCCATCTAACAACTGGAACATATTCAGCTCTTCGACAGAGTACATTGGTTTTAATTGACATAATAGAGTATTCATTTAAAAACTTCTCAATATCATACATTCTTCCTGGAAAATTCTGTACTGATGATATTACAAACAAAATTGGGAATGCACGTCAAATACGATCGGCCACAGCCTTCTCTACTAGAGAGGCTGTGGGTCGGGAATCGGACTAGAAGATCGGCGTGGAGCGGTGTTGCCAATTTCAGTTCATGGCTAGTACTAAAGCAGGCTGTGATTTATAATATCTACAAATTTTTGAACGTATTACTTTCCATTCTGAAACTTCTGAAGACGTAGTGGTTGTGGTTGCTATTGGAAAATTACAAGTAACTACTGCAATTCTTCATACGACATCCTGGGTGTAACTGAGCTGGAACTCAAATCACTGCCAAATCATACATGAACTTCAAGCTAAACTATTGGCGATTCAAATTACCCATGAGGGCGCTGCAAATTGTAAACATATATGGAGGAAGACAAGTAAAAATTTTGCATTTCATATCACATCATCTAGCAATTTAGCATTCATCTGCCATAAATATAGTGACTTCATGTGCTAGTTAGGGTGAAATAAAGGATAAAAAGAGTGGTAAAAGCAGTCAAAAGTCCCATAAGTGCTTCATTGCTAAAAGTATATGAATTTTTTGGGTTGAAACAAGTGCCCAAGTTTTTGTTTATTTATATTTTGGACTAAAATAAGTGTGATAAACTGTATGGTGATACCATATTAGTGGTTGTTTTTTGTTAAATAATGTTCAAATTAAAATATATTCTGCTTTTATAAGACTAAAAATAGAAAAGTATAGACAAACTGCAGTAAAGTGGTTATGTTGTGTAAATAAACGTGTTCTCTGTTATTAAATTGTTACATGCCTTTTTGGTGAAATGAATGAGAAACAGTTTCTTATACTAGGGCCAAACTTCTACCTATCTTCAATCTTAAACACTTCTATTGACACATTTTGTGGAATGACACCTACAAACACGGCAGTTTGTGTTGTGCTGATTTCTTTTGAAAGCCATTTTAAGATGTAAACATAAAGATGTACAAATACTAACCACGTCGTTTTTAACTTTGTAATACCAAAATATCACAAGCACCACTAAATTATTACGTTAAACAAACCCAAATACGTGTTAGTTATCATTATATCAGCAATATGCCTCCAAAAATTACCTTTTAAGTAGGTTCAAATATTTTCATGCAGAGGGCGTGGGCGCATTCATTTTTGGAAACGCCAATACATGAGCTGCATACAGTGTTGCCAACTGTGACGATTTTTCGTCAAAGTGATGATTTTTTAGGGGGAAAAATTGCTATTGACGAATTGACGAAGAATTTACTCTTGTGACGATTTTTCTTTCGAAGTATATTCTGGAAATTAATTTTCATATCTAAAATTTGTATTCCACTATTGTGTTGTGGTGTGGTTCATAATAAACTAAATATTATACGAAGAAATTGCATTGGCATCCCTTCGAATGAGAATTAGCAGTTGGCAGTATTGACACTAGTGTTCTTTTTGTCTACGTGATTCTTAGAGGTTATATTATAACCTCTAAGAATCACTGAGACAAAAGGAATACTAGTTATAAACAATAAACACTAAACTACTAAGCAAAAAAATGTAAGTTAAACTTTAAAATCGAATAACATGGAATAAATAATCAAGTCAGCATTTATAAATTATAGGGGCGACTCAATTGACTCGATCCTCCTGGATTTACATTTTATTTCTTATAATAAAATAATTATATCGGTTTTATTTTTTGTTATATTTCAAATTTGTTAATAAAAATACTGCATTTTGTTTTTAGTACATTTTATTACATGTTTTAAAATCCGTTTATTTAAAACAATATATAGTAAATTTCAAATTAACCGCGGGTGACGAAATGTGACGAATTTTAAAGATAGTCAGGAAGAAATTTGCATTCTGGAGGTTGGCAACACTGGCTGCATATCGCAAAGTGCATGTTTCAGGCAGGAAGTCGCACCTGCACACTCATAACTACTTTGGTGTGAAAGCCCACTAACAGTCACCCCGCGATTACCCCCTAGATACAGGGCATCGTGATGATCTGATGCAGAGGACCTTTAATACCAATCGATATATACGAACACGTGCTGAGCACACAGTGGAATTGGGTCTGTCGCGGCACCGCTTGTGACATAAACCGGCGTCGATAAACTACGTGCACTGTGTGTACTTTTATTGGCTGCCACAATGCCTGCAAAAGGCTTTCTTAACGGGGAGAGCTCACGGTCCTCCATAATAGAGATTATGTTGTATAAACACGTATTAGAAATATTATAGGATACAGAATTAACGAGCAGATTTTATTTTATGTCACATGCCGCATATTATGAAATGGTGTACAAGTTGATGTTGCTATGAGGGGAGGTGAATTAATACAACTGGATGTCGAGGAAAATTTTGTAAAATTGACGGATGGCCAAAGAACTATTGCCATGGAATCGGTTATTTTGAAAGAATCGTGCAATTTTAATATTTGCGCAGAAAACTAAATCATTGTGAACATTTGAGCAATTCGTCACATAAATAAAATAGAAACAATTCCTAGAATCGTGAAAGTATCGGTATTATTTACGATTAATTATTGGTAGTAGCATATTATCAACTGTATATCAATAATCTAATGTAATATTCAATAATCTAAGTAAGTAATACCATAGAGTAATTCACCGGTTTGTCTGAGGTAATTGGCGATTCCAAAAATGAATGCGCCCTCTGCATGAAAATATTTGAACCTACTTAAAAGGTAATTTTTAGAGGCTTATTGCTGATATAATGATAAATAACACGTATTTGGGGTTGTTTAACGTAATAATTTAGTGGTGCTTGTGATTTTTTGGTATTACAAAGTTAAAAACGACGTGGTTAGTATTTGTACATCTTTATTTTTATATTTTAAAATGGCATTCAAAAGAAATCAGCACAACACAACCTCATTCATTTCTCCAAAAGGCATGTAACAATTTAATAACAGAGAATACGTTTATATTTACACAACATAACCACTTTGTTGCTGCTTGTCTATACTTTTCTATCAATAGTCTTATAAAAGCAGAATATATTTTAATTTAAACATTATTTAACAAAAAACAAGCACTAATATGGTATCACCACACAGTTTATCACACTTATTGTAGCCCCAATTGTAAGTAAACAAAAACTAGGGTAGATGTTTCATGTTTCAACCCAAAAAATTCATATAATTAGCAATGAAGCACTTATGGGACGTGTGACTATTATCACACTTACCACTTTTTATCCTTTATTTCAGCCTAACTAACACATGAAGTAACTATATTTATGGCAGCTGAATGCTAAATTGCTAGATGATGTGATATGAAATGCAAAATTTTTACTCGTATTCATCCATATTTGTTTACAATTTGCAGCGCCCTCATCGGTAATTTGAATCGCCAATACGTAATACTTGTAGGCTTGTCTATGGCGTTGAGTGACAAATACTATTTATCACTCAACGTCTATGGTAATATCCAACAACCCAACCCATCCCTGACAACAGTACAATTCTGATCCGAACAGTCCGTGCGATTTTCTAAAAAATTCAAACTTGCCTTAGTTCAACTCTGTTATACCTTTAAGAGGACATGATCTCAGAGATTTATTAGAATTGTCTGTAGGCCGATTAAAAGTGTATGGGAATCGTCCAGCTATTTTCGCCGATATATTAACTTATTGCATTACGTGATCCGTTTCATATGTTTCTACATTTTCTTTTCGTAAAATTTCTAATAAATTCGTATAGCCAGGATATAAATAACCACTTATGTTAAATATAACCACAACTGTGAAATTCGCAAATGAACCAATACAGTACAGGTATTTAAATTCGCAATGTAAATAATGATCTTGTTTCTACAAACTTTATATATCCCCATATGGTGTCCTTCAACCAATTCAGAATTATGCAAAACAGTTTATACATATCAAACGGTATTTGCGATGCGTAGGTACTAATGCAAATCTTATCATATTGAATGCCTAACGTAAGATACGTACCTTGTTAGGTAAGAGACAAATAACCGTGAGTTAACCCACCAAATTTTTTTTTGCAAATATTTCGTAAAATACTGTGAATAAAATTTTGGGAAAGTACCGAATTATTATTATTGTAGTAGAATGAAAAATGTTTCGACGCAGCCGGGGATCGAACCCGGGACCTTTGGCTTTCCGGGCCAATGCTCTTCCAACTGAGCACCGCGCATCCACACTTCCATTCTACTAATCAGGATACCGTTCTTAACATAATTTACTACAATTCGGCCATACCTGACAACACAGCCGTCCTCGGCTGCCGGCCATAATCCGACACCTCGGTAAACATAATTCATAAACATAAGGTGAACTGTGCTGTCAGGCGGATTCCCTATCCCACTTCTGAAGCTGCACTGAAGCTGTAGTAGAATGAAAAAATGTTTCGACGCAGCCGGGGATCGAACCCGGGACCTTTGGCTTTCCGGGCTAATGCTCTTCCAACTGAGCTACCACGCATCCACACTTCCATTCTACTAATCAGGATACCGTTCTTAACATAAGTTGACATAATTTACTACATTATTATTATTATTATTATTATTTCTTAATACCTATACAGGGTGTTTCCTAAGTAATTTGAACACTGAAGAAGTCGTTTAGTCAAGGGAAGAAAAGGTCATATAAAATTACTTCGTAAGTGGGCTACAATTTGGCAAGAACCGAAATACCCAGAAATCTAAACGAAAATAATTATAAAAAAATGTTTCATTTGGGTAAGCTAATTATGATAAATGTTTTATTTAGTAGATACTGACTTGATATTCTCACCAACGGCGGAGGTATAGGGTATGCAATGCAGTCATAATTCCTACATAACAGTATAATGATAAAATGATCATTTTCTGAAAAAATTGTGATATTTCTATGAGACACAATAAGTAATATAATTGTTTAATGCAAGAGATTCTTATATAAGTTTAAGTTGTTTTCGAGAAAGACAAATTTATTTATCTTCTATAATTCCAAATTTAGTATGCTTTTTATTTTCAAATATATTTTGTATTATTTAATCACCTATTCTGTTTTTTTTTGTTTTTCCATATTAAACTTTTTTAACTGATCACATCGAAAATGATGATAGAATTTTGAGGTAAATGCCTCCAACAGTGGGCTAGACTAAACATTCCTTAAATATGTTTGTACGGTTTTATCAGTAATGATAAAGATAAAATATCTCGTTGCAGCTGACGCACACACAAGGGTATATCCTGTTCTCCATATTGCAGTTTCGAAAAAAGTAAAAAAGAAATACCGAGACCATCAACGAGCCTACAGAATATAATGCGCCACGCAAATGCATCATCTGTTTTATTTGCCTTGTCTTCCATAAGATAATATTTATTTCCCTCTGTGCATCTATATATACGCTTTTTCGTTTTCTCCATTTTAATTCTAAAGTATGATATTGGGTTTCGACATAAATGGAAATGTAATATCTTGTTTGCCTTCTTCGAACTTTGTTTATTTTTTTACGTAAACATATCTTTATATTGATTTCAAACAGCAGCAGAGACTTTGAACTGATGTAAAAAATAATTCTAAATCATCTCTGTGAAAAATATTTGTACCAATACAGTGAGGCTTTTTTGAGTAAAAGAAAGTATTTATAGTATTTTGAAATGTAAGTAGCACTTTATATCTGTATTAGCAGCTGTTATGACAACGTGCTGTAATATTTATGACGTCCCTCCTTACAGGACAATAAAAGTACTATCTACTAGAATAATCATTAAAAATTATTGCATTTGCCAATTTTAAAAAATTTGACGGTATGAGGAAAAATCTCATGCGCACCACAGGTTGTACAGACAGGCAATTTTATGATCTCAAATACTTGCAATGTATGAATGTATTTTCCTATTTTTTACCTTAAAAAATCCTCTCTATTTCACACCCTGTCTTGTGGTTTTCTGTATTATAAAATATAAATGCCGAATTGTCACGCAAAAATTGGGATGTCTAGCAACCCTCCAACCCTGTATTTCAATTTTCGATTATTATATTGGCGACACCTTGTATTGTCTGCCATAGATAATAACGGCGTCATCTCCGAATAGTACAGCACAAGTAATGTCCAACTCAAATAAACATGTACCTAAATAATTTATGTCATGTAAACGTATATTACTGTAATTAAATATATATATATATGCCAAAGAAACTTTATATATATATCGAAAAAGATTTTCAATGAATTATCTCTAGATCTGAAAATATTTGAAAATAAATCATATGGATATTATATTAAATTGTCTAAAATTTGGATAAACGAACACAATGATCTGATTAATAAAATATTTGAACGGATATAACAACTCCACTATATTTATGTTTGTGTCCACTATTATTATTGTTATATTTTAGTAAAATCTTTCTTATCCCAAAGAAAATTTACTATTACTGAAATAAACAAAAACCAATAAAAGAAAAATAAATATAAAAACAATTATGTATACACCTATCTATACTGTTTGCCACAGACAAGTCGCATTTGACTTAAGTGGCAGATATTTTGTCTCAATATAAATAAATATGCAATGTATCCTAACAAATTTAAACATATACCTACCCATTTGACAATATATAAATATTTTTGTTTGTTATTGTGTTATGATGTATATTGTATATTGTAATTTAACATAATGATTCAAATAAATAATTCAAATTCAAAATTCAAATTGTTAATTGTTTTCAAAAAAACATTGATCTCATTTAGATGTTCCAAGCAATATATAGAAAACACTATATACTAGTATTTCGGTTTATTAGGCCTTTTTCAATAGAGTAAATGTCTATTACTAAATATTTCCAAGTGTGTTTTGTTATTTATCTGTTTTACCAGTACCTACCCCGATTGATCCCACCATCTGGCAAAGCCCGAGTTTTTATTACCTTTTCCAAGAAGGGCGAAAGTGCAAAATCTATCTGATTATTCGTAGTACAAGGATTTATAATTAAAATTTTTTTAATTTCTAATTGTTCTAACAGATCTAAGCGCTTTCCTTTCTTTTCTCGATGTAGTACTTTTACATTTTTCAGATCTACAAAATGATTGTTTTCTATACAGTGCGTCGAAAATCCTGAACTTTTTGCGTTATTTAGTATGGATTTTTTATGTTCTTTTACTCTAGTTTCAATACTTCTACCGGTTTGACCCACATACACGGCATTACAATCCACGCAGTTAATTTGGTATACTCCCGAATGTTTCACTTTATTAACCCTTTCTTTGTTGTTTATCAAAATCTTCCCAATATTACGCTTGTTGACACTAATCGTTTTACACCCGTTTCGTTCTAATCTGCGAGCTATTTTTTTCACTAAAACCTGGGATGTGATATAACTATAGGTGGCTTCTTTTTCCCGAATATTGTATATTACTGTTATCAAATAACCCACCAGATTTCCATCTACTACACTGGCAAATAAAGTAAACACACAAAATACCGATGTTGCTTTACCTACTTTCCTCTCAGTCAGCCAATAGACAATTAAAAAAGGTTATTGTTATTACTTCCTTCCAATATTATGACTAATTTCCGTAAGCATGGTGTTATTAACTTCAGCAAAATTATATCCAGTTGAACAAATTCCGCTCTGAAACCTAGGTATATTTAGAAATTAAGAAATGTGTCATTCGTTCAATCAGTTTAAAGGTGCATACATACCTGTATAAAAGAAGGACAATGAGAAGACGTTTTATGACATTTAACATTTAAATATGGATTATTGGCACATCAGGATGGGTCAATCAAATATAAGTAAATCGAATTAAAATAAACATTAGTATTTTTACTTTTATTAAGTAAGTCTGGAAAACAATTAAATTTGAGTAGGAAATTCGCTTTGTTTTAATGTGTTCTAAATTTAAATTTAAAGGAGTAATTTGCTGAAGATAATTATTGACGATTAGACACGGGAACCCATTTCTAATTATAACAATAATGTTACAAGGAGGCATTCAGCTGCGCTTAGACTGAACTAAATAGGCGGCTACACACGGACGTAAATGATTTAATACATGCACGTGCGTTCACTAACGTGCATACAATAACGCGTATTCAATTTGTCTACAGACGCACGAACTTATTCCAGAACTTTGTCTGTGTTCCTGCAGTATTTTTGAAGATGTCGGTAGACGACGTTGAACTAGGTTTATTGACAGTGGCGTGCGTTTTTGCAATTAATGATAAAATAAAGAAAAAGAACTTCTTTGCACTTGGTTTTCCAAAGACATGGCTGTTGTCTATATAGTACAATGAACTCACGCGTAAATTCTCAGGAGAGAGTTCTAAAATCCGACATTTTCTTTATTTAAAAGTATATTTTATGTTATAATTTTACACACTACCGACGCAGCTGATAAACTAACGTGCGATGTTGCTATATTTGTCTCTACACGTTGAGACATGTACGCGCGTTAGTGAATGTGCGTGCATAATTTCTAACCGAGACAGAAATTTTGCATGACGTGCATAAAGGAGTGTGCAGTCAACAACGTGACGTTATAGAGCATCTATACTGTCGTTATTGCATGCGCGTTAGTGAACGCACGTGCATGTATTAAATCATTTACGTCCGTGTGTAGCTGCCTAATCAAATCACTTCCTCTTTTTGTAATATTTTACATGTTCGTGTTATGTTTATCGTATACCTGATAAGAATGCGAGTACATGATATTGCTAAAAATAGTAATTTAATTATTTGCAGATACACAATGTGCTTCACTTTGACCTAGTTGTAAAGAATATTGCATACACACGCAATTTTTTAACCATTTTACTAATATAACCCACTCGAGGTTTCAAAAGTGGCAAAACTTTTGGATTTTCTAAGAGTATAATATAGTTCTTACTGAAGCTGTTGTTGCTATAGCTATTTGTTTACCGAAATACAAGAAAAATATTGTACAGCAAAGAATAATTACATGTGATATCTCAACTTATAGCTATTTATAGTGTCTGCAAATAACTTTATTCGGCAATTGAAAACTGCACTATTCTCTCCACTTATGGTATTTGTAATACTTCTAATAAGTAAAAATAAATTCCTTTTTAGGTTCAATATTTTCAATGAATTCGTTCTGCTCGACACTCAACGAATAAGAGGTATATATGTGGGTTATTGGCAATATGTTTTTGGCATTGTAAATACTAAACTTGAATATATCAAGGATTATTTAGGAAACTTGTAAATGAAATAAAAATGTAAAACATATTTATAAGGCTTACGCCAATTTCATCAAAGAAAAATTAGTAAGAAATTTGCTGAAAAATACATTTTTTCAACTACTTTTCAGTGGTGTCAAAGCCTACTCTATGGTTTCTGTAAAAAATTGAAAGTTTGGTTTTCAAATTAACAAGTTGGTTGCACCAAATGATTTCAACATTGGATTATCGATAAAAAAAATTATGAAGAACGTGTTTACATTTTGCACCCTGTATATTTTCAAATAACAGCCGCCGAAATCGAATATACCTATCAGATTTCTGTTTTGACAGATGAATTTGCCTGCAATCCCAAGGAAAATCCTCCACAGTGCATAATGGACACCATCTATTTGAAGCCATTGTATATACATACAATATACGCTTCAGAAGTTTCTAGATTATCTGAACTACCACGACCAAGACCAGGTGACTTGCTGGTCGCCACGAACCTGCAAAACTAGTTCCTATGAACGAAAAAGCTGCGTTGTGTGTACATATCAATTCGTATTTAATCATAGGTGCATATGATGCACCTAAATTAAAATTTTATTCATTCCGATGAATAAAGGAAAAATTGTTATATCACATATACAGGGTGGCCAACCACAAATTCCTGTATTTTCTATCTACAAAAACCTCTCTGCGAAGTTTTTAACGATTTGGTTTCTCAGTACTAATAATAGCAATGAATTTATGTGTCATGACTTCTTGCCATGTGCCTCTATCTAATGCATCATTATTGATATACTAAGAAAGACATCAAATTTCCCCGATCTCTCTTTCCCTGAGTTTGGGGAAATTTGATGCAGTCTTTCTTAGTATATCAATAATGATGAATTAGATGCCAGCACATGGCAAGAAGTCATGACACATAAATTCATTGCTATTATTAGTACTCAGAACCAAAGATTTTCAAGGTTTTCCCAATTGGGCCGAAGATAAAAACACTACTCCTGGATATATTTATATAATTTAAAATTTTAAGCCAGACTCAAACCTTTAGAACTTCAACGTTCAATTAATTTTCAGATCTTAATAACATAGATTTTTCCTTAAGGGTCCAGTCTCTGTAGATTTGACAGGCATGAATGTTGGGTCGGATTGAGAGGATGGGTGGCCGATGGGTGGAGACTTATATATTCCAACTATCGAATTATTAAAATTTCGGAGGTGCACGTAAAGCCGAAGTAAAAAGGCACATGGAAATAAAGTTAGCCCTCATTGCAAGGGTACCGGATTTGTCTTATAATTGCAACAAAATTTCTTTTTAGTGTTATAAATTATATATCACCGGAAACATCAAAAGATAAAGTAGATCCCTATACTAGCAAATTTTTGTTTAATACATGTATTTTAGAGAAAATAATTTTTGAAAATACGCTATTTTAGTACAAGATTGTTTGCCTGGAATTTTAAAAATAAAAAGAAATACCAAAAATTACTACTATAGGGACTTAGATTAAAGTCTTATCTTTCAATACTTTTTTACTAAAATTAGCTATCTTTTATAGGTAGTTTTTTTATAATTAGACACGAGACGAACGCCGATTTAGGGCTTATTTCGACCTAGTGAATGGACTCTTAATTATAATACTTACAAATAATCGTAAATTCGCGAGCGAAAACAACCAACATAGTTTCATTTCTGTGTTATATCAATATGTGTAATATGAAACAGGAAAGAAAACGCTGAACTGAATGCTTTTCTTCTAATATAAACGCAGTTATATCCACTTAAGTTCAAAATTTTAGTTTAGTACGGGTCGTTAGCGCTTAAATTCATCCTGTCATACAAGACGTTACATAAACTAAAACGTGGATTTACAACAATTTCCAATTAAAGAACAAATGACTAATCTTTCAAACCAACAAACTAAAAGCTGAAATGTCAACACCACAACATCAAAATTACTTACGACATGTCAGACAGTGTGATCCCACAGACTTGCGTGCGAAACAAATTTGAAAAAAGTGACAAGTTAGGTTAGGGCTACAAGGGTTGATTATGACGAAAAGTAAACCGTACACCCCGATGTTCACATGCAGAATGACGCAACTTGTAGTTTCACCAGGCTATCTCTATTTTCGCAACCCCTAACACATCATAACAACCCCAACATCTCGCCATTGGTGGTTGCTAGCGGTGGGGGTACACATGAAGGGTAGGGATTGACGGAGCGATCTTATTGGTGGCGCCAAACTGGCGCGACAGTTAAATGTTTCTGCAAACTATACATTACTCCGGGAGGGCTTTAATTCGATTTAAAGAAGAAAAAGTACACTGCCATGCTGAAATCGAGAAAAATAACTGGGATTTTACTGCGTTTGTGGTTTTTAGTGTTGCAATTTCTATATAACGGATAATAACATGTAATTCATTGAAGAAGAGAGTAAGTGCTAATCTTTGCTAACACAAATTGAACATTTTACGGCTTGATCTAACATTCAAAGATCTTCAAAAGGTGCACCTTGCTTTTTGTATCAAATATCAAAACTTCTATAAGAGCGTTTTTTTACTAATTTGAAGATGTAACAACAACCTAAAGCCTCTATAGCTTAAATAATACTTGCCCTTATGTAAAATTATTCTTATATTTACTATATACTTATTATTCAAAAATGTGGTTGCTAAGAATAAGTGAAAACTTAGTTATTGTTCATTCCCTACATAGTCATAAGTTGCATTAATAATTGTTTCCCAACTGGATCTGCTGCAAGAAACACTGCACTAATATTTCTTACTACACTGTTTTAATGACTATCACTTCTACCTCTTCAGTATCTTGATAGTGTTCGTCCCATATAGAAGGAACTACCAAGTGATCACATTATACCAAATTTTATTCGAAAATCTGGAATATTCTCAGAGAAATCATATGACTAAATCCTAAGTGCCTTCGGTTGGTTGTTTTATTAAATTTTAGTCAATTATTATTTTAATATAAGTTATTTTTTTAATCATAATTTATATATATTATTTCTGTTAAACTAAACATTGATATTCACTACATTTCAGTGATTTTTAGGGACAAGCTTTAAAAGTCTGGCTTGATCTGCTCTTGTGCTCTTTGAACACTTTCTGTTTTTATTGCAGAGATAGCGCGTATTCCGAAAGTTTTATAAATGAGTCATGGCTTTTTCGCAAAGTAATAAATCGTAGAAAGCGATTTCAACACTGCTATAAATATATTCATTTAATTAACACTTATTATTAATTAATTTTATTTAATCGGAATCTCATTAAATAAATATCAATTCGAATTTGCTTTGTAAAGTTTATTGATTTGGTCATATGTGGTTGAATTTTCGAGAATGGAACAAGAACACAAATTCACAAATATCTATGGTTCTTTAAATTGATTCAAACGAACTACCAATTGTTTGACCAATTTAGGTCCAACGCACGGCTATCGCGGCCCCAATTTTTTAGTATATGCTTTATTATTACTATTATACTTACTCTTGAAGAAGACCCGATAGTGTTTGTGTTAGTGGTGATGTGGTGCTAGTTCACTTTCGTCTTGTCAGTAAAATTTTATTGGTTTCATCTCTTCTAATATCACCTATAATTTTTTAAAGACAGTGTATGTCCAGTTGTTTATACATTTTTATCAACATTGATTGCCACTACACAGATCTCGGAAACTATTAGAGCTACAAGAAGGCTTAAATGGGGGAAAGTAGTGCAGAATTTAAAATGTGGATCCACATTGCGCCGAGGAGGCAATTGAATTTAATTTCGTTTCGATTTTATTTAGAAAAAAGTGAAAATCGTCATTTTTTAAACACAGCTGTAACTTTTTTATTTGTGGTCTGATTGAAAAAATCTTGAACGGTTTTGTTTGGTTTTCTAAGGGTTTTACAGTGGCGTAGTTAGTTATTTTTTTTAGTTGATAGTTTCCGAGAAAATAACGATAACTTTATTTTTTCTTATGGGTGCCATATTGGATTTTATCATTTTCGGACACATCGATTTTTTCTGATTAATTTGATGTATAATATGCCATAATCAAAAGTGCGAAATAGGCTTGTGGCAAACATATATATTTTTTTTTTAATTTTAAATTCTTTAGCAGGCCATGAAAATGGGATTATATATGATACAACAAATATTTTGAAATAACTTTTAACTTGTGCATTTAAACTTTTCCCTCATATTGGTCGAAAAATGCTTTCTTAAAATTTCAAAATCGATTTTATATCAAAACGGTAGATTTTAACAATGTACAACAGGACTACCTTTTTACGTAGAAAACTCGTGTTATCGCTTGTAAATAATCAAAGCGATTTTTCTGGAAAATGATGGGTCCTATCGATACGAACCAAGTGCACCTTTTTTAGTAAAAAATATTGAAATTTCATATTTCCTAATCAAAAGTTGAAAAAGCTAAAGCACAAAAAAGTTGAGGTAATATTTATGAGATAAATTTTGTAGTAGGGTAGAGATCCTTTACTTGCCTATAATCTCATAGACAAGGACTTCCGGCTTTATATCCTATCAGAGAGATAGAACGTGTTGTACACAAAACGCAAAATTCGTCTAAGATTGCATAGCTTCGGTGAATTCACCAACGTACAGGTCACTACAAGCACCAATTCCCTGCACTGGCACCCATCCCTGTACCAACGCAACGTTGCTACGACCAAGTAAGTCGCTAGCACGACTTGTTTCTTACATATTTTGTTTGGAAAAAAAAAACAGTAAAGCAGCAAGAAGCAGCATCGCAAATAAATAGCTGTAGATATTGAATTTATTTCTATGGACCTAGGATTTTATTTATAACACTGTTCTTATCATTCTGTATACAAAATAATGATTCGCAACTATGTATGAGATTACTTTTTCTGTCAGTTTCAACAATTATCTTTTATTTGCAGACAAACATATGTAACTAAATACAATTGCTTGCCCTAATACGTATCTACATATATTTTTTCAATCCTCAATTAGCCGACTGAGTTCAAGTTCAACTATCAACGTGATGTGATGATCTTGAATGGTCTAGACTTGGCAAATCGGTCTAAATATAAAAACCGGGACATAAGAGGCATCGCAATTTATGACGGAATAGAATATTTGATGAAAGTTATTGTATAAATGGGAATAATTACCAAACGTGGGAACAGAAACTAATCTAAGCTATTCGACATTTTAAATGATTACGTTGAATATATAAAATACACCAACGTATTGGTACTTTTTATACAGTGCGGTCGTAAATAGTCCCCCCCCCAGCTAAGTTTCGAACCAGATAAGATAGAGACACCGGACAAAAACTAAATTAAATGGCATGAAGTATACTACTTTTAAGTTCAAAATTAAAACTGCAGTTTTGAAAGATGGCACTAGTTGTGCCATCAACTTTAAAACTTTAAATGGCAAGGGTGATCATGTGATACCTCATTGGAAAGGTTTTTTAATTCTCTATAAAACGGTGGCTTGATTTTTAAATTTCATTGACTAGTTCCGGAGTTATGAGCGTTTGATAGTTATTTGATAAATATGGCGAATAAATGATTTTATCTCATTTTCATTTAATTTTCGCACAGAAATGTTATTAGTAAAGATTTTTAAATGGATGAATATTTTATTACTAAACCAACCACAAATAATACGTGAAAAAATTAAAGAAATAAACAAACAAGGAAATAAATAAATAAAAGTAATAGCAAAGAAATTGGTATAACTCTGATATAAATGTTATGTTATAATAAATGTTCAAATTGTTCCCCCAGCACTTCTTGGCAATAAAATAGTCTATTCCCAAATTCTCTACGTGCATTCCCAAATGTTTCTGGACAAATGAAATTTTTATATCATAATTCGCCATACTTATCAAATAACTTTCAAACGCTCATAACTCCGGAACTAGTCAATGAAATTTAAAAATCAAGCCACCGTTTTATAGAGAATTAGAAAGCCTTTCAAATGAGGTATCACATGACCACCCTTGCCATTTAAAGTTTTAAAGTTGATGGCGCCACTAGCGCCATCTTTGAAAACTGCAGTTTTAATTTTGATCTAAAAAGTAGTATACTTCATGCCATTTCATTCAGTTTTTGTCCGGTGTCTCTATCTTATCTGGTTCGAAACTTAGCTGGGGGGGGGGAGGACTATTTACGACCGCACTGTATAAATAATAGATATAGGGTGAGTCACTTACAATTCTCTTGATTCAATTTTTTGAATTAAATACTCATTATACAGATATTCAAGCTTAAAGAAAGTCGGTATTGCGTATCACACAGTAGATACAGAAATATCGAGATTTATTGATGCAAAGAACAGGCACTGCTGATAATAGGGTGCTTTGAACATTTATTTGTGAAATAAATGTTCAAATGTATTCCGCTGTTTGATGAAACAGCGGAATACATTTATGTATTTGCCCCACTGGAAAAAGGATCAGATACTCAATATTTGGAAAATGACAACTTCTGACAAAGAATCTGAATAAGTTCTCACCCATTAAGGTGATCAGCTTCATAATGGACTGGAACTGGAGGTTGGAATTAGGCGAGAGCCACAATAGACCACATGGTCGAGGTCTTGCTTACTTTTGAAGCTGACCTAACTTAACACCTTTTACATTTTACTCACCTCATTTTAATACCCTCTGAAAGGCATACTGATCAAAATCACAATAAAAAATCTGTCAGTAACTACCGGTCTAAGAGTCGGATGCTTCAAGGCCGGAATGGCCTGGGATCCAGACTAGAGGTGTCCAAAATGTGTTTAGTAAATATATTAAATTTGTGTACGTTGCTTAAACTACAGTTTTTTGCCGATTTGTTTTCCTTCAATGTAATAATTTTCACCTAATCTAATCAGGTACGACAGCAGATTTGACTTTTTTCACTAAAACATTTTTAAAGTATGCTGCAACTTTCTCTGTTTTATATACCTATATCATGATAATTCTAACAACATATCTTTCTATACCGGGTTTCCCATTTCATTTGACTATGGCAATTAACATGGGCTATTACATTTCATTGAATTTTATATTCCCAGGGCACATTATGAGAAATATTGCTAACGGAATCGATAGTACTGACTGTCAAACACTTCTGATTACCAAAATACTAAAGTGAAATGCTTTTTTAATTAAAATATCAATAAAAATTCGTTTTAAGTTAACAGATGTAGTTTACATAAGCATTTTAGCGATATTATCGTATGTCGTCTGGTAGACTAGTTGGTTGAGCGGCAGTCTTTCAAACTGAGCCGCAAAATTTTGAAGGCAAAATTATGAGTTTTTTAAAATATGTTGAGTTTTTTTAAAATATGTTCATATTTTAAAAAAACTCACAATTTTAGAATTATAGTTTTTCATTAAAAAAAAAACCTATTACTAATTCACGACAGATCCTCTGTAACTGTTTAACTCAATATCCAGATTGAGGTATAATATGTACTAACTATTAGCAGAGATAAGTACACTGTTAGTAAAAGCACAGTGCATGTAATAAATAAAAAATATGTAGCTTGTCGATTACCTATTTTATAAGATAGTAGGTAGCTTTAGCTAAAGATAAAGGAAACGAACCAATTAAAACATGTTTTTTTTTGATAAGTAAATATTGTGACTTTCAAAAATAATAACTAGGTACTGACAATGAACCATATTTATTCGAATAAGTAAACACTAATAATTTGTAATTAATGAAAAAGTAAAATAAAAAAAAATTGTCTCTGGCGGGATTTGAACCTGCAAAATTTTGCGGCTTAGTTTAAAAGACTGCCGCTCAACCAACTAGTCCACCAGACGACATAAGATAATATCGCTAAAATGTTTATGTAAACTACATCTGTTAACTTAAAACGAATTTTTATTGATATTTTAATTAAAAAAGCATTTCACTTTAGTATTTTGGTAATCAGAAGTGTTTGACAGTCAGTACTATCGATTCCGTTAGCAATATTTCTCATAGTGTGCCCTGGGAATATAAAATTCAATGAAATGTAATAGTCTATGTTAATTACCATTAGTCAAATGAAATAGGAAACCCGGTATAAGTTCTCTTATCCCAATTTAATATTGTACGCATACAAAGGACAACTACTAAACTAATAAATATAGAAAAAAACTAACTGGTGTGATTTTTCTCGAAACAATCTCTTTAATCATTTAGAAGTTAGAGGGAAGTACCACTTCCCTCTGAAGATAACGTAATTACGACAGTAATTCTTTGGCTATTCTCTCTCATTCTCGTTAAGACTGGTACAAAAAAAAAAACACGGTTAAGCGAACATCCTGTAGTTTATTTAGAGACAATCTTTGAAGGCATTTGACACTCTATGAGCTACTATCGTTTAACCACTTGTTTCCCATAATTTTTAGCAGACATATTTTTTAGTCAGCAGACATTATTTTCTTATTTTACATTTTTCTATTCATAATTAATGTAGGAAGTCATGGGATCTCGCTGCCTTCTGCATCCGGTAAGAATCTATTTATGGCGCTCCATTTTAAATCGGGATAAAATTCTAAACGGTGTTATCGGGTTGTGTTTATAAAACAGAACATGCATGTATGTACAGTGTACGAAAGGTTTATCAACACGCCCAGCAATTAACTGCTGGTCTAGAATTGATTAATGACATTAAACAGAATGTACACCGATTACACAAATAAAAAATACATTGTAACTAATTTAGAAAGCCCACACAATAGTATGGCCACTGACAGATTTAGAACGTAAATATATCTAACGAAAATAAGCAGTTGCTATATTGCTTGAAATTTGTCTTACGATCACTGGTGGGGTTATTAAGTTTTAAAAAAATTACTCAGATGTAATAATCCATACATAATTTTAACTTGCTTAGGAAATAGACGTGGGAAGCATATATCTGGTTCGATATGTTTACGGTCAGTTCTTTGAGAAAATAGCGTACTAGGAGGCACTCTTGATTTATACGATTTCGTTGCGTTGAATGGCTCTAAAAGTGGTATTTTCCATTTTAGACAGACGCGCATTATTTTTCCTTAAAAAGGGACACTTATACCATAATTCCACCATTAGCAAAAGTATAATATGTATATGTTACGCCCAAACACCGAAAACGCTCAGTGAGCGAAAAAAACTGCCACAACGCGTTGTTGCCTGTGCTGAACGTCCAAATACCGAAATCAGATAATTGTTCGCATTTTGGTCGTTCTTATTGACCATGACGCGTTGTGGACAATCCTCAAATAGCCACGACGCGTTCTATATGATTTAGAAAACTCATAAACCGATCTTTTTTGTTTTTGCAAGATTTAGAGAAAATGTTGGATGGGATGGCACTTGAAACAGACCGGGGAGGGGAAGAAAATCTAATCAATGCAGTATCCAGCGCGGTAGCATGTTCCATTTGCGAAGATTTTGGAATCATCCAATCATGTAAATCATGTAGTTTACAAGTGCACTTGAAGTGTGGTGTTGAAATTGAAGGACAAGTTGTATGCAGCCTTTGCTGCCGACATGATGCAATCAGACAGCAACGCGAAAAAGTCGGAATGGTGAAGCAAGGTGAAAAAATGCTGGCTTTGTCCCGTGAAAAACTACCTCCTGCTGAGGTCGGTCAAAATATCGTAGTCAAAGTTCCGGATGTCGACAGAGGGAGGGTTGGCCCTAGAAGTGTTCTTTCTAGCTGTAGTTCTAAGCGTTAATGAATCTAGCTTGTATAAGTTGGGAACCAAAGAGGGAGTGCTGGAAAGACTTTATAGTTGTAATGAATTCATCTTCGCTGATTCTAATTTTATAAACTCATCAGATATTCCGAGTTGTTCATTAAATTTGAGAAAAGGTTCAGCTCTTTCGTCTGGATCAAAACAAGGATTAATCATGTGCCATTGTAAACGTTATTGTAATACAAGAAAGTGCAACTGCAGGGCCAATGAGGTGACGTGCAATTCTAAATGCCACCATAATAGTGTCTGTAAGAACAAGTGAATATCCTTCCCAACTACCTGCGGTTCAGTTGGTTATTATTCTATTATTTTCTTTTTTAAGTCTTTAAGTCCTTTTTCCAATAATGTTTCATGCAGAAATAAGCATACAATACATATTTTCAAATTTTCAGTTATTATTTATGTTAATCTAGTTAAATATTAAAGCACAATCTGGTTTATAAGCTTTCTAATCATCCAGAACGCGTCGTGGCCGTTTGAGCATTGTCCACAACGCGTCATGGTCAACAAGAACGACCACAACGCGAAAAATTATCTGATTTCGGTATTTGGTCGTTCAGCACCGCCCACAACGCGTTGTGGCCGTTTTTTTCGTTCACTGAGCGTTTTCAATGTTTGGGCGTAACATATATACCCTATGCAAAGAAATATTTTGACTAGTAAACTTATTTATCAAGTAAGTACCATTTTTTTATTTTTTTATGTTTTCAGAATTTTTGAAAAGAACTAGTTTCT
Source organism: Pogonocherus hispidulus (assembly GCA_963924545.1). Lineage (NCBI taxonomy): Eukaryota > Metazoa > Arthropoda > Insecta > Coleoptera > Cerambycidae > Pogonocherus > Pogonocherus hispidulus. The sequence continues at coordinate 11,425,106 of OZ004693.1, read as the reverse complement.
TGATCATGATCATGATTTTCAAAATAAACCTGCGGACAGCAACTTAAAGACTATAAAAAAGTCGAATGTCCCATGCCTTTTTGTCATGTTTAGTTCACATCTTGGAAAAGCGTAAGAAAAGTTCTAAGAATGATACATACCACATCACAAAAAGCAGTCATACTGCTTAAACAAGATGTTCTTAAACCAAAAAATAATTTCTTGACTGACTTGGAACTAACCCATCTACAAGAAATATAACCCAGTGAAGAAGTGAGAAGTGTATAATGCCCAAAAACACCAAAATACTAAGAATAATAATAATAACGAATTTGCATTTCTGCTAAATGCTTTCTAAATTTATAGATATATTGACAGTTTACGCTCTTTTACGCTGAGTAGGAATGGGTAGAAAGTATCAATGAAAGTAAAACATGTTTGTACCGTTGGCATTTTTCGTAGCAAACTACGAAACAGCGACGAAGACATTGTGAATGGCTTATGCTAACTTTTTTGTAGTATGCGATTTAAATAAAAGCGAAATTTTAGTTATTGATAGATGTATTGTAGATTGTGTGGGAAAAACTTAGAGAAAATAAATGGCACTCAATTAGGATATAAGTGAAAGTGATAATGAGAAATCTGTTTTGTCCAAACCGGATTAATTTTGTAATAGTTTTGCCCATTAACTTTAAACTGATAGCTGATCAAAAAAACAAATCAAAAACAAATATTATGTGGTTTCGCAAGTGACCAGATCAAGGATCATATCCTCCGCCACCATTTCTGTGTTTCACTGTCAACCTCTACTGCTCTGCCAATGGAACAAAACAATGTGTTTAAGGGAATGTATTCCCTTAAACAACGTGTTTAAGGGAATATTTAGAGAATAATATTTTACCTGATAAATTCAATTTTTCCCCAGAACACGTTGCTTTCCTATTGACAGAACAGGGGAGGTTAACAATGACAATGCCCGCACCACAATATGGCACAGACCGATATGATCAGTTCAGTAGGTGTAACTGAATTTGTATAGAACGTAACCATCGTAACGGGTCTCTTCCAATAGCTCTCGACTAGCGGCAGGCACAATGGGTCGAAAGATCTGAGTGCTGCGGGTAACCGCGCCACCTTCCAAGAACAACATTCGTAACATACATTTATTTTTATAGAATATAGAATGTATTATTTCCTTACATCTTATCCCCATCCCCATCTTATTTAATTACTTCCTTTTATTTGAGAAAATAATGTCCTTAGCCCTCATGCAAATTTTCAAAATTCTACATCTAATGGTTCTTTATATACAGATCGATTCAGCTCATCGTGACACATTCTGTATGTTCCACATATATCTACATTTGTGCACATAATAGCTGTTCCTGCAGGAGTCACAAACTAGTCAGATGCTACCAAATCATGCCAAACCAGTCAGCAAACTGTTTTCAACCAATCACAATCCTTCTGACTAATTGGTGATTGCTGCAGGAACATACCTTATAATACACGCCATCTGTCAATTATCCATCTGTAAATAACAGCGATTGAACAACTAAATTAATAAATTGTAAATAAAGCTAACATCAAGAACTTCTTCAATCGAAATAAAAGTGGAAACCTGTATTTTTATAATATATATTTTTTTATATTTATTAGGATAAAAATTTTATTCTATATTGGTGACGTCACTAAACGAAAACTAGGGAATATGTATCTATAAAAAGGCCGCACTGATAATATGTGGCTAGATTCAGTTTGTAACGACGACAAACGACAGTCGACATTTCGATAATTGACATTTGAAATTTCCTGTTTGTGTTCGGCTTGACAACTTGACGTGTTGTATTGTTGTTTTCTTGTGAAGTAAACTTTTATTAAACATGGAGCAAGGTTTTGTAGATGCTAAAAAATGTAAGGTTAGTATTTAACTTAACAGTATTACTGCAAAGTCGATTAAACATATTCAAAAATTATCTTTACAAATTACGATGTTTTTCTATTACTAATAAATACACTTGTAATCAGTCACAGGCAGAGACAACAATTCACAGGTAACAATATAAACTAAAAACAATGTCTCATGTTTACCATGATGTTTACCCTAACCAAACAATTCAAACATAAACAAAAGTAAAGTTGTCCACCAGTGACACCAACCACACAAATGAAAATATCTTAAAAATCACTAAAAAATGGCGCAAATTTTGAATTTTCGCTTAGTGACGTCACATAGATATCGCGCATAATAAAAAAATAATTTATGGACTTAAATGGACCCAATATTAAAATTCCAGAAATACGTATCTCTTCTTTTTCCAACTACTTTCCATTGCCGATGTAAAAAAAATAGGAAAACACCCCACAGTGTGCAAAACAAAACAGCTATTATCATTGCCAAGTTCACCATGATGGGCATACCCCCACCCACTTTAATATAAAATGCAGAATTTGACAAGATGAGGTAGTGGAAAATAAAAAATATGTCATAGACAACACTGATTCGAGCAGGCCAACCAAGATAATGCAAAAGTCCTCCTCCACCTTCCGAACCTTAGCCCTGGCCATGTGAAGACGAAGCGAATAAAAGCTGGAATTCTGCGGGTTACGGCCTGGAAGCTGCCGGCTGACAGGCCGGGGACGGCAGCGAGTCCGCCTGGCGGGCGCCCGACGTGCCGCTTCTCCCACGATCGTAAGCATAACAACCCCCGAATCCTCCCTTGGACCACCCCTCCTCTGCCAGAGGCGGAGAGGTGCAGCGCTGCACGCACACATACGAGGAGGATTTAGAAGCAGCAGCCAAATATTATGAAAATATGTGGTATAGTGATTAGCAGGTGGTTAATTAAAATCATTATTAATAAGTGTCGACGATGAAACCACGAAGTATTTGTTTTCATAACTATTTTCAAACTGCAATTTTCTTTAAATTGTTTTTTTAATGGTAAATGTCTTTTTTTGTGAAATTCAAGGTTGACTTCACAATATAAGTAAGCAACCCATGGAATCGTGCTATGACACACCGGTTGTCTGTTTTGATATTTATGCTCATGGATATAATGGTAACATAAAGTGGATACTCGAGGCGGATGGTTCTTTATAAAACATCGTGAAAATATAAATTTCTGTTTTGAAAAAACATTGATCTCATTTAGATGTTCCAAGAAATATATAGAAAACACTCTATATACTAGTATTTCAGCTTATTAGGGCTTTTTCAATAAAATAAATGTCTATTACTAAATGTTTCCAAGCGCGTTTTTGTTATTTATTTGTTTACGAGCACCTACCCCCGATTGATCTTACCATCTGGTAAAGCCAGAGTTTTTAGTACCTTTTCTAAGAAGGGCGAGAGTGTAAAATCTATCTGATCATTCGTAGTACAAGGATTTATAATTAAAGATTTTTTAATTTCTAATTGCTCTAACAGATCTAAGCGCTTTGCTTTCTTTTCACGATGCAGTACCTTTACATTTTTCTGATCTATAAAATGATTGTTTTCTATAAAATGCGTCGAAAATGCTGAATTTTTTGCGTTATTTAGTATGGATTTTTTATGTTCTTTTACTCTAGTTTCAATACTTCTATCGGTTTGACCCACATACACGGCATTACAATCCACGCAGTTAATTTGGTATACTCCCGATTGTTTTAATTTATTAACCCTTTCTTTGTTCTTTATCAAAATCCTCCCAATAATACGCTTGTTGACACTAATCGTTTTACACCCGTTTCGTTCTAATCTGCGAGCTAGCTGCGAAAAAGCGTACTATTGGGAGGATTTTGATAAACAAGAAAGAAAGGGTTAATAAATTAAAACAATTGGGAGTATAACAAATTAACTGCGTGGATTGTAATGCCGTGTATGTGGGTCAAACCGGTAGAAGTATTGAAACTAGAGTAAAAGAACATAAAAAATCCATACTAAATCGCAAAAAATTCAGGATTTTTATATTCAGGAATCATTTTATAGATCAGAAAAATGTAAAGGTACTGCATCGTGAAAAGAAAGGAAAGCGCTTAGATCTGTTAGAGCAATTAGAAATTAAAAAATCTTTAATTATAAATCCTTGTACTACGAATGAGTATAGATTTTACACTTTCGCCCTTCTTAGAAAAGGTACTAAAAACTCGGGCTTTACCAAATGGTAGGATCAATCGGGGGTAGGTGCTCGTAAACAAATAAATAACGAAAACGCGCTTGGAAACATTTAGTAATGTACTCGGTAATGTACATTTACTCTATTGAAAAAGGCCTAATAAGCGGAAATACTAGTATATAAAGTGTTTTTTATATATTTCTTGGAACATCTAAATGAGATCAATGTTTTTTCAAAACAATTATTATAATGGTAACATTTTAGAGCAATGGAGTGCCTCCATAATTTTATTTCTCTCTTGGAAAAAATACTTAAGAACTTTCAGTTACCATGTAATGAGTAGTGAGATCCATTTAGTTACAAGCGTTTCCATGAGTGAACTCACAAATGACATGATAATTTTGTTGAAAATGACAACATTGTGTCCAACGGCCGGATAAGACCTCGTAGACCAATTGAATGACCTGATCCCTTACCGAATCTGAAGCTCTTGGACTTCTTTTGTAGAGTTATGTTATTCAAATTTTTAGTCCCTCAAAGATATCCTTTATTATTAGTTAACTAGTACACCAAAATGCTTCTTGTCGAAATCGAATTTTAAAGTTCTCCACAAAATTCGTGAGACCCGCAAATTTAATGGATTTTAAAGAATAAGTAATACTATCCAAGAGTGGAGATGTTAAGTATCATTCATATTTTCTATTTGAAAATAGGTTTCAATAATTTTTACTTTATTCTTTTAACTTGCGGGAAAAGGTATAAAATTAATGGTAAACATTTATTTTAGGGCGGTAGTGTCCCTGCTCAACATTTTTGGTAAAAATCAATGATAGAGAGTGATCGTACGTACACAGTGGTTTTTGCTTTTGTCATTTTATATACATGTGGAGATCATATTACTCGGATTATGTAAATCAAATTGCATCCCGCAAAATTGACATTTCTAACATATCAAACAAATGCACATAGAACAGCACATCAAAAAACCCAGCTGTTGTCTTTTATGCAATTTATTTAATGATTTTGGTGAAATGAAATTATGGAACTATTATTATTATTATTATAAAATAAATTACTGTGAACCTGTAGACAACAAAGCTAAAAGTCCAGCAGTGGTGGCAGGGCGAGCCGGTGGCTCAGGGCTTAGCGTCTCGATCGCTCAACCCAGAGGTCGTGGGTTCGAATTCCCATTCCTCCAAACAATTTTTCATTAAATTGTTTACTCGTAGATCAAGGCTTATTCGCGGGAATGGCTTGGCAACCATCCTGGCGATGGCCTATGATGGGAAGAATGTCAACTTGGTGTTAATGTGAGAGATTAAAATCAGTTGATGTTTGACTTGTCCTCCTAACTAATGAGGTTTTCCAGGTTACCCTCATTCCAGCACTGAATGGTGGTTAGGGCCTACCAACATAAGTCGTTCCTGAGGTGCAAATGCGCAAATAATAATATGCCGCCCCCTCTCCCACACAAGTTTCAGACTTTCGAGCTAATACTTGTGATTAGAATGAGAGGTAGAGATATTATTATTATTATTTTATTTACTACTACTGGAAAAAAATAATCACCGTATTTCTGGGAGAAAGCACGGTAATAGAACAGCCTCTATATTTCTAAAATATGAAATACTACAAAAATATCACACAATTCTTTTAAATACATCAACCACCACCATACAAATGACAGTCGACTTCACAACTGCGCAAACTCAGCAGTACGAATTAGAAACTAATAGGTACCCACAGAAAACGTTAATAGACAGTACCTATAATATATATTTCCATTTTCCAGTTCCTATTTCTGTGTGCCAAATTTAAGGCCGACTACATGCAGAAAATCGAACCCAGAGTAGCAGTTATTACAAATTTTAATATTTTTTTAACATTTCAATGGCAGGATTAAACAAGCTATACAGTACTCATGAAGAAACGAATTCGCTCATTTATCGCTCATTCGCTCATTTATCATTTTCGCTCGTGTGCAAAAAGCACACGCCTGAGCGAAATTCTTACTTTCTTCACTTGTAATGTAATGTATTTGTATTATCATTCTTTTTCTTTTTGTTTTATTTTCATTTATTTTACATGATAATTTATTTTTACATACACCGTGCATTTTCGTTTCGATATCTCTCTTCGACGCTCGATATCATTCTTCTGTTCATTATTTCCATTTCAGCGAAGAGATTATTCTTTAACAAGATTCTTGGCCAGATTCACTGCGACCTTCAACTATGTTCCTAACAATGTTAATCTATATATCGCTATAAACTGTAATTATTTTACACTTGTTTTAAAATGAACTTGGATCGATTCAGGAAGCAGCGAGCCACTTTACATTTTTTGTAGGACGATGGAATTTTAATAAACCAAAGGCGTACAGGGGGGATTGCAATTTGTTCATTCAATGCGGCGTTCAAACTATTTCACTTATAATATTAATATTTGGCTTCCATTTCTTAAACTAAATTTCAGAAATGCACTAAAGTGCATGCATAAGGAATGGCGTTTCATATCAAAAATCAAATTTGAAATATTTTTATTCAATAATATTTAGTCTCAAAAATCATAGTAATAAAATGTGTATCAAATCTATTTCTGTAGTATATTTTTGCAAAAAACAACTAGGAATTAAAATTCTATTCTACCCAGTGGGTGCGCGTGAACATTAATTGTATGTGTTCTGCTTAAGGTTGTCACATTGGTCGAATTCAATTCCGGGATATTAAGTCTGACCGGAGCCGCTAAATTTTTAAAATTTTCAAGGTCACGCGTTTTCCTGGCACTTCTGAATTTCAACCGGGAATTTCAATCGGGACCGTACAGCTAATTCCCGGTACAACAATCACATAAAATCCCGCCCATGCCCATGTGGCAATCCTATATACTTCTAATCTAACTGACTTCTTATGTTTATTTTACCTAATAGGGCCAAGTTAACCTCATTTGACAAATGATTTTTTGTCATTTCATGTCTCTTGATGCTCTGACTTAAATGACTGAAATCTGTCACGTCGTATATTGTCCATGCTTTATCCCCACCGAATAGTAAGCACGGAAAACAAAAGAGTGCATTTTTTTATATCACACCTGCACATCCACTCTGTTTTTGTGTATACATTATTGTAAAATTGTCTTTTGTAACTTTTACTTCGGCTTGTTCCACTAACTTCAATGTTTAATTGTGGTGCTGGCCTACCTAATTCTTTTATTTTCAGTTTATCCTCATAAGGTAGAGGACCAAATAAATATTTACCCATGCCGCTCACTGAAATAAACGACCACGCACCACGTCCTATTATGAAATATTACTGAATTTACTGCTGTGGCTGTTGTTGTGGCAGCCACATAATCCCGTATAATCGTGTACTGGGTCACGTGTCTGATTAGCCAATAAAAACAAACGACGCATCTAATTGTTCGCTGTGCACACATTTTGTATATCAGGTTGCGGTTGCATAAGGGGCTAGCTCGCGTCGTAATAAATAATAATATAAGCTCCTAGATTTATTTTACCGCGAGAACATTTGGATTCTTTAAATTTTAAATATGTTGTATTTTGTTGATACTTAATATGCTTAAAAGCTTATATACATAAAATTTTATGTGTTCTGCAGCTCCGCAGCTCTTATGGTAAAACCGCCACTGATTCTACCTACTATGAAAATACGTTTTACAAAACCAGTTAAGATCATTATTAAGAAATGTTAAAATATTCACCTCACTGTTTTTCATATGTAGTAGGATTTTAGATATTATAACACACCATAGATGGCGCCATAAAGAAATCAGAAATAATTCCAGGACAAATGCACACGCTTGCACCCCTAGAATCTGACGATATCAGTGTGTTTTGTAAAATTTTTACGAATAAAAGAAAAACGTTTTTTCAGCGTCAGAATTGTACTTCTTCTGATATAATTTCCAAGTACAAGTTATAATTTTTAAGCGAACTTTTACTTTTTATCTGACTGAACATTACTTAACACAATTTTTGTAATTCACAGAAAATAATATCTCAAACGCTCAGAGCAACCTTTTTAACCTCATGGGAAATTTCCAGTTACACCACTGGCCCTGGTGAATCCTCTTGTTGATTACCTCTACAATTTTATTCCATAAAAGATAATAGATTCTGTCGACTTTGTTCTGTAGTGGATCTCGATTATGTTATTGGTTATGCCTTGCGAAACGGCCTCTTCGTTGAGCTTAGTTTTAGATTTATGGATTGCCGCCTATAAATACATATCAATAACGTGGTATTGGTAGCGTCGGTTTTTGTTGGGCTTTACGGCCTTAAAAGAAAACAGGATGAATACCGTGTCAATGTATATACAGGGAATATTCAAAAGTGACACCTAAACTATCAACAAATAAAAATATAGAGTGGCGGACATCAGAGGAAACAGTGAAATTGATTTACAATCGACCCCTCGCATAGATTTAATCAGAAAAAAAAGAGAAAAAAGACAAAGCTTCACTGAAGTTTATCCATAAACTAAAAACAACGATACAACTTATACACATATCTTCTCCGTAACAATATGATTGTGGTGAATAACTAGGTACGAGATTATTACATGGTCTTGGTACCGTCAGATCCTGCCAGTACCACCATTCCATTACCATTACAATATTACCATTTCTTGTAGTGACGAAATACAGTGAAATACACCGTAGTGCCCTCTTTCGGTCTTTGCTACTACCTGTCTGACAATTATTGTCTAATTGACTATTGTCCATGGAGATGTTGATGTAATGCAACGCCAGTCGGGGCATATTTCCCGTTTAGTAATTGTTTTCGGCATCTCCAAATAAATAAATAATTACCATTTCCTGTTCAGTACTTCCAGGTTCTACCACGACAGGACCATATTTACTGCCACCAGTGAGAGCCCTCGAGAAAAACCTTCTTGATCTATTACGAGCTCGAGCTAGTATTTACTATGACCTCAATTACCACATATAAATCCACCACATACCTACACTGAATGTGGTATTTATTAGCTTCTTCAAATTAAACCCACCAAATGATTTTTTTATTTTTATCGAACAATAATACATAACGCAAAATATGTCAAAAAAATGTGTCTATCTAATCCCAATTTGATGAATCTTAATTTTAATACTTATGAATTAACTTTATGTGTCTTATATTCTATGACAGTATTTATTTGTAGAATTATCTATTTATATTTCTTCATTTTATTGGATATATTGCCATACTTCTGCATGTTTTTTTTATACTTATATTATGAATAATATTAAGTGTGACAAAAAGTAGAAGGAACTCATAAAATATATATAAATCCAAACACCTCCCATACCTGCCAAGTATATAAAATTAGTTGTGTTATGTAATAACTGGATATACTAAAATTGAAGATAATCAAAATAATTGATTAGCAAGATTGGGCAGATTCGGTGAATATCAGTTATATCAGTAGATACGTAAAAGTATAGAGAAATTGATTATTGGGTAATAGTTATAGATCTTTTCATAAGTTCAATGACCTGAATATTTTTGGCAAACGGCATAACATCATTCGGTTCTAAAGATTATAAAAAAAAATGGCAAGATGTAACTAGCAAGAGCTACTATGTCACTATAGTTTTTTCAAAAAATGTCATTGGAGCCAAATAGAAAAATATACTTTACATTTTCACATCCTAATGTAAATCTAAATAAAGATAGCCTGAAAAGTCATTTCGTAAACACTGTAAAAACTACCACAGTGATTTCTTAAAATCTTGGCAGCCCGTCATATGTTTGTATATTGACTGTGATTCATATCTTACAAAAATAGGCCAATTAGTTTATTCTATACTATTTTCGTCTACTTGAGTGAATTGTATTTTAGTTTCAGTCATACAAGACAAGTGAAATTTTTAACTTTTTTCAATCGTAAGATATTTGCGATGACCCACGGAGGATGGGGCCATACAAATAATTATTAAAATGAGAAAATGTAGGCAGAGAACCAATAATTAAAATGAGAAAATGTAATTATAAAAAAGAATAGTTATTATATAATATAAAATATAGGTAGCTATTTCATTTGATGACAAAGCGGTTAGTAAACTTGATCTTGACCTACTAAAATTTATCTAATACAAATAGAACACAACACACGTTTTATATTTAATCACTTACTATCATAATCAAAGTATATTTAATTGTCATTATTTCATTTTGTCATTTTTCTAGGTAGTTTGATAGTATAAAGAAATTACGGCTGTACAGGGTGTTTGTCTATGCATATATTGGTTTCTTTGATTATTATTTGCTGGATTGCGGTTAGCATTCTGATAATTTTTCTAGCTTATAATATATTATCAGTTTTCAAAATGCGATATCTCTAAACACAAAAATATATAAGATGCACATAACGCTACACGCACTGTATTATTTTTTTTTTTGGTAAGCCCTCCAATTAAACGTTGCATAACATCTTAGCTCAAACTAATGAAATTTTTTAACAACTGGTTTATTTTTTATATTAGCAACAGTCTAGCAGTTACAATGATATAATTGTCTATCTACTTTTTAGCATGAAAGATGTACCATATGTCCATATGCCCTATATCCATAGGCATAGGATTTTATTACCGTTTTAGAGGAATGAATATCACTTTTATATTTTTGTATTATCTTATTAGCACATGACCTGTAAAGGAAGTGGGATAGAAGGATTCTTGGGTCTTCAAAATGGCCCAAACAACCACCTTCTCAATTGACTTTATGTAGGAAAAACCCTAGAAAGTCTTGAAGATTTATACAGTTCACAGTTTGTGTGAATTTGAAAGAATAACGTTTAGAATAATTTACTAGAATTGCACTGCAGTAGAATTGGTTAGATTGCTCTTAAGATAAAGATTAAAATTGAAACAACACTAATCATGAAACAGTCTTGGCTAGAGCTCTGTGGTATTCCTTTTAAAATCATACTTGACCGTTTTCATTTGTACATTTGTACATTTGTATAGCAAGGAATTTTATAAATAGTGATAATATAATGTTTAAACATATTATTTAAATGAGTAGGTAGGTATCTCCAGCAAGGTTTTTGAATCTTGTTCAATAACCATTATTTTATTATGAATTTAAAACAAGGTCGCGGAATGCACTGTAGAGAATAATTATTTTTAGAAACTATAAAATTCTGTGCAACGGGAAAATCACTATTTACGTTAACCAACTATCCAGTATAAAAGGAAAATCAATTTCTTTTTACGAATAGTATGCGGTCTATTAAAATAATTTTTTTTTAGATAGTAACAGTAGACTCACTGACAGCGTGCGTAATGGTTGGGCAATGCTATGATAATTTAGAGAAATCTGTTTAAATTTCTAAGACTGATATTATCGATAATACTCTTGGCAGTTTCTGTATGCGAAATTTTCTTTTTATTTGCAAATACCAAGAGTTCATCAAGCTTCAGTGCAATAACTTTCTAAAGCTGATTAAAATATCACAAATTTAAAAGATGGAATACTCCATGGAATACAACCACGAAACTTACAAAAATAAAATCTGTTTCATACAAAGATAGAAATTTCGGAGAAATTAATTTTGAAAACACTACATCTCAAGTGATTTATATACATTATAAATAATTAATAAACATACTACACAGCCAACTTACTAAAATAATGTTGATAATATATAATTCGTTAAAAATAAAATATGAGGACATTTTATAAGTCTTGATTTATATACAACGGTGTTTATACAGGGTTATTCACGCAAAACGGGTATTAGACGTTTTTAGGGTTCTGTTAACGATAAAAATCTGATTTTTTTATGGGGGAGGTTTTCCATTATTTTCGATTCAATGAAAATATTTTCAGGTTTGCATCACTTCCGCTTATACCGGAAATCGACCACAACTTCGTTATTTCAAATGGAACACCCTGTATATTATTGCAATTTTGAACTCTACGTGATATTCTAAACACTTTTCATGTAGGATGTCCTATACCTATCTTCAACTGTTTTTGAAATATTGACAGGTGAATATTGACATTTTGTAACTTTGACACCATGTAAATCTAAACGGTTAGAGATCAAGCAAAACGGTTTACACATTCCTATCTTAACTTTTCAAAAGCTATCGTTTGATCAGTGGCGGCTCCTCCTTAAGGCCGCATGGCCTTAAGGAGGAGCCGAAAAATACCAAAGAAAATCTTATTATTATCATTATTGTAAATTAAATGCAAATGTTAAAACATGTATTGTGGTACAAAACTATTATTAGGAAAGGCTCGAGCGCTTGAGCTATCGTACTCATAATGCCACAGTCCACATTACTGGATCACCACAGCACACCACTGCACAGTGAGCAAAGCATCACAGCTTCGTGGCCGCACTTTGAGTCGCGGCCCAGGTAACTATGGCAACCGACCCGATCTCCTTTTCGACTAGACTCGTTAGATACTTTCCGTATGCTTATATTATGCAGATTTGGCCGCAATTATTTCGCGGCTCTACGCCAACATTATTAAACATTATAACATATTTTTAACATTATTAAATTACTTATTCAGTTTTTGTGAAAAGACAATTTTATATATTACTTAACATGAATACTGTTAGTAGTATAATCAGAGCCAATTTTGCAAATCTTCCACTGGAAAATAAAGTATAAATAAAAGAATTGGGCGTTGCCTGCCCAATAAATAATTTCGATGAAAAAGTTATGGAAAAATTTATTTCTATGAAAGACCGTAGAGCTGCATTTCAATTTTAGAAAGTGAGTGCACCCATGTATAAATAACTGTATGAAATTTTGTTTACCTACGTAATAATTTAATGTGTCGTTTGATAACTATAAATTGAATAACTAAAATACTTTTGAGTTTGTGATTGTGCCATATCGTTTTTAATTAACGGGTATCTAAAAACTAAAAATAGTTATGTTCCTGCTTCCTGAATAATTCTCGTTTTCAGCTTTTTGAAGGTAACGTCGTATATGTAAATTTTTGATATCTAAATATTAATTACCTACTATAACTACCTATTTAAATATTATTTTAAACAATTTTTGTCGAGATTTCCGTCAATCGTTAAAAAGGAGGATATTTGTGTAACGAAAGTTATTTTTTCAAGCAAATATTTTTGCTCTGCGAATTTCTAATTTATAATTTTAAGGGGTTTGACCTTGAAATATGCAAAATTTTCGCCTGCGGCGAATTTTTTTTATTTCTGCGCCCCCTCATATCCAAATGTCACCAGCCGTCACTGCGTTTGATACTAATTTCAGATTTAACCAAGAGATTAAATTTAATCGAAAATTTTTTATTTCTGGATAAATATGAAATTAGTATCAAACGATAGCTTTTGAAAAGTTAAGATAGGAATGTACAAACCGTTTTGCTTGGTCTCTAATCGTTTAGACCTAAAAACGTCTAATACCCGCTTTGCGTGAATAACGCTGTATATTATTCTACTACAACTTTTCCTTTAAGAAAATTAGATACGAGTATATACGGTTCTGATTCATATTTGGGCATTTAGCTTTAGGGTTTATTATTTTATAAAAGAAAGCTTTCGGTACAAAAGTTCTGCGGTTTTCCATATTATCATTTGCACTCTACCAGATAAACACATCAATATCAAATAGATTTGAAACAAATTCAACTTCAATATTTTAAATAAAACACACTGGACATTGGGGAGTTTTTGAACCCCTCAAATTTTAGCACGTCGTTATCGTTATAATTAAACTGAGCATGCGCAGTGCCAAAACCAGTATAATTTTCGGCACTGCGCATGCTCAAAATAACGATAACGTAAAATTTAAGAACGTTCATATTTGGAAACAGCATCCTCTTACGAATACACTGACACAAGGAATGGTGGGTCTATTTCTAATAATGAGATATCTCAAAACCACCTTAACAACTTAGGTGGTGATGATTGTCCAAAAGAGTGTGCTGCAACAGTATTTGTATAAACTACTGGTTTGTAATTAATAAACAAAGTGGTGAGATCTTTGAGCACCACACATTGTTCTTGAGGCACATACAAGAGATGGCACTTTTCAAACTTATGAAATAATATTGACAGTGCCAAAATATAAATGAAAATCAACCAGGTCCGACCGTCCAGGTCAACTTCTTGGTTGATTTTGCTGTTGAGTGTTTTCTAAACGTGTTTGGGATTAATTTGTTACATATTTAGTAAAAAAAAATTCGTCTTTAGTTGTGTCGGGGTTGTCGCAGAGTTAACTCATACTAAACACATTAGTAACATTCTATTACTAATTAGTAATTAGTAATAACCTAATACACAATAAATTTAAGTTAAAATGAAAACGACATTTAGATTACAGAAACAACCGGAACTTATTAATCTACCAGATTTAAAATAAATTGGTACCTACTATGTTTATGGAGTTCCTGCCTGAGGCAAGACGACCTTCTTACAAATTGTCGAAATTCATTAATAAAAACAACTAAGTAGGTCTTTTCACCCAAACCTAGTTCTGTGAAGGTGCTCTTATTATTTTTTTTTCTAAGGAAAAGGGTTTGGAAAAGGTTTTTATATCTAATACTAAATTTAACATAAAATTCCAATCGAACATAATATATACCTAAAAAATATGCATTTCCTGGGATCAATAAAGACGTTAATAAAATACGTAGGAGAGGATGTTTAACTTTGAAAGAATCCCTTTGTAAAATATCATCAGTTGGTAGGTCTTTCTAATAAATTACAGATCCTTATGCATATTCCCACCTGTACAAACATAGTCATACATGCTGGTCTCATAATAAATATCTACAGTTGATAGAAATATAAAATGTCTTTGAACACAGCTTCTCTAAACGGAAAGTATAAAAAGGGGATAGTTACAATCATCAATTTTTTCCGATTTATAGTGTATAAATAGGAACATGCCCCGAACGTCACTCTTTAAGGCCACTTCCTTTTTATGTGGCCTTAAAGAAAACAACTGCCTATCTGGCAGTTTATATTGTTCTTTAAAATTGTTTGAAAGTGAGTAGGTCTGATAAGCTATCACAGTCGCATGTATAACATTAATTTTAAACAACCAGTGCAATAAAAGATTTCACAATAGCACAACTGTCAAGTCCTTTTGTTATTCTTATCAAAATGTTTAAAAACTGCAATATGTTCGTGACCAAACTATAAATAACGAAAATGCAAGTAATCTTTAGATAAAATGGTTACTGAAAAGAAATTAAGTAGGTATATACTTTATACAGGAATTGTGGTTACAGACCTGAAGAAACAAATGAAAATCACACCCCTAAAATAATAGCTTTCTTCAAACATCAGTCAGAGTAGTAACAGAAAGCAACTGCGACAATCTGCCACTATTTGTGACTGGGTCTTGAAAGCTAATAACTGTTAGAAGAAAAAACTACATATTTGGGAAGGTTGTTTACTTATTGATTATAATAGTTAAATTCAACAGTCAAGTGAAAACACTTAATATTGAAAATCAGCAAATTATTAGATAAATCCCAAGAAAATTTAGTCATTATCGTTTGTTCAGACACATATGATCCCTGAATGATCGAATTCCTAAGAGAAGGTAACTAGTAGAAGGTAGAAGGATATATAGGTAACTATTAAGTCGATGCCTCAGAGTCTACAGTTTTGAGTTTCTAAACGTAAAGTAATTGGGTTCAGTTCCTCGTGGATTCGTCCATTTTTAGTTATAAGCTTTGCAAGGATATATTGGTCAGCAACCAACTCTACACCTGGACGATAGGATGGTAGAACACCCAGGTGTTGATATGAGAGATTCGACATTGATGTGTGCTTGAATATTCCCTTCTCCTGCACAAGTTCCATACTTTCGGCACAGCTTATTCGGGCTCATCCTTATGATTATAAATTATAAAGGCAGTCCGTGACTTAAATAGTTTTGGCATAATTTAATTAACGCCAAATATTATTCAATTTCCATTATACAAAGTGTACTTTTATACCTGTTATGATCTCATCGAAACAAAATATATCAAGCAATATGTATTCCTGGAAAACTTCCCAGTTTTATTCTTCTCGTCGTACAAGTTGTAATTTCTTCTCGTTTCTTGCCAAGAATTAATGATTACACAGAGGATTTTCTTAGGATACGACATGAGTTAACACCCTATTATTTACGCAAGGCATTAACATCTTGTTAGGGATCGCGCGAGTCTTTACATGCAGTCACCCGATCGGCATTCATCATTTCGCTTCCCTTACCCCTTAATGTAGACTTTTCCGCCTGACAAAACGGCCAATCCATAGCTATACAGCTACATTAGTTGGTGTGGCATTTCTATCTAAAGCACCCTACTGTATACACGGACTTTTTATTTTTATGAATCTCTTAAAATATTATTATTCTATTATATATTATATTACTATTCTTAGATTATTCTTAATTAATATCAATAGTATTGTTTGATCATATGTCCAAATGTCCATATATCAAATGAGATATCAATGAGGACATCGGGTATCTAAATTTTGGTGTATACCCAATCTCTGACCTATCTTCAAAACAAAATATACAACAAAAAACTGTCCGACCGTCACGAATTAGGCTGTTCATTTAAATAACAAATAAACAGCCTATTATATGGCTTGGACTATACCTTATTTCCAAATTAGTGTCACGGACAAAGTATAGTAATATTTTTTAACGTCTTTATAATGCCAGTTTATATCAATATCTGTGCCTGTGTGTGCTCCGTGTGCAGAAATACTGTTATACAACGTTTAATGGACAGTTTACGACATCTTTAAAGTTTCGTAATGACTGAATTAATTAATTAATGTTTATTTCCTATTGGCAATTTACATCAGAACACATAATTGTACGATGACATAAATACAGACCGTTCTAATGAGAAGGAATTACCTCGTTCAGAAACAACCTCGATCTCATCAATAATTTATACTGTTAAAAATTAAATATTTCTTGATATGCATGCACCATCATTACTTTTTATCCTATAGATAGGAATACGACGGCTTTTTCTACACATAGCGTAATTTAAATAAAATAAAATGCGACGTCTCTGAATCCGAGTATACCTCGTCTATCCAATGTAATGTTATTTATACATGCTGGATAATTTACTGTCCAAAACCACACTACCCACCTACTGTAGTAGTAAAGCTGTCTTCTACCAGTAGTTTCCAGTAATTCTTCAAATACAACATTCGTTCAACAGCAACAACAAAATATAATGTGACGTCACACTACTGTCACTACAATTAGTTACTTTTATCTTTATAAACCAAAAAACATAACAAGATTACCTATATAAACATTGCTTTAGATTTTACCATAATAGGTAATCAAATATGCTCTACCGGCATATTGTTTTGAATTGCTGAAGTAACCCGCCCTTATATAACCTTCGGTTCTATAAGGGCGTCTAAGTAACAAGTAACGTCAGAAGCTTGAATATCATCGAGGAATCACTCACTAGATATGACTATATTCTTAAAAAGTGATCATTCTTCATTATATTTTAACTTTGGCGGCAAATGGCGATGGTTTATTTGACAGATAAATGTTAAATTATGTTAAGTACCAACATTGTAGAATATTCGTTATATGTTACACTAATTATTATTTTTTAAATGAAACTTAAAATTAATCTAATTTGAAATAACATATTTGTTATTCTAGTTTAACTGTATAACTTTATGTATTTACAACATACATTTTAACAATTAAATCTCATATTTAAATGAGTAAAGACATAATTATAAGTTTGGTTATTTTTGTTTGAAATACCTAAATAATCAAAAATAAATAGACTTTACTTCTTATCAATATGCAAGTGGTTTTCCTCCGGAAGCGTATATCCGTCATCACGTAATTTAGGCTAATACAATACGAGTTCTTTGAAAATACTGATTTCTAAAAAAACTGATTTTTTTACTTTTAAACTATCCGGAACTACCGTTTGCCTTTTTGGATACGCCGCTGTCAGAGTTAAAGCCCCGAATCAAACAGGCCTTGGTGCGCCAGGCTAGAATATAAATAAAGCCAACGTCAGAAATATTGATTAGCTCAAGAAATATCAGTAATACCTATCAGATTTATTTTAAATTGATGGTATGTATTGTTTATTGAATGTCGAAGCACCATGGATAAATAACAGTGACTAAATTAAGCTGATAATTAAATTAAAGTATCTTACAGCACACCAGGTAATATGAATCTGTCAAAATTACTTGAGTAGGTAGGTACCTAATAATTTATTTACTTTGTAACAGGAAAACGAAAATTGATTTAGAACTGGATCGATTTAGATAAAATTTTCGATGTGAATCCAGTGGTTGAAAGTACATTTATCTTGTTAAAAGCTAATAAACTTTTTATTACAGATATAAGTATTTTTAACCCCCTTAATGGCTCGTATCAAAACAGATGATATTTCAAATGTCCGTATCTCCATTATTGTCCCGTTTTGAACGGTACGACAAATACACAACACAGTTAAAAATATATAAAAAGGGTACGTTACCTTATCTAATTATCCAATTGTTACATATCTATAAAAACACACACTAAATATTCGGATTTGCAAAACTCACACGCCCAGCTTTAGTTAGATCGCAACTGATCACGGAGGTGGCGACCTCTCGAAGAAACACACCGCACCGTGTGACAGTGGCGTGTAATGTTTATCTTTAGGAATATTTACTTCAATTAAAATATAAAGATTCATTATTATTTATCTAAACAGGTACTCGTTTAGAAGTAATTAAAAGCACAACTGCCGTTCATTAGTGCTTAGATTTAGTTGTACAAACACAGTTCAAATTTAAATGGAGTAGTATGTGGGTAGAGTCCTTTCTGTGTATAATGAAGCAATTTCACAGAATTGATTTGTATCTATAACCGTATTAGGCGTGACTGCTAGTGCTATTTATTTATCAATGAATGTATTAATGAGTTTGCATACAAAAGTATGTTGTTAATGGTTTTACGTTGAATTTATTGTTACCATAAAACATTTTAAAAATACCTATTTATTTATACTATTTTGCTGTTAATTTTGTCACTGATAAGAACCAATACCTATTTCGTTATCCGTTATAGTTTCAATTTGAGGATCAGTAAGATTCATTAAGATTGAGGTGTCCCATATACCTGCTCCTACGCAACTTTCAGTTATTGTGGGTTTAATGGAATTTTACACCTACCGACTATATGCATTTATATACTTGTACTTGTGGAAATTATCTTGAAAGGCTGGCCTTTATAGAACTATTAGTTCACATGTGTACGGCATATACCTACTACATGGAAGCATTTTAAACATTATGTGCACATAGATACAGTGAGATAAAATGCTCATCATAATATGTACACGGTGATTCACTTTCGAGTGTGTAACATGGGTATCTCGCTTATTATAAAAGATAGACTATAGGTTTAAATTCAGCAAAGTTGCGGAATTTCGTGCTGGCGCGAAATAAGTTGGCGCAAAGAAAACCCCCATATCTGCTTTTGTTTTTGAGTAAGAGGCAAAAAACAATTTTTTCCGATTTTCGTTTTCTGGCCATAACTGCTATATTTTTGAAAATATTGGCGTATCGTTTTCACATTATTAGGACACTTTCTTGAGATAAATACGATGCCGTAAACCGTTTTTTAAAAAAATGTCACTTCTATTGTAAATCATCGTCAACTTTATTTTTTCTTATGGGCGCCATATTAGTTTTTCTCATATTTGAATAAACCGATTTTTTCTGAATACAACAATATAATATATGTTAATATTTGCCTAAAAAATAAGGGCATTATGAAGGAAAATAAGTATTTTTTTTAAATCTCTAGTTAGCCATGGCTATGACAGTCAATTCTCATTGTCATTGTGATTTGCCAATTCTTGACAAACCACAAATGTCACTTATAATTGTTATAAACTGCATCTGTGGAGTACTTTTTACATTGACTAACGATGTAGGTATACAACCGAAGAGAAACAAGATATTATAGATATTTATTACAGATGTTAACAAAAATTTAAACAGAATAGTTGAAGAATATTTAAACACATATCCTGAAAGACGACAACCATGCAAGAGATATATTACTAAACTGCACTGTAATTTAAGAAATTATACGTCCATACCTATTTCATGGTTTAGAAAAACTGCCATAATTTCTTAAATTACAGTGCAGTTTAGTAATATATCTCTTGCATGGTTGTCGTCTTTCAGGATATGTGTTTAAATATTCTTCAACTATTCTGTTTAAATTTTTGTTACATCTGTAATAAATATCTATAATATCTTGTTTCTTCTCGGTTGAATACATCGTTAGTCAATGTAAAAAGTACTCCACAGATGCAGTTTATAGCAATTATAAGTGACATTTGTGGTTTGTCAAGAATTTACTGTCATGGCCATGGCTAACTAGACATTTAAAAAAAAATTCTTATTTTCCCTCATAATACCCTTATTTTTTAGGCAAATATTAACATATATTATATTGTTGTATTCAGAGAAAATCGGTTTATTCAAATATGAGAAAAATTAATATGGCGCCCATAAGAAAAAATAAAATTGACGAGGATTTACAATAGAAGTGACATTTTTTTAAAAAACGGTTTACGGCATCGTATTTGTCTCAAGAAAGTGTCCTAATAATGTGAAAACGATACGCCAATATTTTCAAAAATATAGAAGTTATGGCCAGAAAACGAAAACCGGAAAAAATTGTTTTTTGCCTCTTACTCAAAAACAAAAGCAGATATGGGGGTTTTATTTGCGCCAACTTATTGAGCACAAAATTCCGCAACTTTGCCGAATTTAAACCTACAGTCTATCTTTTATAATAAGCGAGATACCCATGTTACACACTCGAAAGTGAATCACTCTGTACACAATTTCTATTATAAATACCGATGTCCATATACCGATATTTTTTTATAAATATCGGTATGGGAAATCGGTTCTGCTTTATCAGACATCCCTAAAAATATTAAACAGTCCCGTTTTTCTTTTAAAGTTTAGGTACTCCAGGTAAGTATATTGAAGTGAAATATTTTGGTACGCTTTATTACTTTATTGGGGTACATGGCTACACACATTTTTTATGTAATTACTTAAACTTCGGTTTCCTAGGAAGCGGTGCCGTCTTTTAACGGCCGTCAAAATACGGTGGATGACGTCATAAAAACGGTTTTATGATAAGGAAAATAGTTTTAAAATTATAAAACTACTTCACTAAAACTAATGAGACGGCACCGCTCTGTTACGTTATGGTGTGCGCTACCGCTCTCTTGGAAAACTCTTCCCTTATTATACACGACACCGTTTTTTGTGACGTCACCTACCGTATTTCGACGGCCGCTAAAAGACGGTACCGCTACCTAGGAAACCGAAGCTTTACACGATATGTTGCTATTAATTTTGACGGAACATGATTATTAACCTAATATTATCAGCGTTTTCTTTTCAAGATCGCCGCGCCCCAGGGCGTCAAACTCGTGGCGGACCATAGAGAGCCCTTGAAAAGAACATTAATTTAGGGGATATTTGCCAGTTTGTTTACTTAGCCTAAATACAAAATCAAAATAGTAAAATAGTAAATACGTTTTTACTCTATATGTCTGAAATTCTGATACCTACTGTGATTATTTTCCATTTTCAGTATAATTCAGTAGTTTGTTGATGTTTCTACGTTTCTACCGATCTAATCTAACCTCACTAATATTTTGGAGCGCCAAACCCCAGCAAAAATGGTAGTGCTCTAGTGGAAAGGGAAAAACAGTGGAGGGCGTCACGCACTCGGTTAAAAGAACATGCTGCGGAACAGCTCTTAGTTTCTCCAAGCTGCCCAAGTCATTGAACAGAATGCAGTAATTAGGTATGTAAGCAACTCAGTGATATGCGCTACTTACACTATAAAAATCCGCGGTAATATCTAAAGGACAAAAAAGGCATGGCAAATTTGACACTTTTTCATAATAATATCTCTTGCCCCTCATTCTAATCATAAGGAATAGCACGAAAGTCTGAGACTTGTGTGGGAGAGGGGCAGCATATTATAATTCAGTAGGCCTGGTATGCCCTAATCACTATTCAGTGCTAGAATGAGGGAAACCTGGAAAACTCCATTAGTTAGGGTATAGTTACGTACCAATTGATGTCAATATCTCACTTTAAGACCCGTATTTCGTTTAGAACTCGTATTTCCACCATTAATTAAATGTGAAACAGCTGCTCCAAATATGTGTCTACTTTTCTGTTTTGACAGTTTATTATAAATATTTAATCTGTAATCATCTATTTGAGAATTAAGGCGGGAAATTAAAAAATAATTAAAATTCGCAGTCGAAAGCCACTTTATTTGAATATGCGAAAACAGTAATAATTACTGTTTTCATAAAAAATGGATTTTAAAGTATATATTTATCTGGTCGGTACTTTATGTGTTCTTCTTCAATTGTTGACAAATTTGTTTATGTTTATGAATCTTCATTTCAAACAGCTTTCTTAAATCGTATAACGATTTACGTATAACGTGAATTTTGTCTTTGAACTTCTCGCCAATCCCTATAAAACGAACGGTACATGCGTTCAATATTTTTTTTGTTTTTATTGAAATGAGAAACAAATTCCTAAAACTTTAAAATCAGCCTTACCACAAGTTACTATGGTTATTACATTGATTCATATTTTATGCTGATCAGTGTAGGATTAATCTTGATAAATAGGTACCTATTTACTACCTATATTTTATCTTACACCCATGAGTTTCAACAGTATACTTTATTAATTGAGTATGCAATTACTGCAGCTCAGTGGTAGCTCTACGGGGAGTTAGGAGTTTTGATCGGCTCCCGATGTTTTTTTGTTAGTAGCATAAGGGAGAGTTTGTTACAAACGCTGCTGATGCTTTTTCGCGAATTTCTAAAATCATTCCCTCAATTTATTATCTAACTTATTTTTGCTCCAAGTCGACGTCCGCACGTGCCAAGGCCATAAAAAGTAAATATAATTTAATTTTGGGGTATATAAAAAGTGAGGGATGGGGTTTAGAATAAAACTCGACCAAAGCTGCAAAAACTGGTGTATTAGTACCTCTACCTACAGCTGATGTACCATTTGCTTTCTATTATAGGACAACTCTTGAACAAAGAGAGATACAACAAAATTAACCCCCCTTGCTCGATCTATTTTTCTGAGACAAACTTAATGCCAAATGGAAAATGACCCATCTTCTTTTGTTTTTGAATTACTGCCGAAAATTCGATTTTTCAAGTTTTCGGTAAATTAAATAGAATGCAGTGGCGTAGAGCGTAGACAAATTTTTAATAAGTTAATAAAATTTCGAGCTATGGCATAAAGTTGTATTTTTCAAATGAAATCCGTAGTAGGCTATAATTTAGTTAGAAAGATGATTTAATATCTATACCTAAAAACTAGGCCATCTGCTTAGGTATAATAGGTATGTATTGTATAGGTATGTATCTAGTACTGAATGGTGGTTAGGGCCCACGGTCTTTAAAATAATACGGTTGTCTGGTAACTTTTAGCCAATCACAGCTCAGCCGGCAAAACGTCACAGGTATGCTGCATCCACGCGTATTGGCATCTCAGTACATCGAACAAAGGCATAGAGATGGAAAATAATATAAGGTAGACAGAGCGCGATATATAATATTTCAAAAATCACATGTTTATATTAAATAAAATTAAAATTATTTAAACCTATTATGGGTAGACTATTAAATAAATAAATATTGGTAACATAGAAATTAATATATAAAATTTGTTTCAGTACCTACCTGAATCCAGTTTTAGTTTAGCTAGCTATAATGTATAGGGGTACTTAAGGGGGTATTGTAGTTACAGTTACTAGGTAGGCATTGAGGTTTTTGTTTATCCTGTGATTATGGTAATTAATTGACTATATTTTCCTGATGTTATAGGTACCTACAACACTAATTAACTTGTCTTTTAGGGTAAATTTACTCGATGTAGTTTATTAACATAAAATTGCAAAAATTAATTGAAAATAAGAAAAAACCAAATACCTACCTAGTTAGTAAAATAATAGTCAGTACTATAAGTCATTATTTATTTCCAAAATTAAAAAATAAGTTCGTACATACCCTTTAAAAATGTTTTAACATAAAGCACGTAGGCAGATAGGAGAAAATGAGATGTTTTTTGTGTACCTAAAGGTGTATATTAATATGATTATACAAAATATTGTGCATCCTCTGCTTGCACGGTCTGTTTACATATCAAACTACGTAAGTGTACCTCTGTCACTCCTATAATGACCTTAAAAAACCTTGGATCTTGGAAAAGTAAAAAATCTAATCACTTCTCCCTTTTTTTTGCCTTTTCACTATTACCTTTGCAAGTCGCTACACTGCAAATAGTTCCGGTCGTATTGCTAAAAAGTAGTAAATATTTTGTTATTGAGCACAGTAAAACATTTGTCTGTTCACCTTTTATTTGAAGCTAATTACACCGAAAATAAAATGATGGAAACACTTAACGATAGTTCAATAAAAATCCGAAATACTTATAAATTGTTGAAAGCACGAAATACACACTATAGCCGAAAATTAGCACTAATTAACAAATATAGAACCGTTAACCGTATAAGAATACAATGGAAATGGCATACCGCATAAAACTTGCAGCCGTCTTGTGACGTAGAGGTCGCCATATTGCATAGCTTACCAGACAACCGTATTAGTTTAAAGACCGTGGTTAGGGCCTACCAGTGTAAGTCGTTCCTGAGGCGCAAATGCGACCCGCGAAATCATACTATGTCGCCCCCTCTCCCACACAAGTCTCAGATTTTCGGCCTAATCCTTGTGATTAGAATGAGGGGTAGAGGTATTATTATTAATATTATTATTATTATTATTATTATTATTTTTAATTTCACAGATTACTCTGGGTGTAGCTCATAGATCCGGGATATCAAAGGACGTAAGAGGTGGCTACTAATTAGAGAAGACTCTTCGAACTATTGCAGTTGTGGCCAAAATTACAGCTTTCTGCATTGGTCCTATTAGCTGTAGGCTCAGTTGCAGTTGTTCCAGATAAGAAGAAAGTTTTCTGTGCACCAAACCATTTGCCGAGATGACTATCGGCATGATGACAACCTTATTCAGTTGCCAAATTTGCTTGATTTCTTGAGCCAACTCTTCATATTTGGTTATCTTACCGTTATGTGCTCTTTCAATGTTTTCATCTAGCGGAACTGTAAAGTCGATGAAAATTGCAATTTGTTTTTCTTTATCGAGCATAACAATATCTGGACGGTTATGCGCGACAGGCCTATCTGCGACAATCTCCATATCCCAGTAAATTTTAACTTTTTGATTTTCAGTCACTGATGTAGGTAAGTATTTATAGTTTTCTTGTTTGACTGTAATGAGTTTTTCTTTCAGGCACAAGGCTTGGTGTACAATCCTACCCATACTG
Source organism: Pogonocherus hispidulus (assembly GCA_963924545.1). NCBI lineage: Eukaryota > Metazoa > Arthropoda > Insecta > Coleoptera > Cerambycidae > Pogonocherus > Pogonocherus hispidulus. The sequence goes on along the minus strand of OZ004693.1, from coordinate 11,399,575 downwards.
TCATGCCTTGACTGGTAGGCAGTGGATGTCAGTGCGGTGCATCCAGATATTAAATGCTGAATGGATTCCTGGGAGGCTTTGCACAATCTACAGGTCGTATCATCGATGTGTTCTTTAAGTATATGCTTCCTGTACATTCTTGTGGGTACTACTTGGTCCTGGATTGCACAAAGAGCTCCCTCAGTTTCCGGGAATAGATATCCTTGTTGCAGGTAGGTAAGAGAGTGCTGCTTATTTATATCCTTGTTTTTTAGGTGGTTTGGATATCTGCCATGAATGGATTTTTGACACCAGTCCTGCTCTAGCTTTTCATTGGTATTTATTTGCTATTCGTGTTGGTCTGCAGCTAAATTCAAGGGAGATAATTTAATATATACGTGCCTTAATGCTCGGTGGACGGGTGAGTTATTATTCAAGAAATATCTTCTCATTTTCTCACACTGGGATTGATGTGCACTTTCCAGATTAAGAAGACCTCTGCCTCCTTGGATTCTCGGTAAATATAGGTCCATCTCAATACACCAAAAGTATATGTTAGTACTGGAGTTGCCCATGTGTTAATGGCTTGAAACTTATTTTTGGCATAAAGGTGGGTACTTAAGATTTTATTTAATCTCTGGAAGAACTTTTGTTTTATTTTGTTCTTATTTAGGCTTTCGTCAATGTTTAAAACCTGCTCAATGCCTAGGTACTTATAGGCGTCGTCATCAAGAGAGTTTAATGTGGTTCCGTCAGCAAGGGTCATACTGTCACCTTCACTAGTTCTTCCTCTCGTCACATGCAGCAAAGCACACTTCTCTATTCCCAGTTCCATATGTATGTCTCTGCTAAATGTACTAACTGTTTCCAGCAGGCTGTTAAGTTGGTTTGGTCCTCTAGAGTAGAGTTTGAGATCATCTATATAAAACTGGTGTGTGATGGCATTGTGTTTATCAATTAAATATCCGTGTGGTGTTCTGTTCAGCATACTACTAAGGGGGTTCAGAGCAAGGCAAAACCACAAAGGGCTAAGACTATCTCCCTGGTAGATACCCCTCTTTTAATATCTATGGGGTCAGTTTGATAGCTATTTTATTTATTATTATTATTATTATTATTATTATTATTATTATTATTATTATTATTACTAGTTGTATGTTATATCTACAATCTACATCTATAATCTACAAATATGTAGACACCTAGAATGTCTACATTATTTCCTCTTTAAATGAATATTGAAAAACATTTCCAATTTGCAGCACACTGCAAGCCTATACATTTTTTATCATTTCAATGAAATAGGGCGATCAATTTTAGTAGGCCTACTCTATACTAAAACACCAAGTGGTCCAACCCATTTGATTTATTTTTACGAACAAAATAGAAGCGAGTAGAAACCAAGGACATTTAAATAAATGTCCTTGGTAGAAACCAATTTTTTAACACTATTTCAAATCCCAATACTACATCTTAAACGCATCCACGATTCTTTACTCATTACATCCCACGTAATTTTGTACAGTAGATGGAGACAAATATGAATAACAATGCGGCAGGATTGGGGAGAACTGCGAGGGATGTTTTTACATAAGGGCTCCTACTTAACGATATTGTTAGGGTCGGTTTATTGCATTAGCAATTCAACTCATAATAATTACGGAGCCGTTAGACTGGGACATCGTTAGAAATAAGAGAAACCACTATTCACTGAAGCGCTAAGGGCCCTCCGCTGACACATTGTAGCTGATTCCGTTTCCTGCTACTTTATTATGTACGAGTGTCTAATTGTTTAATTGTTGAATAATATTTTCTTTGTATTAGTGTGTGTTGTTTGTTTATCTTTAAAGAAACAATTAGCCCTGTTTGCTTTGATTTTTTTTCGTTTAGATCCGATGAAATACAACACAATAACAGTTTAGAAAATATGTAATGTGTCACTATAGTAATGCAGTTTTCTGTTGGCTTCCATTACTATTAAATATACAGCGTGGAAAACAATGATGGAATAAATTCTATTTATTTATCTCTTAAAGAGTGATAAATAAATGATGGGAGAGAGAAAAGAGACATTTATCTCTTTTGAGACGTAACCACTGTTTCGAGTATGGCGTCATCGTCAATTGAGTATGGCGTCATCGTCAATTTTAAATACAGATAGAACGCCCTGTAAATATTTACTTATGTCGATAGAGCATTCTTTTATGAATATGTTGAGTAGGGTTTAATGAGGCTGTGTTTAATATTCAGGGAGCTATGCCCGACAGTGGCGTAACAAAAACTGAGTGGGCCCCCCCGCAACCGTTTTTAGTGCCCCCCCCCCACTCTCTACAATGAGTGGAAAAAACACAATTCTCAATTTCATTTTCATTACCATCAGGGTTACGAATTATGAACTAGGTTAAACCTACATACATATTAAAATAGCAAACAATTCAAATTTGTTGGATTAGATAGGTAGACATATCATAGAAAAGATTATTATATAAGTGATACATAGTACCAAATTAAAATTTTAAAAGAGTGTTATGTTACGCAGCGTGATAATTGTAAACGAGTCTCATAGAATCCAAAAGACAGAAAACAGTAAAGCACATTAACACAAACGACCAGATCGTAGAAAGTTTTTTTTACGAAATCGTTTATAATTTCATCGATATTTAATGTTTTAACAAATTCAAATTCAATACTGATTAAAGATAAATCAAAAAGGCGATGTTGACTCATGGTGTTACGTAAATAGGTTATTACTATTTTCAGTTTCGAAAATGCACGTTCCGCTGATACTATACTAACTGGTAAAGTTAGAAATAACATCACTGCACTAGATCCATCTGGCAAATTTGAAGAAACACATTGGTTTTTTTATTAATAAATGATTCTCAAGCTCAAACAGTGTTTTGAATTTTGAAATACTATCTCCAAGCCACTTTCTGAGGCTTAAAATCTGATTGGGAAAGTTAATGGACAAGTCGGTAAATCATTTGTAAATTTCGAGCTTTTATATATAATTCTTCTTCACTTCAGGATATAAGAAAATAAAATTATTCTGTATGGCATTTGTACATTCAAACCTTATTTTCAACTAAAAAAAACACACACCACAGAAATGGACAACCTCCCTACTGAAAGCCTAAGGCTTGTGTAGAGGGAGGGTACACATGAAAAAAACGCAGACACACAACCATTCCCTGGGAGAGGTGCCATTTCTCCCCTGGCGAGATTCGAACTCGCGCCGCAATATACCCATTCTGTTAGTCACAGGCTATCACCCAGCACCTAACAGCCTGAGCTATCGCCGCGGTATTAACTGATTAGTAACAATATTTTATGTACAAAAAATTTCAATTTTGAACAGTTGTTCGACATCGCTGAATCTTTCATAATAATCATAAAAACTGTTTTTTTCTTTTATTTTAAAACACAGACTTAATGTTAAAGGAACTCGCCAAATCCACTGTTTTTGCCCTGATATCTGCGAAGTTTGTTCTCATATAGCGCATTTTTGTTTAAATTCAAAGCTTCTTTAATAAAATACTGATACTGGCTGATTATTTTTAACTTTTTCTATTAACACGCACCGCAGAATTTGAGTTATAAGTTCGTCTATTTTTGAAAAATCTTGCGTGGTGTCACAAATAATAGTAAAAAAGAGCATCCTTTATTTAATTCAATATATTTCAGTCACAATGATGTGAATTATTTCATTTTAAATTTGTGGACTTCTGGTACTTGTCTCTGTTGGTATAATTTTTTAAATGTGTTTCCAATAATGGATCGTATTTGGCAAGTAGTTCTATAATAGATAGAAAATTTCCCTTGTTAGTTGATGAAATATTACCCTCCCTATGGCCATGAAAAGGTAAATCACATGTTGCCAACATAATAATTACGTCAATTATTCGTTTATTATTTCCTTTTATATATTTATATTTTGTTAATTACCAAATTCCAATATTTTGTCTATTTGAACACCTTTTTTCCATTAATCATACACAAAACAAGCTCTTACATGTATAACCGACTTTTCGTGGTCCTTTTCTTTTTTAAAAAATCCTTGCCAGTCTTTAACTCCTCTGCACTATGAGTCTTTAAAACTTTTGTCGTTACTGTCTGCAAAAAGCTAACATGATTCATAATATGCAGATTTCAATCTAGGAGAATAACAAAGCCAAATCCTCTCTACCTGAAGTCTAGTTTGTGCGATAAAACTATAATAACTGTTAAAAAAAACCGCCCCTTTTCGCCTTCGCCTTTAGCAAAATTATGTTGCTATGTGGTATGTATGGTATGTGGTTTATAGGACCCAATTTTTAAAGTATTTTCTTTTTCTCTTTCTCAAAACTTAATGAAACGAATAACAAATTTAAAACAGTCTTGCAAAGGTAGGTATGCCGAAAAGGGAGAATTTTTTAAATAAATAATTTACGACATCTCCGGTGTAGAATACAGAGAATGGTCAAGTTCCTAGACATTTGGAAACCAGATGGCGTTTATTGCAGTCTGGGCTCCTTTTTAACAATCAGCAGACCGAGAATTTTTTACGGTGTAATAAATGCTAATGTAGGTCCTTGTCTTATAAATCTATGGTATTATTCCTTGCAATTTTCGGTCACTAGCAAGGGCAGGGATTTAAAAATACAATAATTTACTAATAAAAATGAAATAATATTTATGAAATATGAAAAGCAAAGATGGCTACGAAGCTTTCGAATGGGACCCACCCGGGCAACGTGGGCCCCTTGGCGAGCCGGGGCCTCCCCGCAATGCGGGGTCTGCGGGGGTGTTTGTTACGCCACTGATGCCCGATAGAGTGTACCACAAGCGTTTACAAAATCTCTTTCTAACGAATTGTTATTATGGTTATATTCTATAACGTATATGGAACAGAACTGATATTTCCACAGGATGTTCCATTAAGAAATTGTCACCGGGTTGACTAGACACGAGCTAAAATTTTACAAAAAGAAAAAAAAAAAAAGGAAAATCAATTACAAAAAATTAAAGAAAGTGCTTTTATTAAACTTAATGATGATAACTGTATCTCGTCAGAAACAATATTCATGGATCAAATGTGGCTTCCTCTATTCCAGAAGGATGCTACCAGTGGAAAATTAATAATATCATAGTGATCAGTGTATGTGATGACATTTTGAATTAGGTAATTGGTAGTGTCTGTTATAAAGTTTATTCTATTGAGTGAAACATTTTGGAGGCACCGGCATCATTTGAAGTAACACTTTTTGGCCATTAACACATTTTCATGTGTTTTTTTAGAGAACGAACCATAGTAGCTATAATTTTTTTGCTTCTTGATTTTTTAGATATTTTGACAGATTTGAAAGATACTGATGCTTTTTGCCCAGAAGTGCAACTACTAGTGTTAAGGTTGTTTAATGAAATGTCAAAACTAACTGAAGAAACAATCCACCATCTTTTAGTCATCAGATAATTAATGTTCAAGTATTTGAAAAAGAAAAATTGATGGATTAAATTTTTAGTAGATCTTATATGATTCATCGAATTACTTCGAAGCAGTAGTTTATTTAAATAAAAATCTATTTGATTGTCACTTATAATTGCACAAGAGGTTTGTATTTTACCGGATAAATTTGGATTGTTTAATGAGTAACTGTTGCCAAGCAATTAGACGAGAAAAACTGATAACTATTAAAAACGCGACACCGAAGGTGGAGCGTTTTTAGGTTGACAGTATTTCGAGTCAAATTACTAAAGGAAACAGTTTAGAATTTAAACAATACAAATTTATCCGGTATCAATACAAACATCGAGTGTAATTCGGCAGGACAATTTAATGAATAAGAAATTTAGAAACATATAATGCAAACTTTATTTATGAAATACTAAAAATAAACACATTTTTATATGAGCATCACCGAATCGATTCATGGTTATTGTTTAATAATTCAATAACTTGTTGACAGAAATGTCAAACTATTTATTTTGGCAGCAGACACCGCGATAATTGATTAAAAAATGAATAAGTGAAAAAACCACTAGTGCAATTGTCAACAGTAAAACCACAAGAGCTTTTTTTTTATCGGATAAATTTCTCTTTGTAACGAAATAATTTTGCCAATCAGTTATTTTATGAGAAAAACTGACATGAAAAAATCGCGAGACCGGAGGTCGAGCGATTTTGTCAAATGTCAGTTTTTCGAGCAAAATTACTGAATGGAAAAATTTTGAGTTAAAAAGAAATTTATCCATAAAAATAAAGCTCGAGTGTTTTTTGGCAAGATAAATTAACGACAAAATATGTAAACAAAGAACAACAATAATATTTATCTTCATTTGTACAATTATTTGAAGCAACAGTTATTAAAAATACAGTTGTTATAAATTGTTTGATTGGGTGTACTAATTTCAATATTTTCTTCTCTAGTTTCCACACATGCTGAATATTCATTTTGACTTATTTCATTCGAGGTCCGTAAGTTACTAACAAGATTTTCGTGATGTTCAGGGTCAATTTGGAGGTAGGGTTTAATTGATGATGATGATGAGTGCCCGGTTATCTTTATAAGTTGTTGGTCACTTACCCCTGCTTTAGCTAAATGGGAAACTGTACTGGCACGGTTTGAATGATTGGTAATTTTATTATTTGTGATGTCCAGTCCAATTTTAGCTGCAGAATTTTTAGTCCAAGTAGATATCGTATTAATTCCCAGTGGAACATTTTTATACCAACCTTTAGAATCTGTGTTTTTCCAAAAGGGATTTGGAGTTAAAAAAAGTCGTTCCGATGTTATATTTTTGTTTCTTTTTTCTAAGAGTAATTTTAACAATGTAACGGGACAAATGTTTTTATCCGTGTCATTTTTTGTCATCCATTTGCTGTCTGCTAATTTTTTAGACCCACCTTGTGCCGTCTTCGAAAAAATTGAATTATATTCAATTCTCCCTGTTGGAGTTCCATCTTGATTTTTTTCTTCATTAAAATAGTAAATTTTACAGTTTACTGCTTCTCCTCCTCTCCAAGCTAATTCATATGAAGCTATATGAAAGAATCTTTTTTGTAATCCCTCTGGTTCGTCTATATTCCACAATTTTGCCATGTTAAGTATATCTTTCTTGTCTATTGCTACAGAACATACCTTTCTTTTCTCTGGAACAGCTTGTAATTCTTTCCGTTTACTATTTCTTGCATCACGTGCTTCTTTAAAAGTTATGTCGGTAAACGGATCAAATTTAATATTGTACTCACTGAAATATTTTTCTTGAATCATCTTCGCAGTTGAATTCCAGATTGTTTTAACTGCATATTCCTTGTAATCTTCACCGGTTTTCTTTTTCATATTATATGCCCAATCCTTTAACATATCGGCTATACATTGTAGTGGAGTTATTTCTGACAGTTCGTAATTTCGGATTTGACAAAACTCCATAAATTGTCTCCATATTGACGATTTCGTGTTTTTTGTGGATTGTGGAATTGATTTTTCTATGTTTTCTGTAATTTGTTTAGTCGAAATTTTCCCAAAACGACTCATATTGTACAGTATAGTTTCCACTTTCCACAATACTTAAAAATTATAGCTGACAGGACAGATTTTAAAGTGACGTGCGACTACTAGATGTACTCTGCTTTTGAGGAACAGGCATTTTTATCGGTGATAAAAAACGATGCACCTTTTTTATCGCTGTCAAAGTGACAAAAATGTCACTGCCAAATAGACTATTTTATATAGGAGTTAATTTATCAACAGTAAAACCACAAGAGCTTTTTTTTTATCGGATAAATTTCTCTTTGTAACGAAATAATTTTGCCAATCAGTTATTTTATGAGAAAAACTGACATGAAAAAATCGCGAGACCGGAGGTCGAGCGATTTTGTCAAATGTCAGTTTTTCGAGCTAAATTACTGAATGGAAAAATTTTGAGTTAAAAAGAAATTTATCCATAAAAATAAAGCTCGAGTGTTTTTTGGCAAGATAAATTAACGACAAAATATGTCGAAATTTTTTTTTTTTAGTCGAAATTTTCCCAAAACGACTCATATTGTACAGTATAGTTTCCACTTTCCACAATACTTAAAAATTATAGCTGACAGGACAGATTTTAAAGTGACGTGCGACTACTAGATGTACTCTGCTTTTGAGGAACAGGCATTTTTATCGGTGATAAAAAACGATGCACCTTTTTTATCGCTGTCAAAGTGACAAAAATGTCACTGCCAAATAGACTATTTTATATAGGAGTTAATTTATCACTGTAAAAGTTGCAGGTAACTTTTGTCGCTGTCAAAGTGACAATTGCACTGTGGCATATGCGATTTTTTATATATAAATTAAATTGTCATCGAAATATTTAAACTATCTACTCGTAGAATTGGGTTGGCAACTATCCTAGCGATGGCCTAGCATGGGAAGAATGTCAGCTTGGTGTTAATGCGAGAGATTAAGATCAGTTGATGCTTGACTGTCCCCATAACTAATGAGGTTTTCCAGGTTTCCCTCATTCTAGCTCTGAATGGTGGGTAGGGACTACCAACGTGAGTCGTACCTGAGGCGCAAATTCGACCAGCGAGATAATAATATGCCACCCCTCTCCTACACAAGCCTCAGACTTTGGAGCTAATCCTTGTGATTAGAATGAGGGGTAGAGATATTATTATTATTATTTCTTTGTATTCACGCCTAAGTTTTTCATTTCTTAATTGCATTCGAATTCTTCTATACACTCGAAGTGCACTCTGGAAGCAATACAAATAAGTCATTTTATACACCCCCTCATTCATTCCGGGGAAGAGATTTAATCTAGCTTGGTTAGGACAATTTATTCGATACTGCCATCTTACCCCCAAATCATTCATATCCATAAAGTCCAAACTAGATATGCGGCAGTGGCGAGCAAAATTAAAGTGCGTCTTTCCTATCCAGATTTATAGATTTGCGTGAAATGATACAGGACCCCACCAACACTAGATTTTATTGTGTTGCCCTTACAAGATCCTGATAAAGCGCCAGCAATTTTAGATATTGGATTGTGGCATGTTTTAAGACAAATTCCGTCGATGATAAATAAGATTGGGGGTTAATAAATCTTGTAGAATGTTCCGCCTAAATATTATTTATAATGTTGAGCATGGTAACATTTCTTTTGTAGGGGAGGGAATATATATTTTTCGTATATATGGATATGTATGCACTGGATCTTTTATACAATTGGTTTGTTAGACATTTGTAAAGTTGGAGTGATTATTTCTTTCTGAAAAGCAGGGTATCTAGTATATCACTTATTGCCGTTTGACAGGATCACATTTTTACAAGAAAATTTATATACAGATCTGTTAGAAGAAATATTTTTTAGAAATTGTAAGGTGTCAAACACATACTTCCAAGGTATTTATTTGAAGGCGGTACCGAAAACAACTACTTGACGAGCAATGTGCGCACTGGGATTGTATTAATTATTTTCGGCATCTTCTTCAAATAAATAAGTAGGATTGTCTTCATCAAAAATAATAGAAGTCACTGCTATTGACGATTCCAAAAATGAATGCGCCCTCTGCATGAAAATATTTGAACCTACTTAAAAAGATAATTCTTGGAGGCTTATTGCTGATCTAATGATAAATAACAGGTATTTGGGTATGTTTAACATAATAATTTAGTGGTGATTGTAATTTTTTGGCATTACAAAGTTAAAAACGACGTAGTTAGTATTTGTACATCTTTATTTTTACATTTTAAAATGACATTCAAAATAAATCAGCACAACACAAACTACCGTGTTTATGGGTGTCATTCCACAAAATGTATCAATAGAAGTGTTTAAGATAGAAGATATGTAGAAGTTTGGCCCTAGTATAAGAAACTGTTTCTCATTCATTTCTCCAAAAGGCATGTAACAATTTAATAACAGAGAACCCGTTTATTTACACAACATAACCACTTTGTTGCAGTTTGTCTATACTTTTCTACCGGGATATCAAAAATTATCTTGGTCAAGGGTGGTTGTGGAATGTAAAACGTGTGTCTTACTTTAAATTTGAAATAATTATGTCACTGTCACACTGACATCATCAATAACCTACAAATTTCATACTTATTTATTTCAGTTGTAAAACAATAATGAACTACAAATTATGAAATAACGGTTTTAGTAATAATTGTCAAACAAGGTGATCTCGAAGGAAACTCAACTTCTGTATGCAAACTTATCAGCCGGTCATCAAAAAACTCGCGGAGGAAAGCAATATTTTCTCTAGTATGTGCTGTTGCACCGTCATGCTGGAAATAACCGTACCGAAGTTCATCATCGTTTAACTGTTGCACAAATTCAGCCAAAAAGTTGTGTCTGTACCTTTCTGCGTTGACGGTGAAATCGAAAAAAATTGTCCCAATTATTCTTCTGCGAGAAACTGCCATCCAAATACCAATTTTTTGAGCATGTAATGGCGATTCAGTAAAAACATGAGGGTTATCATTGCTCCACATTCGCATATTTTGAGAATTGATGTATCCCGAAAGGTGGAACCACATTTCGTCAGAAAAAAAAGTTAAGTCCAGCAGATCGTCATTCATTAAATTATTGACAAGCCAATGGCAGTAAGCAAGGCGTCTGGGGTGGTCTGCAGGCAGAAGAGCTTGATGTGCTTGCATCTTATATGGATGCATGTTCAAGTCTTTCTTTAAAATCTTATGACATGTTCCATAAGAAAGTCCAATTTCCTGAGAAAGACGTTTCAAAGGTTTTGCAGGCTCCTGTTCCATAAGTTGACGAACGTCATTGACAACTTCTTCTGTACGAACTCTTGGTCTACCAGCACCTTTTTTATGAGTCACACAACCAGTTTCGCGAAACACTTCAACACAATTTGTAAGGCACGCATAGAAATTGTCCGGTAATATTGCCACGTTTGGGAAGTGCTCTCGAAAATTGTCCAAACACAAACGTTGACTGTATTGCCAATTTCCATTAACTAGTGCACCCGTTCGAAAATAGGCTTCAATCATGAAAATTTTGTGCTGTGTGGTAAGAGGCATGATTCAAAAACTGGATTAGAAAATTTCAGCACAATGACTTCGGATTCTGACACAACAAAACATATTCAAAAATTTAAAGTAAGACACACGTTTTACATTCCACAACCACCCTTGACCAAGATAATTTTTGATATCCCGGTATTATTCAAGGATTGTTAACTGTTTACAGGATTGCTCGATCGCTCAATTTTGTCATCCGCCTTAGTGACGTCATCGAAGATATATGTAATCGAATTGTCAAAATATACCTATTTCGTGTTTGTTATATTTCACATTTGCAAGAGAATTTTCGTATTTGAATGATTATTAATATTATTATTTATTAAAGTTTGTAATAACAGTATAAAGTGTACCTATTTCTACAAGTTCGAGATCTTTGGATCTTTGATGACGTCACAATTATGGATTACATTGTAGTATAGGGATCGAGCAATCCTGTAAACAGTTAAAAATCCTTGGGTATTATTAGTTTTATAAAAGCAGAATATATTTTAATTTAAACATTATTTAACAAAAAACAAGCACTAATTTGGGCACTGTATCACCATACAGTTTATCACACTTATTTTAGCCGAATATGTAAGTAAACAAAAACTAGGGTACCTGTTTCTACCCAAAAAAATCGTATAATTAGCAATGAAGCACTAACACATGAAATAACTATATTTATGGCAGCTAAATTGCTAGATGATGTTATATGAAATGTAAAATTTTTACTTGTCTTCCTCCATATTTCTTTACAATTTGCAGCTCCCTCATCGGTAATTTTAGTCGCCAATAATGGCACTAGCAGGTCGCTAGGTCAATTATAGTAGCAAAGTCCAAAAGAGGGCAGTACTGAAGTACAAATTGACGTAGATAGTCTACAAGTCTTGAAGGGGGTTGGAGCCTTCGGTGTGAAGATAACACTGACGCAGTTTTTTACATAACTAACTACTTGGTCGTTCCTGGGCGCTAATTCAGCCTACAGAATAACAATGCGCCACCGTATCTCCCACATAAGTCTCAGATCTTTATACTAATCTAGGTGGAGGTTTTTAACCGACACCCAGCGTTTTGAATTGGCGAGGATAAAATATGCACAGAAATAATTTTGCATCAATAATTTTTTACGTTCCCATTCCCGCGTCTCCAAGCCGACTTGTTTTCGGGAAACACCACCATTTATCAACAATACAAATCTGTTTTACGATGTCGCTGACAAAAAGATATCTAGAGGGCCGAGGAGAGTAGTATTTCCGCATGAGCGGTCCCGGAGGAATACTCGAGGGTTGTTGCTTGATGCACATCCCTAATGGGTTATTTATGGTCACAAATTCATAGGACATTTCTATACGAGGCTTTATGACTTGGCTCTACGCGATGTGCATTTAGCTGCGGGGTTTTATTTCATTTAGTACAGTAGTGGAAGAAAAATATCGAAAAAGGTATTGACCGGTGTAGAATACATAAGATGTAAATAAAAAATTCAAGGTTGGTATGTCTCAAACATTATTCTTTTTAATTCAAGACATCTACCTTAGTTTAGGAAGATTACGAAGTTTTAAACGCAGCAATCAAAGCAACTGAAGTTCGATAATGTCACTTCAAACAGGTAAACATTACAGGATATTTTGATATGAATTTGTAGGGCAAATGTGTAACCTATAGAAACTTTACAAGAACTTGTAAATTAACTTATCGCTATGGCTAGATTCACGATAACTTCTTTCAAGATAATTTGTCCTCGTTTAGAAGTAATATGTACCATCTACAGTAACTGTTCTGTTTCGTCACCTTTACCAAAGTTCTTCTATCACTAGCGGCACTGTAAGCCATGCTATAAACAGTAGTTTCATCATCGAACATCTGTTCGATCATGTATCCATCTTTATATCCTTTAATGGTATTATAATTTCGGTCGTCAGCACAGCCTGATCATTTTTGTACTTTGCAGCTAATTTATCATTTGTAGGCAATCCTAAACAAAGTATAAATTTGTTATCCTTATAATGACCTAATTATCAGAGAATACATAGCTGAGTTTGCATCTACATCCTCTATCCAGATTCTCCGCCAACTAAGCAATTCATTCAAATATTTCGGTATGGAATTACATTAAACATAGCTACTATGTACAACCCATCTAATACTTATTCCAAACATCTTGCTAATTCTGATACATCCATATCTGTAGTCACTTCCTTGTTTTTGGAGGCCATGCCAGTGTCGTTTTTGTTTTCCTGTATTTCGTAGATCCAGTTTTATTTATCTTTTCCAGATGAAGACTAGCAATTTACGAGCTGCTGTTCTGATTGCTCGATAGAAGTATCAAATATTGGCCCAATATTGCCTATCAAGATGTAAAAAGAAATACCATAGTACTGTGCTGTCCATGCGGCCATTTGTTCGTTGTTTATTTTAGGTCCAGAACAATATTCTTTTGTTACATTATCATTATCATCATTGCTATCATTGCATTAATCATTGCATTATCATCATCAACAGAAAGTAGGTCCGTTTAATTATCTTCTAATGCTGCATGTCAAAATATTGTATCTTAGAACATCAGTAACCAATAATTTAATACATTATCTGTTTTAGTTTGCTTCGAAACATCATCTATACTTATATACAGATATAATCTGTAATACAGTTACTTCAGTAATATAGAATTAACTATAGTGTATAGTTTATGGCCTTCCGATGTCTCCGTTCAGTAGGGGTGCGTCGACCCTAAATTCTTTCACTCTCTTTAGGTCCTAATAAAGCGAAAATGTCATCGGTTGGATTAAAATTGCTCCTGAGGGAGACTTCCATGGATAATGTTATTGCACAGCGTTAAATTCATCCTGGTTTATTGGGTTATTCGGGGCGCAATTATAAATAAACGAAACTTACAAATATGAGAAGTACCTAATCTTTAAATATCAAACAAAAAAGCTACTGAAAATAAGCTCATTTCTCGCATACTTACTGTTAATAATGGTCGATGGAAGTTTCTTACATCTTACATCGTCATTATCTTACACAACACATGTGCTTGCGGAATGTGGTGATAATACTATTTTCTGATAGAAAAATGTGGTTTTTAAAAAATCTTGAAAGAGTAAATTCGAACTAAGAACAAAAGAACTAATTTATTTGTTTTACAAATTATGTGGATAGTTCATCCAAAATCTAATAGACTGACCACATTGTAATTCAGAGCTTTTTAAAATTTCTTCTTAAATTCTTATCTCAACTGACCACGCGTTTTTTAGGAATATAATATGCGGACGATATGTCGCATACTACTCAGATTGCTTACCCATAGATGGCGTGTGAATACTTGGCGGCAAAACCATTAGTAATGAATGGGGTTTATAAAAATTGTGTAGTTGAATAATTTCGTCATTCCAGTCAAAGCGAACGAGAACATTCATTCGAAGATTAATAATTATATAGAGTTGGGATTTGTACGTGAATCGGAAAAATGTGCAACGTTTCAGTCTTAGTTTTCAGCGATGTTTTTCCCGATGGAAATCTCATAAAATGCCACTCTTGTTTACATTTTAAAACTACATTGTAGAGGAATTTAAAAATTCAAAAGATTTAACTCCAACTTTAGACTTTTGAATGGTTTGTTGTGCTTTTACGTTAAATAAAAACTTTACGATATTTGTGTACCAAAAATTGGTCTGAAATGGGAATTTCTAGGGGCCGGGAACGCCACCTTAATTGGTTCAAATGATTATCACTTATAATTAATTATTGCACAAGAGGTTTGTATTTTACCGGATAAATTTGGATTGTTTAATGAGAAGCTGTTGCCAAGCATCCAAGCAATTAGACGAGAAAAACTGTCAACTATTAAAAACGCGACACCGAAGGTGGAGCGTTTTTAGGTTGACAGTTTTTCGAGTCAAATTGCTAAAGGCAACAGTTTAGAATTTAAACAATCCAAATTTATCCGGTATGAATACAAACATCGAGTGTAATTCGGCAGGACAATTTAATGAATAAGAAATTTAAAAACATATGAATGCAAACTTTATTTATGAAACACTAAAAATAAACACATTTTTATTTGAGCATCACCGAATCGATTCATTGTTAGTGTTTAATAATTCAATAACTTGTTGACAGAAATGTCAAACTATTTATTTTGGCAACGGACACCGCGATAATTGATTAAAAAATGAATAAGTGAAAAACCCACTAGTGCATTTGTCAACATTAAAACCACAAGAGCTTTTTTTTTATCGGATAAATTTCTCTTTGTAACGAAATAATTTTGCCAATCAGTTATTTTATGAGAAAAACTGACATGAAAAAATCGCGAGACCGGAGGTCGAGCGATTTTGTCAAATGTCAGTTTTTCGAGCAAAATTACTGAATGGAAAAATTTTGAGTTAAAAAGAAATTTATCCATAAAAATAAAGCTCGAGTGTTTTTTGGCAAGATAAATTAACGACAAAATATGTAAACAAAGAACAACAATAATATTTATCTTCATTTGTACAATTATTTGAAGCAACAGTTATTAAAAATACAGTTGTTATAAATTGTTTGATTGGGTGTACTAATTTCAATATTTTCTTCTCTAGTTTCCACACATGCTGAATATTCATTTTGACTTATTTCATTCGAGGTCCGTAAGTTACTAACAAGATTTTCGTGATGTTCAGGGTCAATTTGGAGGTAGGGTTTAATTGATGATGATGATGAGTGCCCGGTTATCTTTATAAGTTGTTGGTCACTTACCCCTGCTTTAGCTAAATGGGAAACTGTACTGGCACGGTTTGAATGATTGGTAATTTTATTATTTGTGATGTCCAGTCCAATTTTAGCTGCAGAATTTTTAGTCCAAGTAGATATCGTATTAATTCCCAGTGGAACATTTTTATACCAACCTTTAGAATCTGTGTTTTTCCAAAAGGGATTTGGAGTTAAAAAAAGTCGTTCCGATGTTATATTTTTGTTTCTTTTTTCTAAGAGTAATTTTAACAATGTAACGGGACAAATGTTTTTATCCGTGTCATTTTTTGTCATCCATTTGCTGTCTGCTAATTTTTTAGACCCACCTTGTGCCGTCTTCGAAAAAATTGAATTATATTCAATTCTCCCTGTTGGAGTTCCATCTTGATTTTTTTCTTCATTAAAATAGTAAATTTTACAGTTTACTGCTTCTCCTCCTCTCCAAGCTAATTCATATGAAGCTATATGAAAGAATCTTTTTTGTAATCCCTCTGGTTCGTCTATATTCCACAATTTTGCCATGTTAAGTATATCTTTCTTGTCTATTGCTACAGAACATAACCTTTCTTTTCTCTGGAACAGCTTGTAATTCTTTCCGTTTACTATTTCTTGCATCACGTGCTTCTTTAAAAGTTATGTCGGTAAACGGATCAAATTTAATATTGTACTCACTGAAATATTTTTCTTGAATCATCTTCGCAGTTGAATTCCAGATTGTTATAACTGCATATTCCTTGTAATCTTCACCGGTTTTCTTTTTCATATTATATGCCCAATCCTGTAACATATCGGCTATACATTGTAGTGGAGTTATTTCTGACAGTTCGTAATTTCGGATTTGACAAAACTCCATAAATTGTCTCCATATTGACGATTTCGTGTTTTTTGTGGATTGCGGAATTGATTTTTCTATGTTTTCTGTAATTTGTTTAGTCGAAATTTTCCCAAAACGACTCATATTGTACAGTATAGTTTCCACTTTCCACAATACTTAAAAATTATAGCTGACAGGACAGATTTTAAAGTGACGTGCGACTACTAGATGTACTCTGCTTTTGAGGAACAGGCATTTTTATCGGTGATAAAAAACGATGCACCTTTTTTATCGCTGTCAAAGTGACAAAAATGTCACTGCCAAATAGACTATTTTATATAGGAGTTAATTTATCAACAGTAAAACCACAAGAGCTTTTTTTTTATCGGATAAATTTCTCTTTGTAACGAAATAATTTTGCCAATCAGTTTTTCGAGCAAAATTACTGAATGGAAAAATTTTGAGTTAAAAAGAAATTTATCCATAAAAATAAAGCTCGAGTGTTTTTTGGCAAGATAAATTAACGACAAAATATGTAAACAAAGAACAACAATAATATTTATCTTCATTTGTACAATTATTTGAAGCAACAGTTATTAAAAATACAGATTTTAAAGTGACGTGCGACTACTAGATGTACTCTGCTTTTGAGGAACAGGCATTTTTATCGGTGATAAAAAACGATGCACCTTTTTTATCGCTGTCAAAGTGACAAAAATGTCACTGCCAAATAGACTATTTTATATAGGAGTTAATTTATCACTGTAAAACTTGCAGGTAACTTTTGTCGCTGTCAAAGTGACAAATGCACTGTGGCATATGCGATTTTTTATATATAAATTAAATTGCCATCTAAGTTTAGTTCGTCTCACATTCTTGACTGGAGGAGTGAATATGAGGAGCACCTGAGTTTAGTGTCTCAATCGTTCAACGCAGAGGTCGTGGGTTCGAATCCCCATTACACCAGACATGGACAACAGATGCATTGGATTTGTAGTTTTTGAACTCATTTACATAATAATTATTTGCCACAAAAGGCAGGAGTTTCCCAATAAATATTGCATTGTCCCGCAGTGCCAAACACACTGTTTAAACGTCCAAGAGTAGCGACAGTATTCTGAAAAATAGGTGGAATTATCAGATATATTTTTTCTGCTGTCTTTCGTACTATCTTCGACTTCGATATATGTATCATACTATTCATACAAAAAATATGTAAATGTGGGATACGAGATTCTGTCTCTAGTTTCATGATCTTCACAAGACAAGCCCGCGACGATTGCAATGCAAAGCGTAGAGCTCAAGACGTACTTGGACAAATTCCACAATATCCAGTGACGTTAGCAAGCGGATGTCAACTATTCAAGGGGCGCGCTCAGATAAAATTGCTTATTTCTGGAACAGCTAATTCAATTAAGTTGTAATTTTAGATTAAGTAGTACTTTGTATATAAGAAGCAAGAACTGGTTTGGTTATTGATTTCATTGAAAGAACCCTGTCGGTATTACGTGACAACTTCACAGCTACTTCCATGTAATACAAACATTAACAATATTGTCTTTTTTCATTAAAAACAATATAGTGTACAAATTACAGAATCTGGATTCCGCTCAGTCGAGTGTCTCATACTCCCTCGCCGAGGGAAGAGCACAGCAAACCCTTGGTTAAAACTCTTGGAGAACGTTGACCAGTAATAGCAGTAATCAGACAAAAGCATCTGCCCAATATGGGTATATTGAATGAGTAACCCATTTGTAGGTTCTGCAATGAAAAGGAATAATTAAGCTACTCGTATCATTTATAAGTGGCGACTTAGTTCTTCACACTTATAAGTTATAAGATTGAAGAACTAAGTCTCCAAAGAAACGACATTCTTTCCAGGTGGTGCAAATCCCTGACTTTCTCAGATATTTTCTCAAATTGAATATTGTAGAAAAGGCTGTGACACACATACTCACCTAAAAGAGTACACAGTATAGTAGCTGGAGACACAGTACAGGTTGAAATTTTGGAGATGTAACCTAGCCAGCATACAAAGTCTTAATCAATAAATAAATCAAGTATCAAGATTAAGCTAATACTCTGCTACAAAGTATGTATTTTCGGAAATTTGATATGTTCTGTACCACTATTGAAAAAAATATCGTTATCAGTACACACTAGCCTGATTTGTCTGTTAATGTACGCAAGTTTTTGTGTATTATAGATATGTGTAGCGATATTTCAAACTTGTATGAAAGTGCTTTTATTATAGACAATAGAGACTTTTACGATAAGTGTAACATAAACATGAAAACAATCCATCTTCGAAAAATTATTCAACATTCTAATGACTATACGAAAATTCCCCCTTTGACAACAAACTCAAGCGAATAAGAGAGAATTCCCTTCCTGCAAATTTTGCCCTGATGACGGCACAATAGAAAAAAGTTATGGATTACTTCATAGACAGCATAAAGGCAACATCTTCCGGATATGCGTCAGCAACCGGATATTCCGAGAAACAAGTGAATGTATTGCCCCTGGATCCCCGTTTCTGAGTTTCCCTAAGCGGGAGATATTTAGTGATTTCTTTTATAGTTTTGTTTACCAGGGCTAAGCCTTAGTCGTCCCAAAAACTTTTTCGATTCATATTTTACCCTCAACGGTTTATTGCTCGTAAAGTGAGTGTTTTATTCATGGATGGTGGCATTAAAATTTTAGATTTCAACGAAACCCACTTTAATTTACTTTCGTAGTTAGATAACTTTGAATTTTATCCTAACTTTGTGGTTAGATATATTTATACAAACTTGGCCAGGGTGGATTTAAGTTTTGCTGAAATGATAAATCAAACGCACAAGAAACAAATAAAACAAAATCGTTTATTTATTTATTTTAAATTCATCCAACGGGAAGAACCCAGTAACAGGATAAAAAATATCAGCTCCATACAAAATAAAAATAAACATTTCAGAACTAGTACAATAGTAATAGTAGTACAATCACAAAAATAACAGTTAAAATACTCAATAACATTGAAAAACTAATAAGATTAAGGTTGCGGTAAGAGAAACACTCAGCTATACAAAAACAGATAATAAAAAAAAACACTGAAATAATAAAACCTTAAGTTTAGAGAGTTAACAGAACACATTTTTTATATCAGATATTTTACAGTTGAATATATCCAGCCTGTTCTCTAGATCGCTGTAATTGGCAATCATTTGACGGCAGAGGAGAAGAGCTTAATATGTCGGTACGGGCTGTGAAAACCATGAAAACAGTCCTTGCATTTATTCTTGGAGCATGAAGAGGAATGCGAGATAAAATATTGGGACAGTTTATTCGGTTATTGGTAATTTTGTATAAGAAAATGGTTGAAAACATTTGTCGTCTCTTTACCAAGCTACTCATCTGGAATCTATTTAGGAACAACTCCTGCGGAGATCCCATAGTTGGATAGGTACCCTCCAGGATGTAGGTTGCAGATTTAAAAAACCGCCGTTACACTCTCTCAAGAGCCGTTATGTGTACAAAATAACAGGAACTCCAAACTAAGGATGCGTATTCTAACTTGGGCCTAACAAAAGTTATAAACAATGTACGCAGTGTATGTAATTCCTTAAAGTCCTTGCTGTTTCGCAATATAAAAACCAAATTTTTGTAGGCACCAGACAAACTGATCGAAGATGACACCTAAATCTTTAACAAATTCTGGTCTCTCTAAGCTAATACAACGTATAGAGTAATCAAAGATTGTAGGGTTAACTTTACGCGAAAAGGACATGGCACTGCACTTAGAGGGGTTTAGCGGTAAACTGTTATCAACACACACGTATTAAGTATATCAAGATTATATTGGAGCCTGATACAGTCATCTTCAGATTTTATGCACCAGTAAATTTTAATGTCATCAGCATAGATTAAGTAGTGTATAGTGAGGTTATTTACAATATTGTTTACGAAAGGCACAAAAAATAGTGGTCCAAGTATCGATCCTTGTGGAACACCCGATAATTGAGAAAAATCTGCAGATTTAAAACCACGGTATTTCACGAATTGGGACCGATAAGATAAATATGAATTAAATAAATTCAGTAGGGCAACACTAATTCCGAATGTCTCTAATTTATTCAGTAGAATACCATGGTCTAACCTATCGAATGCTTTGGCAAAGTCAGTGTAGATAACATCCACCTGACTTCTCCGATCTAAAGCTTCAGCTATATCTTGTGTAATCGTCAGAAGGTTCGATACCGTGGACCTCCCTTGCATAAATCCGTGCTGGTCAGATACGACCATAGCTTTAGTGTGGAAGGAAACATAATTATGTATCAATGATTCAAGTACTTTTGAGAAATTACGTAATATTGCAATCGGACGGTAAGTCTCAATGTCATGTTTGCAACCTTTTTTTAGATACTGGACATATCCGCGATCGTTTCCATATATCAGGAAAAGTTTCCGTTTTGAGGACAATATTAAAAGTGGTACACAAACATCGATGGTACATCGTTGCCGTTTAGTAGAGAAATTTGAAAAATTAAAAACATAAATTTCGGAAATTCTTAGCTCTGCAGAGTTGTCTCTGCGGAAATGGTGTTCTAATCGTACCAAATTACTCGATAACGAAAACTTACGGGAACTACCAGAATATTATATTAGTAAGGATGAAAATATCAAGGTTTTATGTTTAGTTGGAATCCAAATAACGACACCTTTTCGTATTCCGTAAACTTATCAAAGGAGAATTTTATTACAAAACGTTTTATTAAAGTCTACATATTATAATTAGAATATGTAGACTTTGGTTTTATCATATCTACCGTAGCTAAAATATTTGATCCTCTAGGGTTAATTGGGCCAGTAATAGTGCAAGCTAAACTTTTATTACAAAAATTTCGGAGCGTGCATTGACATCAGAACACAAAATCCCAAGGGAAAGCGGGATTTACACTGTATCACTTTTGATGTACATCCAAAGTGAATCATCCAGAGTGAAATCATTCGGAGTGATCATCCTTGTTTACATATTTTCATCCAGTTTTGTGGTTTCACTTCTCTCACTATTCACTGTTCCTAAGAATTTCGTCATTTCGTGGTTGATGCAGCAACTTGTGGTACCAGGCGGCAGGATGTCTCGTTCCAGAAAAAATAAAAGTCTTATACGCGATGGCATTGACTTAATTTCAAGTATACTGATAAATGAATTGAACTCAATTATATCAACAACTGGCCGTGCTAAAACACGTTGGTGGGTGAAACCGTGGGTTTCAAGAGAAAATCTAGGAGCTTCGTCCACGCTGTTAAGAGAGTGGGCAGAAGAAAATCCTGAGGAGTACAGAAATCATTTAAGAATGAACGAGGAACAATTCTCATATCTTCTCGAAAAAGTTACTCCGTTAATCCAAAAAAAAAAGATACTTAGTTCCGAGAAGCTTTGAGCTCTAAAATAAAACTACAAATGACGCTACGATATCTGGCGACTGGAGATAATATTGGTACATTGAGCGCGCTGTACAAAACTCCAAGAAGTACATTCTCACTATTTTTTCCCGAGGTTATCGAGGCTGTATACAACTCGGCGAGTGGCGAAAATGAACTCATCGTATTTACATTTTTCACTGAGTCTTCACTTTGGATGAATCATCGGTTCAGGGCACATCTCTTTCATCAAAAATAGGTAGAGGGTCGATTTGTTTCATCGTTCATTTCTAATGTACATTTTGGATGCAACACAAATGAAAGGCAATCTACCCTTATCACTTTGGATGATTCCTCCAAGATGAACATCCAAAGTGATAAATGTAAATGAGCCTGAAGCTATACTGTTAAACTGTTATGTACCAAATCTAAGGTCGCGCCTCTGAGGAGAATAACTCTTCCGCGACTCGAACTAAATGAAGCCTTACTTTGGCATGCTTAGTAAGTAAGACAGAAATGAGAGACAAATTTCTTTGGTGCGATTCTACAATAGTTTTAAATTGGCTTTAAATTGGTTTTAAATTCGAGGACTTGGACTACATATGTACCTAATAGGGTAAGCAAAATACAAGATCATACGGAGAAATGTACATGGAAACACATTCCGTTTCCATTAAATCCTGATGACAGTATCACGCGGAAGCAGCTCTAAAAACTTAATCAGTTTTGGTGATCTGGCCCAGATTTTCTCAAATATGATTCGAATACGTGGCCTAATTTACAAAAGTCACAGTTTTCTGATATGCCAGAAAATCGCAAGGCGATTGATAATTTCTTCCAAAGATTTTCATCGTTTAACAAGATGCATAGTCTTCACATACGTGCTCGGATTTCGATACAGTACAGTTTCCGTAAATCAGTTAGATCAATCGATTATTATATTGATAAAAATAGCCCAATCTCATTTACTTCATGGACGAAATAAGATGTTTATGGGTAAGTAAACCTATTACAAATACTGGAAATATTTTTCGCTTAATGTATTTTTAGATAAAAATGGCTTAATATGCGTAGGTGGTAAAATTAGACAATCAAATGAAAACTTCGATAAAAAACATCAGATACTTTGATAAAAATTTTAATCGACTCTGAACATAAGCGCAACTTACACTCTGGACAGGAGTTAGAAAATATTAGCCGATTAATGGCAAGCACATTGTCCGTAAAATGTTGCGTTAGTACATTGTATGTTTCAAGGCTAAGCCATCTAATACGATTCCCAAGGCTGCGTTATTACCAGCACGGCCTTTTTCCTCAGTAGACCTCAGTACGTTCTTATGCAGAACCTATCTTAATTAAAGATGGCTCCAGTAAGATAGTCAAAGCGTAATATGTATCTTTGTTTTGTTACAAAGGCTGTACATATTGAGTCGTCCGCTGATCTATCATCTACGGCATTTTTAAATTGACTAAAATGCTTCACATCCAGAAGAGGCTTATGTCGTAAATGTTTATAGCTATAATGGCACTAACTTTGTAGGTGCAAGTAATGAGCTAAAATCCATAGTTAAACCACTACGAAATTCCATTCAGTCTAGTGAAATTCTTAACTTTTTGCTAGAAAAAAACAAATTTAATTTAATTCGCGTGGTGGGAAATGCTCATCTAACTTATGAAGGTTTATACACAGTTCTGTCAGATAGAAGCAGCACTCAATTCCCGACCTCTTTACCTATGACTCATGATCCCGAAGATGTTTCGGTCTTAATCCCTGCACTTTCCCTGTGGGTGACTCTCTCATGGCCATATCTCAAGAAGATGTTTCGGAACTACTAGGGAACTGTTTGAAATTACACGTTCGTTTGCAGCAAATTGTACAGCACCTTTGGAAGCGATGGTCTGCGGAATATCTAACGTCACTCCAACAGAGCGGAAAATGGGGGACGAAATGTAGGATATTTGTCCATGTATCTGGCTAAAAGTCCTCTTTTTTTGTTTTTTATTGAAGAAATAAATTCTATTTTAACAGCCAACAACTTTTCCAATATTAAATAAAACCAATTAATAATGATCAAAATTCCAAAAATTGTATTTACCAAATTCCTTGTAAATGTGGTAAATATTATATTGGTGAAACATAAGGTAAAGTAATTATAAAAATGTATTTAGGTATGTACTTTTGTATTTGAAAAACCCATAAGATAAACAAAGTTGTAATGGTGCTTTCGTAAAATTCTTTTAGAAATTGTCATTGTTTTATAAAAAATGGACTGTAATTTCTTAAAAGCAGCATATGCAAGCTATTTCAATTTAAAAAAATATATACTTGGTTCATTACTTTTTTGAGACACTCTGTGTAATACAAAGCAATTTCAACAATATTCACATTTTCAAGATTTTTACCTGGGCTATAATCTTCCACCCTAACCTCGTTTAACCACCCTGTCTATTTTCTGCCATGTTTTTTCATATTTTATCTAGAATAATACATTTATTTAGGTACTTCTTTTTAACCGCAGTAATAAAACATTTATTTTTTCAGCCTAATGAGTACCTAGTATAAATTCTGATAATTTACCACATCCTTGAAACTAGCTTACTCATTCGTCGTCCATCAAACCATTAAGCATCACAATAGTCATTTGAAGAATCTATTGCAGACCCAAGAAAAACATTTTAAAGTTTCATTTTCTCCCTTCTGATAAAAACCATTCCATAACTGCTGTAGAACAAAATAGAGCCTTAGGGCTGTTTTCCCACGCTCCCACTATCTTTTGTTATTTTGACAAATGTCATTTTCTAAGAGCAGTCGAAAACATCCATAAATAAAGCAAATAAAACTATTATCTCTGATGGAATCATTGGTGGAGAACAGCCAAAGGAGGGCCTTCCGAAATTGCTATAAGGATAATCGTAAATTCCTCCAATAATCATGAATAGTGAAAATATGGTAATAATAAATAATAAGAAGGTACATATCTAAATCTCAATTACGTATTGACCTTAAAAGTATTATTCATATTGCTGTATTTAACTATAAATATTGCAATTCATTACAATTCAAGGTTATTCTGCTAAATATAAATAAATGCCATACTTATAAACTACAGCGTTGATGAAAGTGACACAAATCGGGCCTACCACTAGGAAAATTCAAATTTAAAATATTGAAACAAGCAATATTTTCCCAATATTTTTCTTTACAACATAATGGTTTTCCTATTTTAAATGAAAATAATATAATTATTTGCATTTAAAATTGGAATCATATAACTAATAATACTCTGTTTTATTTTTTACCTCGCTAAAGCATTTGACTCCGGCAAATTGTTTTTAAATGTTTAGAGTATGGTGGCATTAGAGGCGAGATATTTTCAAAAACTATCTTGTACATACGCTCCTGAAAGTCAGAATTAATGAGACACATAGTCATCCATTACGAGTTACAATGTGCGTGCCCCAGGGAATAGTATTAGGTCCAAAGTTGTTTTTAATTTATGTCAAATACACTGAACTCCATTTGAAGTGGACCAACGAAATTTAGGGTCAAATTTAAGCTTCTGTAAATTTCGAACCCAGTGGCGTAGAACTATGATTTTTTTTTTATTGTACAGGTTTATCGTTCTAGCAAAATCATATATGTTGTGGACGTCTCCAGCTTGTTTATTTTAAGAGATACAGCGGATTTAGTGGAACTATGTTTTTTCCGTAAATTTCAAATGCATACACAACCTGTACTAATAGAACGAGAATGATGGGAGTTCTTTTCTTTTGTAGCCTAATTCATGGGCTTCATTTCTGTTTTTGATTTGTTTTTTTAAACCCAGTATTTTAAGAGATATGGAGGTTTTCGTAAACCACTGTTTTTGAAGTAAAAAAAATCTCTTAAAATTTTGTTGAAAAATTGTTTTATTGGAAACTGTCAAATTTAACAAAATAGACTAGTTTTCTAATTGTCACAGTAAATAGCGAAATAATGGCACGTTTATCAATAGATCAATTAAATCAGGCAGTTGGTATGTTACTTAGTGGAAGTACTCAAAGAAATGTGGCAGCATTTTTTGGTGTCAGTCATAGTGTTATAAGTCGTGCATGGGCAAGACATCAATTAAATTCCGTTCATTTTCGCCATGGTGGAGGTCGTGTTCGAAAAACTACTGCTAGAACTGATAGATTAATACGTTTCATTACCAGAAGAAGAACTGTTGTGGCCGCAGAATTAGTAGAACATGTTCGATAAGTGAATAATGTAAACATATCCCAAAATACAGTTCGGAGGCGATTACATGAAGTAAATTTGAGGGCAAGACGACCAGCTAGACATCCCACACTATTAATTGAACACGAGAGGAATCGTCTATATTTTTGTAGAGAACATTTGAACTGGAATTTAAATCAGTGGAGCAACTGTCTGTTTACGGATGAATCGAGGTTCAAATTAAAAGGAGCTGATGGCCGTACTAGGATATGGCGAGAAAAAGGTGAACGTTACCAAGAAAACTATATGATCACAGTGGATCCCTATGGAGGGGGGTCAGTTACAGTATATGGGCTGGTATATTCACAGGTGGAAGGACCGAGCTATAACGCAAGACCACATCGAGCTAAAATTATAAATAATTTTTTTGAAGAAAATGAAATTCATAGATTAATATGGCCTTCCCGATCACCGGACCTCAATCCAATCGAACATGTGTGGGATGTTCTTGGAAGACGTTTAAGGAATCGTCGTAGACAGCCCGTCAATCTTAACGAATTGGCTAACGCTGTTATGGAAGAGTGGCCCCTGGTGAGTCAAGATGTTATAGACAATTGCATGAATAGCATGACGAGGCGTTGCCAGGCTGTAATAACGGCAAGAGGAGGTGCAACAAGATATTAATATTAACAACATTAACAACATTAACAAGTTGTTAATGTTGTTATTTCATTCTCGTTTCCTTTTTATCTGTTTTGGTTTATGTTTTTTATTTCTATAGAATTAATTTAAGTTACTAGGTGTTCCACTTCCTTAAAAATGTATAACCTAATATGGCACATGCAGTTATCAAAAATTTAATAAATTTCATACATTTTTTCAACAAAATTTTAAGAGATTTTTTTACTTAAAACACAGTGGTTTACGAAAACCTTCATATCTCTTAAAATACTGGGTTTAAAAAAACAAATCAAAAACTGAAATGAAGCCCATGAATTAGGCTACAAAAGGAAAGAACTCCCATCATTCTCGTTCTATTAGTACAGGTTGTGTATGCATTTGAAATTTACGGAATAAACTTAGTTCGACTAAATCCGCTGTATCTCTTAAAATAAACAAGCTGGAGACGTACACAACATATATGATTTTGCTAGAACGATAGACCTGTACAATAAAAAAAAAAATTCATAGTTCTACGCCACTAGTTTCGAAATTTACCGAAGCTTAAATTTGACCCTAAATTTCGTTGGTCCACTTCAAATGGAGTTCAGTGTATTTCTAAATTAACTAACATAATAATATCGTATGCAGATGACACAACAATTTTAATTTCTCAAAACTCATTGCATGAGTTGAAATAGTATATTACAAACTGAGGAGGAAAATATTTTTTCAGTTCTTGTTATGTAGTTAAAAACATATTTTTATGGTTTATGATCCTTTAGTAGTAGTGTGGGGTGGGTAAAAAAAACCGTATTCCATAATTTGGAAGTTATACACATAATTTAAAACAGAATGGACTACAAAAATTTTATACAATGAAGCTAATGTTCTTAGAAGAGAGTAAGAGAGCTCTACTTAACAATACATATCATATTTACTATGAATGTTGAACTTGAACTTGCTACTATTGAACAACTTGCTATTGCAAGTCTAGTCACAGATATATTCCCCTGTGTAAAAAGAGTCATAGTTCAGATATTTGCATTATACCTCGGCCCTAAACTTTCTCTTTACTTTGAAAACTATATTTCATTAATTTGTTATTTTTGATTGTATTTAGTAGGCTTTATGAATTTGTTTTTTTATCTGTATTTATTTCATTTTTTGATTTGTTTCTTTTACTATCATCTTTGGTGAAGAAGGCTATTTATAAGCGTGTCATAACATAAGTTTACTTAGTCATAACATTCATCCTTTGTAAATCTTTTTAGTATTGCAAAAAAATACTGCAAATCACACAGAAAATTGAATGTGTTCGAAAGGAGGTGTAGTATCTGAGCGTACTATAACTTCTATTTTCACGCCATGGTTGTTTGTTTCTTAACGGGTTTTTATATAAATAGAATTTCGAGGGAAGTGTAGGTTGTGCTCAGAGAATACTACTTGCTAAAATTTCTATAGTAGAAATTCTATATCATCTTTATTAGTGTTGTTTTTTATTCTATTAGATAAGTTAGCTGAAAATTTTATTGATATCTGACCTGCTTGGTTTGAATGTCGAATTGAAATACCGATTTAGGTAAGTACATTCAAATGAAACGAGCTCTCCAAAATTTTAAATAAATAAATATATACGATATCTAGTTTTTGTATCAAATAGATACCCATCTAACTTTGTCATGATAATATCAACACAATTGCTATCCCAGTTGAATTTCAATTTTGTATTTACAATAATTAGTCATCGCTCATACAAAACCGATATAGATAATACAGTAAAATTTCAATTAAAGATAATTAAAGAGTTACTAGGAATCTCCCAGTATCAAGTCTTATTTAAATACTGCTTCACCTCATGTTGTTCTAAAAATTGTAATTAGGTACTTAAAATTAGTCCAAATTCAAGTGAATATTAGAATTTAGAAAAGAGGAAAGGAAATAAGAAATCAAGGATTGTAACTACTCATAAAGATACTATTATGAGTATTATGAGTAAGTATTACTAAATATAATAATGATAGCATCAGAGACATTACTAATAGTATTGAAGATAAACAATGTTCAACTTTTATTCAAATAATGAATTGCTCCCGAGAACTATTAACAGAATTTTAAAAAATAAATTTTAATAATCTACAAAAAATTGATTGAAGCAGCGGACTCTCTAGCCAGGGAGGGTGGTGCTTCTGAATTCGTCGGACCAGAACCGGTGCTTCACATATCCTCGAGTTGGTACTGCCGAAGCAACTCTCTTGACCTGGGCTGAGGGACAAACCCTCCAGTACTGGCAAGAATTACCAAGATTAGTTTATTTGAAGGCATTCACAATAAACCCTTCAAAACTAAGAACTAAAAAACTTCCAGAGTTAAACAGGTTGCACCTGCGAACTTTAATTGGCCTATATATTAGTACTGCCATTTAAAATATAATCTTTACAAATTCGGTCTAGCAGAAGATGCTGAGTGCCGCTTGTGCTTATGCTGATGAGTGCTGCTTAGAAAATGATGAATGGCAGAACACATTATGTACCTGCCCCGCTAGGGAAAGGATCAGATACTCAAAATTTGGCAAAGAAAAACTTCCGTCAGAGGATCTGAATAGTTCTCACTCAATAAGGTGAGGCTTCACAAGCTTCATTAAGAGGCTGGACCTGTTGGGTGACATATAACCTAATCTACCCCATCTATCCCATCTACCCCAAGTAGATTTGAGCGACAATGGACCATATGGCCGCAGTGGAGGGTCTGGTTTTCGGCCCACTCACTTTTGAACCTAACCTAACCTAACCTAAGTGAATAAATGATATTTCTGCGAAGACAAAAATGGCCTACCCGCTATAAGAGAATAAGGCCTATATGT
Organism: Pogonocherus hispidulus; assembly: GCA_963924545.1. NCBI lineage: Eukaryota > Metazoa > Arthropoda > Insecta > Coleoptera > Cerambycidae > Pogonocherus > Pogonocherus hispidulus. The sequence goes on along the minus strand of OZ004693.1, from coordinate 11,369,924 downwards.
ATTTCTGGAGCAAATTCGTTATAAGTAAAAGCTGATAATTCTGCTAATTAAGTATAGATCAGTATACATAGATGAATAGCAGAATATGTCAGCTTTCTGAATTGGTAATAATATACAGGGCATTCTATTTAAGAAAATTGGCTTTTGCTCACTTTTATCAATCAATTAAAAAAGTAATTTCTAGTCCACCCTGTACATTACTTCTAATATTTGACTAACATTTTGAAAGGATGAGAGACACTCAGTCCGTGCCTAACTGTACCCGAAAGTTTACCTTCTGATTATTTTGTGGTAGAGAGACCAGTAACACGATTTAGTTAATGACGGATTTTGCTCAATAAATTTGAAAATTAGTTAATATCTCGCAGACGGATTCACATAGATATAGGGACATATTAACAAAAGTTACTCAAGATATTGATGTAGAATCCAAAAATGAAAAAAATATATTCTATATTAGAATATAAATTCTATTTTAATTAACGAAGACAGTGCCAGTTTTACTAACAACTGGTAACACTGCACTCTCGAAAATATTTTAGACCGATAGGTTGACCCGTTCTTCATATACTTCTAATACTCCATCCACCTTAAATCACCCTGTGGATTGTTCAAAAACTGTATCGAATTAACACTTGGTCACGTTTAAAAATATAAGGGCTGTACCATTTAAATTAACCATGATAACATATATTTTCCCTGATAATTTATTTATTCTAAGAGACGGTGAATATAGACTCATTGCCTAGAGAAAATACCGAGACATCAACAATTATTTTTGTGAAAGGTAGTCATGAAATGGAAAACAGCTATTTGGCCATCACAGTGTTATTACATATGTACAGGGTCATTGGTTATATTTTAGCCACCCACCTAGAGGTTTTCCCTTTAATCTGAGGAAAAAAAGTTAAATACAAAAGTTGTACGAAATCAAGTGTATTTTATTCCAGAATGTAAAATCTAGATACAGGGTGTTTCGAAAACGCGTGACATGCCAAACTTGCATTTTTTTAAATGGAATATGCTGTATATTATTAAGTTTTCCGATTCCACGCAAAATTCTACGACTTTTTCATATACCATACCCTATATCTAAAGTTAACCGTTTTTTGATAAATAATGGTTAAAGATATACCTACCATAATTTTGTAATCATTTAATTGATCTGATCGACGCGTGCTTACTATTCCTAGTTAGCCATGAAAACAAAAAACCGATACCTATCATATGCATCGTCAAACATTTTGATTTTCCGATTCTGAATTTTTTATTATCATTTCCTTTATCTTTAGGTACCTGTATTTTATATCTTCAACCATTATTTATGAAAGAACGGTTAACTTTAGATATAGGGTATGGTATATGAAAAAGTTGTAGAATTTTGCATGGAATCGGAAAACTTAATAATATACAGGGTATTCCATTTAAAAAAATGCAAGTTTGGCATGTCACGCGTTTTCGAAACACCCTGTATCAAGATTTTACATTCTGGAATAAAATACACTTGATTTCGTACAACTTTTGTATTTAACTTTTTTCCCTCAGATTAAAGGGAGAACCTCTAGGTGGGTGGCTAAAATATAACCAATGACCCTGTACAGTGATATTTCTGTACATATTTTTAGAACAGGTTACAATGTGCCATTAAATAAGCCACATTACAAGTAGGAAGTTACAATGTACATACTTTACTATCTGTGTTTCATTTTCTTACATCACCATCTATTTATATACTTTCCGTCATATTTTATGTTTACCATAAAACTCTTATTTAATTGCCAATGTCAATTTGAAGTTTAAAAAGAACGATATTGAGTAATAAAGGGGTCCCTTAAAGATTCACTGCTTCCAACCAATACTGGGTATAACTAGGGCGCCACGGCGCCCGGCATCGGCGCCAATAAACTTCCAACAATCCCGTGTATCCCCATTCGTAAAAGTGTATCCATCCCAGTAGGAATAGTACGGCACGCCTGGGATGAGTTTAGGCAGGCCCATGGCGGACTCTACTAATTTGCCTGGTTTTTGTCGTCACCACAGGGGGATTTTGTTGGGAGATACAGGCGTTGAAATTTCTTTAACATTTGAGGAGTTTTCGAAAAATTTTTTGATAATATTACTTACAGTGGTCACAAAACTTAACAGGATACCTCGAGAATCGACTATTGAAAGTTTGCTTCCTTGGAGTTTGACACATAAAAATAGTTTTTTTTAAATTGGTTTTTATAAAAAATGAGTAGAGCGATATATGAAATGACATCTACTAAAATTCATTGAACCATCAATCAATTATTAGTCTTTTTTTTTCTTAATTCACTAGTTCAACCATCCACCACCACCTATTATATTATCAGTAATTTCTCAATAATGAGGTTAATATTCTCATGTTTGTTAAATTAGATATACAAAATAAGTAAATTTTTTTTTCGTATAACTAATATACAGGGTGTTTCACATAAAAGTCATCAGCCTCGTATCTCGGCAACGGAAAGATATATTTTGATTTTTAAAAAAACAGTTGATAGAGCTCTTATATGGCTTTGTCACGGAGTTCAACTTAATTTTTTTCAGAGCAAATTGGAGATGGCGCTGAAGTCGAAAGAAATTTTTCGTTGGCAGGAACTTTGCAACAAGGTTTATCCGATACTTTGTTCAATTCTAAACAATTTTTGTTAAATGACTATTTTTCAAAAACTTAATAGTTTCAGAGATATTGGGCTCTTCATTTGGTGAGGCCCAAACACAAGCATATTTTAGAGTCTCGAATTTATTACCTTATACAATGAAACAATAATTATCCAACTTCTCCTTTGGTACACGTAATCCCCATATCACATAAACTTTTCAGTATAAAAATGAATTACTTGAAATGGGTCCTAGGGGGTGAAAAATACCCAAAACAAACAATCTTAATTTTCTCGAAAATTATTGAGCGTCCCAAATTCTCCTTTGGTACACGTAATAAGCATCTCATATAGACTACTCAGTATAAAAATTATTGACTTGAAATGGGTCCTGGGAGACGTGAAAAACAGATAGCACCTAATATATACAATCTCAATTTTCTCGACAAGTATTGAGCATCCCAAATTCTCCTTTGGTACACGTAATATGCATCTCATATAGATTACTCAGTATAAAAATCATTGACTTGAAATGGGTCCTAGGAGGTGAAAAATAGATAGCACCCAAAACAACAATCTCAATTTTCTCGAAAATTATTGAGCGTCCCAACTTCTCCTTTGGTACACGTAATCCCCATCTCACATAGACTTCTCAGTATAAAAATGAATTACTTGAAATGGGTCCCAAGGGGTGAAAAACAGATAGCACCCAATACATATAATCTCAATTTTCTCGAGAAGTATTGAGCGTCCCAAATTCTCCTTTGGCATCTCATATAGACTACTCAGTATAAAAATCATTAACTTGAAATGGGTCCTAGGGGGTGAAAAATAGATAGCAGCCAAAACAAACAATCTCAATTTTCTCGAAAATTATTGAGCATCTCAACTTAGTACTTACAATAGTGAAATAATATATGTATTTAATTTTGTTTCCTTCTAATCAAAACCTACTGTGATGAAGATCCGTTATACATTCAGGATTTATTTTAGGACAAACGTACAAATAATTATGAATTACTTATTATACAAAATGAATTAGGTATTTAAAAAACTTTTGCCATATTTTACAGAAATACATATTATTTCACTATTTCTTAAAGAGAGCTATTAAATTCACTTGGATAATTATTGTTTCATTATATACGTCCATAATTCGAAACTCTAAAATACGCTTGAGTTTGGGCCTCACCAAATGAAGAACCCGATATCTCTGAAACTATCAAGTTTTTGAAAAATAGTCATTTAACAAAAATTGTTTAGAAATGAACAAAGTATCGGATAAATTCTCGAAAAATTTTTTTCGACTTCAGCGCCATCTCCAATTTACTCTGAAAAAAATCAAGTTGAACTCTGTGACGAAGCCATAGATGGGTTCGATCATCTGTTTTTTTCAAAATCAAAATATATCTTTCCGTTGCCGAGATACAAGGTTGAGGAGTTTTATGTGGAACTCCCGGTATATATAGTATACAGGGTGAGTCAAAAGTAGGTATATTCTTTTCGCCAAAACAAAGTTTTCATCCAAATAAATTTTTGTTCAACATGTCCCCTTGCAAATATACAGGGTTATGAAATTTAGGGAAAAAATAGTTTTATTCTCATATCTCCCCTCGATGGAAGGATTGGTTTGAAATTGGTGTAGTGAATATTACTATTAATAGCTACCTTGTTTAAAGCTATTACCCAGTGTACAGCCAGCAAAATAGGAGAAGCCAGTGGCGTGGACCATCAGTATGATGAACCTTTTTAAAAAAAACTATGTTGCGCCACTGACTAATATTGTACAACTGAAGAGTCCACATATTTCTTCAAAACTAAAAGTCACGAAGCAAATTTAACTTTTAAGCATGCTCTCTTTCTGGAAGTTATAAATCTTGTGTATTAGATATGATATTGAAAAAGTTGTTTCTTCAATAAAAAACATAAATGGGACTTTCAGCCATTCGTACCATTCGTACATTCGTACCATTCAGCCAACGACACTTACCCACATTGCATTCTTTTAAACAATAAAAAAAACAAACTAAACCATTAAAATAGGAAATTGATATTAGGTATTAGGTAAATACTTGAAAAAGTCCGGAAACTCGGATGAAACATAGGATACTTGTCCATGTATCTGGCTGAATGTCCTCCTCTGTTATTGAAGAAATTAACTTGTGTATAAAATTCGTACGTCCTATGGTAACCATGATTATTCTTGTTCTACTTGTCTAGACATTGGCAAGATAGATTCTATATAGGTTAATGGACCAAATGTAACGAAACCCATTTATAATTGAAAACTTGGCAAGGAGCAAAGGAAGCTCGCTATGTTCAGTCCATTAGGTATCCCACATAATTTTTACATCATTCCAATAAACACTTTCCGTTTTCTAAAAATAATTTCAAAGCCAAACAGATGTATCTGTCCGCGGGGCTGTGTTATGACTTTTGTGACTGTTTCAGATTCTTATTGCGCATTGTTAAAACTAAAATATATAATCACCTTCATTCTTCAGGGCTAAATGAAACTATTCTACTATATATTATAACGTGGAAAAGAACTACAGTCAATACAGACAACTCATAACTGCATTATTTAATATTTTAAAATTATTATAGATATTTTAGAGATGGGCAAGTGGTAAAATACCAGTTGGTTAAAATCAAGGAATTTATATACATGGAACGATTATCAAAGCTGCGCGAGTATTCCAATTTTGAATCCGCCATTTTGATGTCTGAAAATTTGTGGGAAATTTAACAGTATTAAACTAGCCTCTTCAATTAGATAGCAATAACAAATAAAAACCACAGAAAGCAGAAAGTAAAACTTTTGAGGCTAAGAAAAATTCTAAATAGGTATAAGAAATGTTCAATATTTTATAGTTTAATTACAATTATTTGTGAAAAATAAAATATATCGTCACCAAACTTTCTTGTAAAATTGATGAAGGTACAAACGAAATATTTTGTGTACCTACCTATGTATCTTTTGTTCACATTATTTATGTAAAATACACCATTAGCCGTTTAGAAAAGTAAATATTTAAAATGCATTAAGGATATGAAATTTAACTATCCTTTACCTTACTTTAACTATCCCGGCTTATTTTTTATATTGTTTATGTTCGCAGTTTTCATAATTTACTATTATATTAGCTAGGAACTATGATTGCATGTCTCTTAAGACTTTCAATTCTTGTTATAAAATCCGAATTTACCTGGAATAATTAGGAAAGTCCAATACTCAAATATGGTCACTCAAAGTCTATAAATCAAAGGAACACAATAATAAACACACAAACAGAATCGAACCGAGAGAATCACAGTAAAATAAACCAACCAGAAGCCAAAAATACAAAACAAACACTATTTACCAAATTTACCCATACCACTGTTGCCGTGTTAGGAAGATTTGAACCATTGAATTTTTAGATTAGAAAAAAAAGACACTAGAATCCTAGGGTCTTGGTCAGGTGTACCAATACAAAATGTAGAAATTGGGAGCAGTGTGACATCAAAATGGCGGCTCCCATGTTTCCACACAAAATTGGATGCGCAGTCTTCTATAATCGTTCCATGTAAATAAATTCCTTGGTTAAAATACGGAAATTTTAAAGTTACTGTAAGTAATAAATAAGATATTTGAATATTTCCCAAGTAAATTTCAAAGTAATTTACTTTGTAAAATATCACATAATTCAAATTTCCCGTCGATTTTAACCTTAATTAACCTTAATATATTATCCCTATATTTTAACTCTAATATATCATCAGTTAATTATAGAGTTATGTGTTGAAATAAAAAAGAATATCTCGGGTCCTAAATAAGATGTGTGTGAAAATTGCAGTTAAAAAATAATTATTATTAAAACAGAACCTTGTATTTATCGACCTGGCTCCTCCGCCATAATGATTAATGCATTTCTATAACAGAAAATATATATTTATATTTTGATTAAAAGTGAATAAATAATCTGGAAGGATAATTTTATTTACCAACAATATTACATACACAAATACGTTTTGAGCAGAAATAATATAGATAACTTCAAAAGAACATATATATTTACGAAGATCTGTCTTAGAATACGCATAAAGTTTTATAGTGTAGTACCAAGATAAAACAAAAAGATTGCCCCAAAAAACCACAGTAAAATAATGTAGTACAAATAAATATATACAAATGAATTTTAGAAGTGGTTTTTAAAATTATTTTAATAAATAAAACACTCATGGTTTCCTCACAACACAATATGGTTTCCTGTTTTTATTATTTTCCAGATGGTGTAATCTCAAAAGAAACCTCAACATATAATAATTTAATATTTCTCGATTTCTCGGCATTTCAAAATTTTTCTTTAGTGGAAAGAGAATGTATATTAGAATCCTTTCAGAGTAGAAAAGATTTTTATTCCATGAATCCCAACTAGCTGCTAGTTTTTTAGATCCCAGACAAAATGATCAAAATCTTACTAATGAAAAAGTCAATTTTGCCATGAATTTTATCATTAGGTGAGGTAAAAAACTCGGTTTAGAAAACAGAAAAATCCTTGCAGAAATAGAATATCGAGCAAAATTAGGAGGTTTTTCAAATATATCATTTTGGAATGTACTTATCTAAAGATACAGGGTGTCCACCTAGTGCGCGTAAGTCCAATATCTGGGTTAATAAAAGAGATAACTTATTTTTTTTTTCTACAGGGTTGTCTAATATCCCGAGCTGCACAAAATGAAAATATATTTACATATTCAGGGTGTTCAGTTTTTCCTGGACAGGTACCAACTTCGTTTTTCTAAATGGAAATATATATTTTTTATTGCTTTTTCGAACTAAACCCTTGATTTTAGTAGGACTTTCATCAGCCTTCCCTATACCTAACTTAAACTGTTTTTGAAATATTGACGGGTGAATATTGACATTTTTGCAACTTTGACACCCTGTAAAATCTAAACGGTTTGAGATCAAGCAAAACGGTTTGCACATTCCTATCTTAACTTTTTATAAGCTATCGTTTGATACTAATTTCAAATGTATCCAGAAATTAAAAATTTTCCGAAAATTTTTAAAATTTTTAATTCTTGGATAAATTTGAAATTAGTACCAAACGATAGCTTATGAAAAGTTAAGATAGGAATGTGCAAACCGTTTTGCTTGATCTCAAACCGTTTAGATTTTACAGGGTGTCAAAGTTGCAAAAATGTCAATATTCACCCGTCAATATTTCAAAAACAGTTTAAGTTAGGTATAGGGAAGGCTGATGAAAGTCCTACTAAAATCAAGGGTTTAGTTCGAAAAAGCAATAAAAAATATATATTTCCATTTAGAAAAACGAAGTTAGTACCTGTCCAGGAAAAACTGAACACCCTGAATATGTAAATATATTTTCATTTTGTGCAGCTCGGGATATTAGACAACCCTATAGAAAAAAAAATTAAGTTATCTCTTTTATTAACCCAGATATTGAACTTACGCGCACTAGGTGGACACCTTGTATATGTGATATGACATGGTGGAAAGGTTTTTCCCGCAAAAATTATTGAAGGAAATTGCAATGCGTCTTCTTAATATCCAGATACAACTCCCAGTTGCGAAAGAAATGTTAAAGATCATGCAAATATCAAAACGAAAAAACGTATAGACTAACTGTATGTAGAACTGAAAAATTAGTAGGTATTCGTCGTTCAGAGGATAGATCTCTATATTTGTTTGTAGTGAAAATTTTTTTATTTTTTCAATAAAATGTTAAATGTTTTGTTTTGCCTCAGTTTTAATCTTTTATATTATAGGACAGTATTATTGACTATTGAGTCAGTATTTAGCCCAGGGATCACTTGCAAGTAATATATTAGGGTATTCTATTTAAAACATATTACTATTGTCTGTAGGAGTTTTACTTTATTTTTATTTTCTTTCTAACTTTTTTTGGACCACTATGTAAATTAGGTCAAAAATTGTACAAGAAAAAAAAATTGACCTGTCTCACAGTTCTAGAACACTGTTCCAGACTTCTTGTCCACACTGTATACTATTCTGAGCAAATGAGCAACAACTAGGTACGCAGATAAACAAATATTGTACAATTTGGAACGCAAATATTGAAGATGCAATTTTTAGTTCGAAACGTCTGAATATGATTTATTCTGGGGTGGCATGTTGTTAGGGGTAAAGGCGACCTGCAAATTATGATTTCAAAATTACAGGTCCGTATTTAGAAAAACGAAGTTGATGATGGTTCAGGAAAAATGAAAAGTCATATATAAAATCTAAATATACTGGCCAATAGAGGACAGAAAGTTGCTTCCATAAAACGCTCTTCATTTTTCAATATCTGCTCAAATAAGGGTGCAAAAAAATAAAAACGAATTTCCAAAATTTCAGATTTTTTCAAATACCTAATCAAGTTAGCCTCGAAAGCGACCACTACATTTATGTTTCTAAGATATCTTCAGTCATAAACTTTCATATAGGTAAATCAGAACATTCATCCATTTATTGTTTTTGCTATACAGGGTGTCCCAGTGTGAGATTATAAAAATTTACCAAGCTGTGGACCAGCCAAAATAAGAATAAAACTCTTATAAAAAAATTTCTCTGATGCACGCTTAACGAGTTACGGGGTGTTATTTTGGAGAAAAAAAACAACAATTTTCCGCAATAACTTAAAAACCGTTTCGTAGATTTAGGTAATTTTTGGGTGAGGTGTACATCTATTAAAGGTAATTAAAACTACATGGTGTTTGTTTAACTCTGAGACCTGTGGTCGCCTACACCTACTTTTTCTTATGATTTTGCCCTCATAACTCTTGCATATCCTACTTTTTCGTGGATTAACTAAGTTTTCCTTAATCGGCTACCAATTCTGAACAAAAAAGGTATCTTGTTACACAGCTCTAAAATCAACCTTTTTCGAGTAAATTGAGTGTAAAGTACAGACTACATTCCTTTATGCTGAAAAATACAAGCAAAGGAAGTCATAAGGAAGAGTAGGCTTAGACCTTCATTATAGGTGTGTCAGAGTTAAACAAACACCATGCAGTTTTAATGACCTTTAATAGATGTACACGTCACCCAAAAATTACTTAATAATTTTTAAGTTATTGCGGAATTTTTTTTTTTTTCACTTATAATTGCACAAGAGGTTTGTATTTTACCGGATAAATTTGGATTGTTTAATGAGAAACTGTTGCCAAGCAATTAGACGAGAAAAACTGTCAACTATTAAAAACGCGACACCGAAGGTGGAGCGTTTTTAGATTGACAGTTTTTCGAGTCAAATTGCTAAAGGAAACAGTTTAGAATTTAAACATACAAATTTATCCGGTATCAATACAAACATCGAGTGTAATTCGGCAGGACAATTTAATGAATAAGAAATTTAGAAACATATGAATACAAACTTTATTTATGAAACACTGAAAATAAACATATTTTTATTTGAACATCATCGAATCGATTCATTGTTAGTGTTTAATAATTCAATAACTTGTTGACAGAAATGTCAAACTATTTATTTTGGCAGCGGACACCGCGATAATTGATTAAAAAATGAATAAGTGAAAAAACCACTAGTGCATTTGTCACTGCAAGGGCCGGTTTTCAATGCACGGTTAACGTAATTTAACCTAGAGTTAATTAACTACAAGTTTAGAATGGAAATAGTTGTTCATAAAATGTTCGAGGTAAATCACATTCTAAACTTATAGCTAGCTTAACTGCTGGTTAAACCATGTTAACCCAGAATTGAAAAACCGGACCTAAAAGTTGCAGGTAGTAACTTTTGTCGCTGTCAAAGTGATAATTGCACTGTGGCATATGCGATTTTTTATATATAAATTAAATTGTCAAAATAACACGTTAGAGTTTTATTCTTATTTTGGTCTGGTCCAACTCTTGGTAAATTTTTGTACGCTCACACGGGGACACTTAGTATATACAAAATCATTGGAGCTAAGACACAGTGTCTGTACTGGTATCTCTGATGAGTGATGATACTCGTAGCTGACACATATAAATAAATATAAGTACGATAAATAAACCAAATTTCATCAGTGGTTTTTTATAATACAATTAATTGGAATCTTCATTTTGAATATTTGTAATTTCCTATTTTTATTATTGTACCTACATACAGGTAGTGTAAACTCAAAAAAATTACAATGTACTTTATTGTTTTTGGACTCCTCATTCAGAACCACGATGTCTACCTATATCAAGTCCTCTTATTATTATTATTATTATTATTATTATTATTATTATTATTATTATTATTATTATTATTTTTTTTTTTTTTGTTAAAATCGAGTCGGCCGGTTCCCTGGCTCCGATTCTCAGGTCGGCCGAAAATCGGAGCCAGGGATTATTATTATTATTTTATTATTATTGTTATTATTATTATTATTATTATTATTATTATTATTATTATTATTATTATTATTTTTTTTTTTTCGGTTAGGAATAAACACACTTTTTTTTCTAAGATATGATGATACATTTCATACCAAGCAGGAGGAAAAAATAGTTTAAATTATATTTCAAATAAACGCCTTGAAAGTCACGCCTTTCAAACAGTTTACTTCAGCTGTTATACTAGTGATTGTGTTTACATATCGTCATATCTGACATCAAGCAATATTTGCTATTGATAAAATATAAAACCACAGTAAAAAGACAACATCTTTCCTTATAGAACAAGTCATGTCACATCGGCAAATCTACCGTGTTAGGAAAGTTTTCCAGCGCAAGTGTTAATCTTCCAAAAATGTATCATTGGAAAGACAACCATAAACATTACTCTTTGTTTTTTCTTTATACTGCCACGAACTTTTCTGATAAGAGAGCTAGAGCGAGTTCCCCTCCCTGCTAAAAGCAGAGCTTTGGCAAAAAACCTTGTTTGTGTTTTTGTTAGGTTATAACAAATTGTTATTTTACTGTCGGGGCGCAGTTTGGCAGACGCCGCCCCCATTCGGGGGTGGGACCGTCGGCGCCGCGTTGGCCCGCGAACAGACGCCGAAATGTTTCGGATGCGGAAACAGAAAAACTAGATGCCATTTATTTTCTATCTTAAATTGCGCGATACGTATTTACTATGAAATATGTAACTCAAGAGATTTATCTGTATGTAAATTATGTTCATAATAATAATAATAATAATAATAATAATACATTTATTCTCAACGGGTTTACCCAATTACAGAGAATATGTTTTCAATAGTATAAAATATACAAGACAAATTTAAGAGAAAAAACAAAAAATAAAAAGAACAAATAAAATACAAAACAAAAGCAAACATTAGTTGCGTTAATCATGGAGCCACTGCTTTTAACTATTAACAATACAACAAGAATAAATAAAATACAAAAACAAAAGTAAACATTAGTTGGGTTGATCATAGAGCCACTGCTTATAACTATTAACAATATAATTCACACTATCAGAATGTATGTCGCATATATGGGAGACCTTGTTAAACAACCGAGACATTTTATAAACAGGTGACTTTGACAAAATATTAGTTCTCGGTGTTACGCAATAAAAAGTCTGCGGTTGTCTCGACTTCACTCTAGGCACCGACAACTTAAATTGGCCCAACAAGTAGTCACACTCTATCCTACAGCTAAACAGTTTACTCAGAAATAAATGTCAAAGCAGTACAATTTCTTCTGTCAGCCAGGGTCTGCAAATCAAATGATGCTAATAGAACCTCCTGATAGTAACCTCCTCTAGGCGGATAGTAACCATTACATTTTAAAAACATATATTTTAGACATTTTCGCTGGACAGCAGACTCGAGTTGTTCAACATAATTATGATATATAGGTGACCATATCACTGAACCATAATCACACTTACTTCTAATAAAAGTTACGTATAATAGTTTTAACGTATTAGCATTCGAAAAACCGCCCCGGTTTCTAACCAAATAACCCAATAGCTTGTAAGCCCAGGAAATAGCCAAAATATTTATATTCCATGATTTAGCAAATACGATCGATACTTAACAATGTTTACATGTTTTCGTTATCAATAATCCAAAGAGAAGATTAAATGAACAGAAAGGCAAATTTTGATTATGATTATGAAAGTTTAGCCTCCCACTGTATGAAACTGTATTAATAATAATAATAATAATAATAATATTTATTCATCCAATAAGACATTTACAATGTGTAGGACAAGTCATAAAACAGAGAAACAAGCAAACAGACTATACATTTAAGTACATTCAAATATTGTCATTAATAAAATCCCTTACACTATAATAACATTTATTAAGCAACAGTTTTTTGATATATTTTTTAAATAAAACATCGTTAGTTAACTTGTAGCTAGACGGTAATTTATTATATAATTTTATTCCTTGATATGTGGCTGACATTTCAAACTTTTTTGTTCTATGTTTAGGTATGCAAAATTGATTACAGTTGCGAGTTGCATACTCATGAAAATGCGAGTTTATGGTGAAACATTCAATATTATTTCTGATATGCAGTAATAATTTATATATGTAAATTAGGGGTGTCAATCCCAAAGGGTTTTGTAATCCTGGGATTTTCGAGATTTGGTGTACCTAAGCCCGGGATCCCGGGACAA